>JAZAYU010000222.1:0-498301 GCA_038501625.1 Corbicula japonica
ATATGATTTTAATAAAATAATAATATTTTTACAGCAAAATTCATCATAAGCAATGTCATCGGCTCAACTTAACCCTTTACTCCATATTATAACTATACAGCTTTTATCAAATGGATGACTGGTATAGATCCAGACCAGCTACCACATCTGTGTCATCTCATCTGCATTTACAATGTTAGCCTTTTTGTCAGAATAATTAACAGTTTTATCTTGATCAGATGGCACATGACTGTGTGCCAGCTGATCTTGATCCAAACTGTTTGCACATGCAATAATAACATTGTTTATGAAGGAAAGGGTTAAAATCATTTCAAGGTTTAGCTTCACCTGTTCAGTCAGCTTTTCCCATGACATGCCCCATATTATGTTGACCACATATACTCACTAGGTAAATACAACGGAATTCCCGCCAGGGACCATGGCTCCCTCAATGATTTCACCTATCTCTTGGTAAACATCTTCCTGTAAAACAATAAAGTGCTGACATCATACACCATTGGCTTCAATGTTTAACAGTCTAGCCTAATGATGAGTAGGAAGACTCGATATTTACCTGTAAGAGCTGATGCCTCCATTAACATAAAAAGATTAAGGTACTGCTACCAATAACTAACTTGTTTAAGATAATGTAGGTTCGTTATCTAATGGCAATCCTTTTGAAACTTTGAAGCTTTAGACCTTGTTAAAATCATATCTATATAAATCATGTTAGATATACCATTATTGTGTTTCCCAGAATAAATGCATTATGATCATTGTTGGATGGGAGAAATAGCCCTTTCCCATAGCTGCTCAGGTAAGTTAACCCTTTCCTCCATAAACACGCCTTTTTACGCATGTGCGACCAGTGTAGATCCCGATCAGCCAGCACATCCGTGCCGTCTGATTAATATCTGCACTGGTCTCATTTTGGTCAGAAATAACCTAACAAATAAAAAAGCGAACAATGCAGATCCTGATCAGACGGCACAAATGTGCTGACTGATCTGGATCTAAACTGTTTGCCCTCGCAATAAAGGTATGTGTGTCTATGGAGGAATGGGTTAAAATAGGAGAAGAGAATATTTTTGCACTGTAAACTATTTGCAATCAAAACAGTTTTTCCTTGCTTCCACTAATATAGGGAGTGATTCCTGTTGAAAATTTAGTCCATCAGTTCACTTAAGACCTGAATCAGACCAAGTAAAACATAGCTGCACAAAGCATCCGATTGTGATGAGATTTGGATCCTTCCTCTGGTTATCACTGGATAGATTTAAATTTCGTCAGCCTCACTAACCTAATAAACTGATCTTATGTGTACTAAGCATACTAATGTATAGCAAACTTATTCTAAAATACCTGGGTGGCTTCTGGTCCCAGGATGGCATCTAGCCCTTCAATATTCGGCAGTCCTTGACCTTGGGCAAACCTGACAATAACCTTTAACCGATCCCTGCAAACATTAAGAATTTCATAAGGCATAATGCTTTAAAGAAATAGCACAAAAAAGGAAATAAATGTTGCATCATGGTTAAAGCTGCATTTTCACAGTTCAGGGTACAATACTTCATCATCTCAGATGTGGTTATTATTTGCTGTACTAATATGAAATGCATACAAATGACTAAGCAAGAGCTAATTTGCCTAAAATTTGGTCTATTCACATCATTTTTGGATCTGTTGAGAGTGAATATTACTGCATTAGTAACGTTGTAACAACCTCAGCCTAAAATATTATCCCTTTCCCGTACATATACACCTTTATTTCTAGGGCGAACATCCGTGCCGTCTGATCAGGATCTAAAATGTTAGCATTAGGTTATTTCTGACCAAAATGCGACTAGAGCAGATCCTGATCAGACGGCACGGATGTGCCTGCTGATCTGGAACAACACTTGTCGCACATGCGTTAAAATGCGTAGTTATGGAGGAAAGGGTTATATTCACTCATATGTTGACTGTAAGAAAATTACATCACATTTACTTTGTTTCCAGGTCTTCGACATGGATTTTGATATAAGAAAACACTTTATATATTCATCCAGAAATGTGATCAGGCACCTTTAACCTTTTCCTTCATAGACAAACCTTTATTTTGTGGGCAAACAGTGTAGATCCACATCAGCTGGCACATCCGTGCCATCTGATCAGGATCTGCACTGTTCGCCTTGTGATTCATTAGGTTATTTCTGACAATCCTAATAAATCAAAATGGTTATTTGCGACCAGTTCAGATCCTGATAAGATGGCACAGATGTGCTGGCTGATCTGGTTCTACACTGGTCGCACATGCTTAAAAATGTGTATAGCATTGTTACTAGAAATCAGACAAAAATAAATTTGGGTACCTACAAACAAGTACTCTGTATCCGACCATAGACAACAACTCACAGTTTTAAATTAAATTGGTTAAATTTGGATTTAGAAAAGACATTTAATATTGAATTTTTAAATATATTTGCAAACTTCAATTAACATTCTTGTTTAACTGTTCTGACTTTCAAACCCTGACATCTATAGCTCTTCCAACTCCAGATGCTGTGCAAACATTCTAAACAATGTTTATAACTTACTTCTTGGCCTTCTTGGCCATGTGTGCTGGTTGCGGAATCTTCCGCTTCTGGGAAGCCTGAGCCTGTGCCTGAGACTGAGCCTGTGCCTGCGCCTGAGCCTGTGCCTGTGCCCGAGCCTGTGCCTGTGCCCGAGCCTGTGCCTGAGCCTGTGCCTGCGCCTGAGCCTGTGCCCGAGCCTGAGCCTGTGCCTGAGCCTGAGTCATTATACTGCAAACAGAGAAATTTCATAAGTCTTCACAATTGGCAAGAGTTTTTTGTCGCTATATCTCCATTAAATAGACATAGAATTCAAGTACTTTTTGGCGAAACTAGAATTCAAGCCTTTTTAATAAAATACCTGAAATTCCAAGCCCCTGAAAGAAAAGACTTAGAATTCAAACCCTTATAATAAAAGACCTACATGTGGAATTTAGAGCACTTTTGAAGAACAGATTTAGAATTCCTATGAATCATATTTTAACCCATTCCTGTACAGATACACATTTTAACGCATGTGCGACCAGTGTAGATCCAGATCAGCCAGCACATCCATGCACTGGTCGCATTTTGGTCCATAAGGCATAATGCTTTAAAGAAATAGCACAAAAAAGGAAATAAATGTTGCATCATGGTTAAAGCTGCATTTTCACAGTTCAGGGTACAATACTTCATCATCTCAGATGTGGTTATTATTTGCTGTACTAATATGAAATGCATACAAATGACTGAGCAAGAGCTAATTTGCCTAAAATTTGGTCTATTCACATCATTTTTGGATCTGTTGAGAGTGAATATTACTGCATTAGTAATGTTGTAACAACCTCAGCCTAAAATATTATCCCTTTCCTGTACAGATACACCTTTATTGCTAGGGCGAACAGTTTAGATAAAGATCAGCCGGCACATCTGTGCCGTCTGATCAGGATCTAAATTGTTAGCTTTTATATTCATTAGGTTATTTCTGACCAAAATGCAACTAGAGCAGATCCTGACCATAGACAAAAACTCCTGACCATAGCTCTTCCAACTCCAGATGCTGTGCAAACATTCTAAACAATGTTTATAACTTACTTCTTGGCCTTCTTGGCCATGTGCACTGGTTGCAGAATCTTCCGCTTCTGGGAAGCCTGAGCCTGTGCCTGAGACTGAGCCTGTGCCTGAGCCTGCACCTGAGCCTGTGCCCGAGCCTGTGCCTGTGCCTGAGCCTGTGCCTGCGCCTGAGCCTGTGCCCGAGCCTGAGCCTGTGCCTGAGCCTGAGCCTGAGTCATTATACTGCAAACAGAGAAATTTCATAAGTCTTCACAATTGGCAAGAGTTTTTTGTTGCTATATCTCCATTAAATAGACATAGAATTCAAGTACTTTTTGGCGAAACTAGAATTCAAGCCTTTTTAATAAAATACCTGAAATTCCAAGCCCCTGAAAGAAAAGACTTAGAATTCAAACCCTTATAATAAAAGACCTACATGTGGAATTAAGAGCACTTTTGAAGAACAGATTTAGAATTCCTATGAATCATATTTTAACCCATTCCTGTACAGATACACATTTTTACCCATGTGGGACCAGTGTAGATCCAGATCAGCCGGCACATCAATGCACTGGTCGCATTTTGGTCAGAAATGACCTAATGAATAAAAAAAGCAAACAGTTTAGATCCTGATCAGATGGCACAAATGTGCCGGTCTGATCTGGATCTAAACTGTTCGCCCAAGCAATAAAGGTGTATCTGTACAGGAAAGGGTTAAGAAGATCTAGAATTCCCTGTCCTTTTTATCTTTAATTTATTACCTTTAACCGATCCCTGCAAACATCAAGAATTTCATAAGGCATAATGCTTTAAAGAAATAGCAGAAAAAAAGGAAATAAATGTTGCATCATGGTTAAAGCTGCATTTTCACAGTTCAGGGTACAATACTTCATCATCTCAGATGTGGTTATTATTTGATGTACTAATATGAAATGCATACAAATGACTGAGCAAGAGCTAATTTGCCTAGAATTTGGTCTATTCACATCATTTTTGGATCTGTTGAGAGTGAATATTACTGCATTAGTAATGTTGTAACAACCTCAGCCTAAAATATTATCCCTTTCCCATACAGATACACCTTTATTGCTAGGGCGAACAGTTTAGATAAAGATCAGCCGGCACATCCGTGCCGTCTGATCAGGATCTAAATTGTTCGCTTTTTTATTCATTAGGTTATTTCTGACCAAAATGCGACCAGTGCAGATCCTGATCAGACGGCAGGGATGTGCCTGCTGATCTGGATCTACACTTGTCGCACATGCGTTAAAATGCGTAGTTATGGAGGAAAGGGTTATATTCACTCATATGTTGACTGTAAGAAAATTACATCACATTTACTTTGTTTCCAGGTCTTCGACATGGATTTTGATATAAGAAAACACTTTATATATTCATCCAGAAATGTGATCAGGCACCTTTAACCCTTTCCTTCATAGACAAACCTTTATTTTGTGGGCAAACAGTGTAGATCCACATCAGCTGGCACATCCGTGCCATCTGATCAGGATCTGCACTGTTTGCCTTGTGATTCATTAGGTTATTTCTGACAATCCTAATAAATCAAAATGGTTATTTGCGACCAGTGCAGATCCTAATAAGATGGCACAGATGTGCTGGCTTATCTGGTTCTACACTGGTCGCACATGCTTAAAAATGTGTATAGCATTGTTACTAGAAATCTGACAAAAATAAATTTGGGTACCTACAAACAAGTACTCTGTATCCGACCATAGACAACAACTCACAGTTTTAAATTAAATTGGTTAAATTTGGATTTAGAAAAGACATTTAATATTGAATTTTTAAATATATTTGCAAACTTCAATTAACATTCTTGTTTAACTGTTCTGACTTTCAAATCCTGACATCTATAGCTCTTCCAACTCCAGATGCTGTGCAAACATTCTAAACAATGTTTATAACTTACTTCTTGGCCTTCTTGGCCATGTGTGCTGGTTGCAGAATCTTCCGCTTCTGGGAAGCCTGAGCCTGAGCCTGTGCCTGAGACTGAGCCTGTGCCTGCGCCTGAGCCTGTGCCTGAGCCTGTGCCTGTGCCTGCGCCTGAGCCTGTGCCCGAGCCTGAGCCTGTGCCTGAGCCTGAGCCTGAGTCATTATACTGCAAACAGAGAAATATCATAAGTCTTCACAATTGGCAAGAGTTTTTTTTGCTATATCTCCATTTAATAGACATAGAATTCAAGTACTTTTTGGCGAAACTAGAATTCAAGCCTTTTTAATAAAATACCTGAAATTCCAAGCCCCTCAAAAAAAGACTTAGAATTCAAACCCTTATAATAAAAGACCTACATGTGGAATTAAGAGCACTTTTGAAGAACAGATTTAGAATTCCTATGAATCATATTTTAACCCATTGCTGTACAGATACACATTTTACGCATGTGGGACCAGTGTAGATCCAGATCAGCCGGCACATCCATGCCGTCTATTCAGGATCTGCACTGGTCGCATTTTGGTCAGAAATAACCTAATGAATAAAAAAAGCGAACAGTTTAGATCCTGATCAGATGGCACAGATGTGCCAGTCTGATCTGGATCTAAACTGTTCGCCCTAGCAATAAAGGTGTATCTGTACGGGAAAGGGTTAAGAAGATCTAGAATTCCCTATCCTTTTTATCGTTTTTACCTTTAACCGATCCCTGCAAACATCAAGAATTTCATAAGGCATAATGCTTTAAAGAAATAGCAGAAAAAAAAGGAAATAAATGTTGCATCATGGTTAAAGCTGCATTTTCACAGTTCAGGGTACAACACTTCATCATCTCAGATGTGGATATTATTTGCTGTACTAATATGAAATGCATACAAATGACTGAGCAAGAGCTAATTTGCCTAAAATTTGTTCTATTCACATCATTTTTGGATCTGTTGAGAGTGAATATTACTGCATTAGTAATGTTGTAACAACCTCAGCCTAAAATATTATCCCTTTCCCGTACAGATACATCTTTATTGCTAGGGCGAACAGTTTAGATAAAGATCAGCCGGCACATCCGTGCCGTCTGATCAGGATCTAAATTGTTCGCTTTTTTATTCATTAGGTTATTTCTGACCAAAATGCGACCAGTGAAGATCCTGATCAGATGGCACGGATGTGCCTGCTGATCTGGATCTACACTTGTCGCACATGCGTTAAAATGCGTAGTTATGGAGGAAAGGGTTATATTCACTCATATGTTGACTGTAAGAAAATTACATCACAATTACTTTGTTTCCAGGTCTTAGACATGGATTTTGATATAAGAAAACACTTTATATATTCATCCAGAAATGTGATCAGGCACCTTTAACCCTTTCCTTCATAGATAAACCTTTACTTTGTGGGCAAACAGTGTAGATCCACATCAGCTGGCACATCCGTGCCATCTGATCAGGATCTGCACTGTTCGCTCTGTGATTCATTAGGTTATTTCTGACAATCCTAATAAATCAAAATGGTTATTTGCGACAAGTGCAGATCCTGATAAGATGGCACAGATGTGCTGGCTGATCTGGTTCTACACTGGTCGCACATGCTTAAAAATGTGTATAGCATTGTTACTAGAAATCTGACAAAAATAAATTTGGGTACCTACAAACAAGTACTCTGTATCCGACCATAGACAAAAACTCACAGTTTTAAATTAAATTGGTTAAATTTGGATTTAAAAAAGCCATTTAATATTGAATTTTTAAATATATTTGCAAACTTCAATTAACATTCTTGTTTAACTGTTCTGACTTTAAAACCCTGACATCTATAGCTCTTCCAACTCCAGATGCTGTGAAAACATTCTAAACAATGTTTATAACTTACTTCTTGGCCTTCTTGGCCATGTGCTCTGGTTGCAGAATCTTCCGATTCTGGGAAGCCTGAGCCTGTGCCTGAGTCTGTGCCTGAGCCTGAGCCTGTGCCGGAGCCTGCGCCCGAGCCTGAGCCTGTGCCTGAGTCTGTGCCTGAGCCTGTGCGCGAGCCTGTGCCTGGGCCTCAGCCTGTGCCTGAGCCTGCGCCTGAGCCTCAGCCTGTGCCTGAGCTTGTGCCTGAGCCTGTGCCTGAGACTGAGCCTGAGCCTGTGCCTGAGCCTGAGGCTGAGTCATTATACTGCAAACAGAGAAATATCATAAGTCTTCACAATTGACAAGAGTTTTTTTCGCTATATTTCCATTAAATAGACATAGAATTCAAGTACTTTTTGGCGAAACTAGAATTCAAGCCTTTTTAATAAAATACCTGAAATTCCAAGCCCCTGAAAGAAAAGACTTAGAATTCAAACCCTTATAATAAAAGACCTACATGTGGAATTAAGAGCACTTTTGAAGAACAGATTTAGAATTGTTATGAATCATATTTTAAGAAGATCTAGAATTCCCTGTCCTTTTTATCTTTATTACTTTAACCGATCCCTGCAAACATCAAGAATTTCATAAGGCATAATGCTTTAAAGAAATAGCAGAAAAAAAAGGAAATAAATGTTGCATCATGGTTAAAGCTGCATTTTCACTGTTCAGGGTACAATACTTCATCATCTCAGATGTGGTTATTATTTGCTGTACTAATATGAAATGCATACAAATGACTGAGCAAGAGCTAATTTGCCTAAAATTTGGTCAATTCACATCATTTTTGGATCTGTTGAGAGTGAATATTACTGCATTAGTAATGTTGTAACAACCTCAGCCTAAAATATTATCCCTTTCCCGTACAGATACACCTTTATTGCTAGGCCGAACAGTTTAGATAAAGATCAGCCGGCACATCCATGCCATCTGATCAGGATCTAAGTTGTTCGCTTTTTATGCCCCCGCCATGTAATGGCGGAAGGGCATATAGTGTTCACCCTGGCTGTGTGTGGGTGTGTCAGTGTGTCAGTGTGTCAGTGTGTGTGTATGTTCGAAAATCGTGTCCGCTCTGTAACTTTGTTATTTCTTATTGGATTTTAAAATAACTTGGTATGAATGTTCACCATATCAAGACGGTGTGTCGCGTACAAAACCCATGCCCGTAGGTCCAAGGTCAAGGTCACTGTTACTAAAAATAGAATTTTCTTGTCCGGGCTGTAACTTCCTTATGAAAAGAGGGATTTCAAAATAACTTGGCACAAATGTTCACCATGACAAGGCGGTGTGTCGCGTACAACACCCATGCCTCTAGGTCCAAGGTCAAGGTCACTGTTACTAAAAATAGAATTTTGTTGGAAAAATCTTGTCCGCTCTGTAACTTTGTTATTTCTTAATGGATTTTAAAATAACTTGGTATCAATGTTCACCATATCAAGACGGTGTGTCACGTACAAAACCCATGCCCGTAGGTCCAAGGTCAAGGTCACTGTTACTAAAAATAGAATTTTCTTGTCCGGGCTGTAACTTCCTTATGAAAAGAGGGATTTCAAAATAACTTGGCACAAATGTTCACCATGACAAGGCGGTGTGTCGCGTACAACACCCATGCCTCTAGGTCCAAGGTCAAGGTCACTGTTACTAAAAATAGAATTTTGTTGGAAAAATCTTGTCCGCTCTGTAACTTTGTTATTTCTTAATGGATTTTATAATAACTTGGTATCAATATTCACCATATCAAGACGGTGTGTCGCGTACAATACCCATGCCTGTAGGTACAAGGTCAAGGTCACTGTTACTAAAAATAGAATTTTCTTGTTCAGGCTGTAACTTTCTTATGAATGGAGGGATTTCAAAATAACTTGGCATAAATGTTCACCATGACAAGGCGGTGTGTCGCGTACAATACCCATGCCTGTAGGTCCAAGGTCAAGGTCACTGTTACTAAAAATAGAATTGTGCTGGAAAAATCTTGTCCGCTCTGTAACTTTGTTATTTTTTAATGGATTTTAAAATAACTTGGTATAAATATTCACCATATCAAGACAGTGTGTCGCGTACAATACCCATGCCTGTAGGTCCAAGGTCAAGGTCACTGTTACTTAATATAGAATTTTCTTGTCCAGGCTGTAACTTCCTTATGAATGGAGGGATTTCAAAATTACTTGGCACAAATGTTCACCATGATAAGGCGATGTGTCCGGTACAACACCCATGCCTAAAGGTCAGAGGTCAAGGTCACTGTTACTAAAAATATAATTTTCTTATAAAACTCTTGTCTGCTCTGTTTTTATTATGTCTGATTGGATTTTAAAATAACTTGGTATTAATGTTTATTATATCAAGATGATGTGTTGTGTACAATACCCGTGCCTGTAGGTCCAAGGTCAAGGTCACTGTTACAAAAAGTAGAAATTTCTTGTACTGGCTATAACTTCGTTATTAACAGAACGATTTCAAAACAATTTGGCACAAATGTTCACTATGACAAGGCGTTGTGTTGATTACAATTCCCATGCCTGTAGGTCCAAGGTCAAGGTCACATTTACTAAAACCAGAATTTTCTTGTCTGGGCTGTGAGTTTGTTATTACTTATTGGATTTTAAAATAACTTGGTATAAATGTTCACCATGACAAACATGCGTAGCGGGGGCATCCGTGTCCTATGGACACATTTCTAGTTTATTCATTAGGTTATTTCTGACCAAAATGCGACCAGTGAAGATCCTGATCAGACGGCACGGATGTGCCTGCTGATCTGGATCTACACTTGTCGCACATGCGTTAAAATGCGTAGTTATGGAGGAAAGGGTTATATTCACTCATATGTTGACTGTAAGAAAATTACATCACATTTACTTTGTTTCCAGGTCTTTGACATGGATTTTGATATAAGAAAACACTTTATATATTCATTCAGAAATGTGATCAGGCACCTTAACCCTTTCCTTCATAGACAAACCTTTATTTTGTGGGCAAACAGTGTAGATCCACATCAGCTGGCACATCCGTGCCATCTGATCAGGATCTGCACTGTTCGCCTTGTGATTCATAAGGTTATTTCTGACAATCCTAATAAATCAAAATGGTTATTTGCGACCAGTGCAGATCCTGATAAGATGGCACAGATGTGCTGGCTGATCTGGTTCTACACTGGTCGCACATGCTTAAAAATGTGTATAGCATTGTTACTAGAAATCTGACAAAAATAAATTTGGATACCTACAAACAAGTACTCTGTATCCGACCATAGACAAAAACTCACAGTTTTAAATTAAATTGGTTAAATTTGGATTTAGAAAAGACATTTAATATTGAGTTTTTAAATATATTTGCCATCTTCAATTAACATTCTTGTTAAACTGTTCTGACTTTCAAATCCTGACATCTATAGCTCTTCCAACTCCAGATGCTGTGCAAACATTCTAAACAATGTTTATAACTTACTTCTTGGCCTTCTTGGCCATGTGCATTGGGTCCAGAATCTTCTGCTTCTGGGAAGCCTGAGCCTGTGCCTGAGCCTGTGCCTGAGCCTGAGACTGAGGCTGTGCCTGAGCCTGTGCCTGCGCCTGGGCCTGCGCCTGAGCCTGTGCCTGCACCTGAGCCTGTGCCCGAGCCTGTGCCTGAGCCTGTGCCTGAGCCTGAGTCTGAGTCATTATACTGCAAACATAGAAATATCATAAGTCTTCACAATTGGCAAGAGTTTTTTTTTGCTATATCTCCATTAAATAGACATAGAATTCAAGTAAATTTTGGCCAAACTAGAATTCAAGCCTTTTTAATAAAATACCTGAAATTCCAAGCCCCTGAAAGAAAAGACTTAGAATTCAAACCCTTATAATAAAAGACCTACATGTGGAATTAAGAGCACTTTTGAAGAACAGATTTAGAATTTGTATGAATCATATTTTAACCCATTCCTGTACAGATACACATTTTTACGCATGTGGGACCAGTGTAGATCCAGATCAGCCGGCACATCCATGCTGTCTGATCAGGATCTGCACTGGTCGCATTTTGGTCAGAAATAACCTAATGAATAAAAAAAGCGAACAGTTTAGATCCTGATCAGATGGCACAGATGTGCCGGTCTGATCTGGATCTAAACTGTTCGCCCTAGCAATAAAGGTGTATCTGTTCGGGAAAGGGTTAAGAAGATCTAGAATTCCCTGTCCTTTTTATCTTTATTACCTTTAACATATCCCTGCAAACATCAATAATTTCATAAGGCATAATGCTTTAAAGAAATAGCACAAAAAAAGGAAATAAATGTTGCATCATGGTTAAAGCTGCATTTTCACAGTTCAGGGTATAATACTTCATCATCTCAGATGTGGTAATTATTTGCTGTACTCATATGAAATGCATACAAATGACTGAGCAAGAGCTAATTTGCCTAAAATTTGGTCTATTCACATCATTTTTGGATCTGTTGAGAGTGAATATTACTGCATTAGTAATGTTGTAACAACCTCAGCCTAAAATATTATCCCTTTCCTGTACAGATACACCTTTATTGCTAGGCCGAACAGTTTAGATAAAGATCAGCAAGCACATCTGTGCCGTCTGATCAGGATCTAAATTGTTCGCTTTTTTATTCATTAGGTTATTTCTGACCAAAATGCAACTAGAGCAGATCCTGACCATCAGACAAAAACGGATGTGCCTGACCATAGCTCTTCCAACTCCAGATGCTGTGCAAACATTCTAAACAATGTTTATAACTTACTTCTTGGCCTTCTTGGCCATGTGCACTGGTTGCAGAATCTTCCGCTTCTGGGAAGCCTGAGCCTGAGCCTGTGCCTGAGACTGAGCCTGTGCCTGAGCCTGAGCCTGTGCCCGAGCCTGTGCCTGTGCCTGAGCCTGTGCCTGCGCCTGAGCCTGTGCCCGAGCCTGTGCCTGAGCCTGAGCCTGAGTCATTATACTGACAAACAGAGAAATTTCATAAGTCTTCACAATTTGGCAAGAGTTTTTTGTTGCTATATCTCCATTAAGATAGCACATAGAATTCAAGCTGATCTGGTTCTACACTGGTCGAAATGCTAGATGTTCATAGCCTTTTTAATAGAAATACCTGAAATTCTAAGCCCCTGAAAGAACAAGTACTCTGTATCCGACCATTCAAAAACTCACAGTTTTATAATTAAAAGACCTACATGTGGAATTTAAAAAAGAGCACTTTTGAAGAACATTGAATTTAGATATATCCTATGCAAACTTCATATTTTAACCCATTCCTTGTACAGATACTGACATTTTTAAAACCCATGTGGGACCAGTGTAGACTCCAGATCAGCCGTGCAAACATTCTAAACAATGTTTATAACTTACTTCTTGGTCGGCCATGTGCTCTGGTTGCAGAAATAACCTAATGGGAATAAAAAAAGCAAACAGTTTAGATCCTGATCAGATGGCACAAATGTGCCTGAGCCTGATCTGCCCGATCTAAACTGTTCGCCCTAGCAATAAAGCCTGTGTATCTGTGCACAGGAAAGGGTTAAGAAGATCTAGAATTCCCTGTGCCTTTTTATCTTTATTACCTTTAACCGATCAGCCTGTGCAAACATCAAGAATTTCATAAGGCATAATGCTTTAAAGAAATAGCAGAAAAAAAGGAAATAAATGTTGCATCATGGTTAAAGCCTGAGTCATTATACTGCAAACAGAGAAATATCAGGGTACAATACTTCATCATCTGGCAAGATGTGGTTATTATTTGCTGTACTAATTTCCATGAAATAGACATACAAATGACTGGGCAAGTAGCTAATTTGGCGAAACTAGAATTTGGTCTATTCAGCATCATTTTTGGATCTGTTGAGAGTGAATATTACCTGCATTCCAAGCCCCTGAATGTTGTAACAGACCTCAGCCTAAAATATTATCCCTTTCCCATACAGACCTACACCTTTGGAATTGCTAGGGCGAACAGTTTAGATAACAGATCAGCCGGCACATTCCGTGCCGTCATGATCAGAAGATCTAGAATTCCCTGTTCGCTTTTTTATTCATTTAGGTTACCTTTCTGACCAAAATCCCTGCGACCAGTGCAAGATCCTGATCAGACGGCAGGGATGTGCCTGCTAAAGATCTGGATCTACACTTGTCGCATCATGCGTTAAAATGCTGCATTTTCACAGTTCATGGAGGAAAGGGTTCATCATCTCACTCATTATGTTGACTGTACTAATATGAAAATGCATACAAATGACTGAGCATTTACTTTGTTTCCTAAAATTTGGTCTATTCGACATGGATTTTTATAAGAAAACATCTGTTGAGAGTGAATATTCATCCAGTAAATGTTGTAACAATCTCAGGCACCTATTAACCCTTTCCTTCAGATAGACAAACCTTTATTTTGCTAGGGCCGAAACAGTGTAGATCCACATCAGCTGGCACATCCGTGCCATCTGATCAGGATCTGCACTGTTTGCCTTGTGATTCATTAGGTTATTTCTGACAATCCTAATAAATCAAAATGGTTATTTGCGACCAGTGCAGATCCTAATAAGATGGCACAGATGTGCCTGGCTTATCTGGTTCTACACTTGGTCGCACATGCGTTAAAAATGTGTATAGCATTGTTACTGGAGAAATCTGACAAAAATAAATTTGGGTTACCTATTCAAACTCAAGTACTCTGTATCCGACCATAGACAAAAACTCACAGTTTTAAATTAAATTGGTCTTAGACATTTGGATTTAGATATAAGACATTTAATATTGAATTTTTAAATATATTTGCAAACTTCAATTAACATTCTTGTTTAACTGTTCTGACTTTCAAATCCTGACATCTATAGCTCTTCCAACTCCAGATGCTGTGCAAACATTCTAAACAATGTTCTGATCAGGATCTTACTGTTCGCCTTGGCCTTCATTAGGCCATGTGTGCTGGTTGCAGAATCTTCCGCTAATAAATCAAAATGGGAAGCCTGAGCCTGAGCCTGTGCCTGAGACTGAGCCTGTGCCTGCGCACAGATGTGCCTGAGCCTGATGCCTGCGCCTGAGCCTGGTCGCCCGATGCCTGAGCCTGTGCCTGAGCCTTGTTAGCCTGAGTCATTATACTGACAAACAGAGAAATTTGGGTACCTACATAAGTACTCTGTATCCGACAATTGGACAAGAGTTTTAAATTAAATTGCTATATCTCCATTTAATAGACATATATTGAATTCAAGTACTTTTTGGCGAAACTAGAATTCAAGCATTCTTGTTTAACTGTTCTGACTTTAAATACCCTGAAATTCCATAGCCCCTCAAAAAAAGACTTAGAATTCAAACCCTTATAATAAAAGACCTTACATGTGGAATTAAGAGCACTTCTTGAAGAACAGATTTAGAATTTCTATGAATCATATTTTAACCCATTGCTGTACAGATACACATTTTACGCATGTGGGACCAGTGTAGATCCAGATCAGCCGGCACATCCATGCCGTCTATTCAGGATCTGCACTGGTCGCATTTTGGTCAGAAATAAGCCTAATGAATAAAAAAAGCGAACAGCCTTAGATGCCTGAGCCTCAGATGTGCACTGAGATGTGCCTGAGCCTGTGCCTGCACCTGAGCCTGAGATCTAAACCTGTTCGCCCTGAGCAATAAAGGTGAGTCATCTGTACGGGAAACAGGGTTAAGAAGATCTAGAATTCCCTATCACAATTGGCAAGAGTTTATCTTTTGCTATACCTTTAACCGATTGCAAATAGACATCAAGAATTTCATAAGGCATAATGCTTTAAAGAAATAGCAGAAAAAAAGGAAATTCAAATGCCTTGCATCATGGTTAAAGCTGCATTTTCCACAGCCCCTTCAGGGTACAACACTTCATCATCTCAGATGTGGTTATTATTTGCTGTACTAATATGAAATGCATACAAATGACTGAGCAAGAGCACTAATTTGCCTAACAGATTTAGAATTCCTATTCACATCATATTTTAAGAAGATCTGTTGAGAGTGAATATTACTGCATTAGTAATGTTGTATTACCTTTAACCGATCAGCCTGCAAACATATTATCCCTTTCCCGTACAGGCATACATGCTTTATTGCTAGGGCAGAAAAGTTTAGATAAAGGAAATCAGCTGGCACATCCGTGCCGTCTGCATCAGGATCTAAATTGTTCGCATTTTTTATTCATTAGGTTATTTCTGACCAAAATGCGACTTCAGTGCAGATCCTGATCAGACCGCACGGATGTGCCTGCTGATTTGCTGGATCTACACTTGTCGCAAATGCATACAAATGACTGGAGCAAGTTATATTCACTCATATGTTGACTGTAAGAAAATTACATCACAATTACTTTGTTTCCAGGATCTGTTGAGAGTGAATATTACTGCATATAGTAATGTTGTATATTCAATCTCAGAAATGTGATCAGGCACCTTTATCCCTTTCCTTCATAGATAAACCTTTACTTTGCTAGGGCCGAAACAGTGTAGATCCACATCAGCTGGCACATCCGTGCCATCTGATCAGGATCTGCACTGTTCGCTCTGTGATTCATTAGGTTATTTCTGACAATCCTAATAAATCAAAATGGTTATTTGCGACCAAGTGCAGATCCTGATAAGATGGCACAGATGTGCCTGGCTGATCTGGTTCTACACTTGGTCGCACATGCGTTAAAAATGTGTATAGCATTGTTACTGGAGAAATCTGACAAAAATAAATTTGGGTACCTATTCAAACTCAAGTACTCTGTATCCGACCATAGACAAAAACATCACAGTTTTAAATTAAATTCCAGGTCTTCGACATGGATTTTGGATTTAAGAAAAGCCACTTTAATATTGAATTTTTAAATATCCATTTGCAAACTTCAATTAACATTCTTGTTTAACCCTGTTCTGACTTCATAGACAAACCCTGACATCTATAGCTCTTCCAACTCCAGATGCTGTGAAAACATTCTAAACAATGTTTATAGACTTCACTTCTTGGCCTTCTTGGCACATGTGCTCTGGTTGCCAGAATCTTCCGATTCTGGGAAGCACTGAGCCTGTGCCTGAATCTGTGCCTGAGCCTGAGCCTGTGCCTGAGCCTGCGCCCGAGCCTGAGCCTGAGTCAAAATGGTGCCTGAGCCTGAGCCTGTGCGCGAGCCTGTGCCTGAGCCTCAGCCTGTGCCTGAGCCTGCGCCTGAGCCTCAGCCTGTGCCTGAGCTTGATGCCTGAGCCTGTGCCTGAGACTGAGCCTGAGCACATGTGCCTGATGCCTGTAGGCTGAGTCATTATACTAGCAAACAGAGAAATATCATAAGTCTTCACAATTGACAAGAGTTTTTTTTGCTATATTTCCATTAAATAGACATAGAATTCACAGTACTTTTTGGCGAAACTAGAATTCAAGCCTTTTTAGACTAGAAATACCATAGGACACGGATTCCAAGCCCGCTGAAAGAAAAGACTTAGAATTCATGAGACCCTTATAATAAAAGACCTACATGATGTTATTAAGAGCACTTTTGAAGAACAGTGATTTGCGAGTAATTTCTATGAATCATATATTAACCCATTCCTGTACAGATACACATTGTTTACGCATGTAGGGCACCAGTGTAGATCCAGATCAGCCGGCACATCCATGCCGTCTGATCAGGATCTGCACTGGTCGCATTTTGGTCAGAATATGTTAACCTAATGAATCAAATACATTAGCGCAACAGCTTTAGATTTCTCCTGATCAGATGGCACAGATGTGCCGGTCTGATCTGGATCTAAGACTGTTCAGCATCAAAAACTAGCAAGTTAAAGGTGATATCATTTGTCACGGGAAAGGGTTAAGAAGATCTAGAATTCCCTGGTGACCTATTTTCATCATGTTATTACCTTATAACCGATCCCTGCAAACATCAAGAATTTCAATTATAGGGCATATACATGCTTTAAAGGTTAAATAGCAGGAATTATAAAAAAATTAGGAAATATGAATGTTGCATCACTGAGTGTAAAGCTGCATTTTCACAGTTCAGGAGTACAATACTTCATCATCTCAGATGTGGTTATTATTTGCTGTACTAATATGAAATGCATTACAAATGACTGAGTCAAGAGCTAAGGTTTGCCTAAAATATCTAGGTCTATTCACATCATTTCTTGGATCTAGTTGAGAGTGAATACTGTACTAGAACAATTAGTACATGTTTCTCCCAGTGACTACAACCTCAGCCTAAAATTTGACATTCATCCCTTTCCATTGTTTACAGATACACCTTTATTGCTAGGCCGTACAGGCATGGGTATTAGATAAAGATCAGCCAGCACATCTGTGCTGTCTGATCATGGATCTAACATTGTTCGCTTTTTTATTAACAAAGTTAGGTTATTTCTGACCAAAATGCTATTAATAGTAACCAGTGCAGATCCTGATCAGTACAGGCACTGATGTACGCCTGCCTTGATCATGGTGATCTACACTTGTCGCCACATGTTATTTTGAAATGCGTCCAGTTCATAAGGAAGTTACAGCCCGGACAAGGGTCTATATTCACTAACATATGACCTTGACCTTGGAGGTACAGAAAATTATACGCGATCACATTTACGTCTTGTTTCCATGTGAACATTAGACATGGATTTTGATAATAAGAAATACACTTTATATAGTTCATCCAGAAATGTGGATCAAGGCACCTTTAACCCTTTCCTTCATAGACAAACCTTCTATTTTAGTGGGCAAACAGGGACCTGTAGATCCTTGGACATCAGGCATGGCACATCCGTGCCATCTGATCAGCGATCTGCACTGTTCGCCTTGTGATGGTGAACATTAGGTTATTTCTGACAATCCCTCCAATAAGAAGTTACAGCCCGGACAATGGTCTATTTGCAACCAGTGCAGATCCTTGACCTAAGATGGACGTACAGGCATAGGTGCTGGCTGATCTGCTTCTACACTGGTCGCACATGTCATGGTGAAAATGTGTATACCAAGTCATTGTTAAAATCCAATAAGAAATCTGACAAAGTTACAGAGTGGACAAGACTTTGGGTACCTACACACTGACAAGTACTCTGTATCCGACACATAGACAAAATCTCAGCCAGTTTTAAATTAAATATGGTTCCGCCAATTACATGGATTTAAAAAAGACATTTTAATATTGAATTTTTAAATATATTTTGCCAAACTTCAATTAACATTCTTATTTAACTGTTCTGACTTTCAAAGCCTGACATCTATAGCTCTTCCAACTCCAGATGCTGTGCAAACATTCTAAACAATGTTTATAACTTACTTCTTGGCCTTCTTGGCCATGTGCTCTGGTTGCAGAATCTTCCGATTCTGGGAAGCCTGAGCCTGTGCCCGAGCCTGTGCCTGAGCCTGTGCCTGAGCCCGAGACTGCTGTGCCTGAGACTGTGCCTGAGCCTGTGCCTGAGCCTGTGCCTGCGCCTGAGACTGAGCCTGTGCCTGAGCCTTAGCCTGAGTCATTATACTGCAAACAGAGAAATATCATAAGTCTTCACAATTGGCAAGAGATTTTTTTGCTATATCTCCATTAAATAGACATAGAATTCAAGTACCTATTGGCGAAACTAGAATTCAAGCCTTTTTAATAAAATACCTGAAATTCCAAGCCCCTTAGAAAGAAAAGACTTAGAATTCAAACCCTTATAATAAAAGACCTACATGTGGAATTAAGAGCACTTTTGAAGAACAGATATAGAATTCCTATGAATTTCTATGTACAGATACACATTTTTACGCATGTGCCACCAGTGTAGATCCAGATCATTCCATGCCGTCTGATCAGGATCTACACTGGTCGCATTTTGGTCAGAAATAACGCTAATGAATAAAAAAAAGCGAACCAGTTTAGATCCTGATCAGATGGCACAGATGTGCCGGCTCATCTGGATCTAAACTGGTTCGCCCTAGCAATAAAGGTGTATCTGTACGGGAAAGGGTTAAGAATGAATCTAGAATTCCCTGTCCTTTTTATCTTTATTACCTTTAGATCCCTGCAAACATCAAGAATTTCATAAGGCATAATGCTTTAAAGAAATAGCACAAAAAAAGGAAATAAATGTTGCATCATGGTTAAAGCTGCATTTTCACAGTTCAGGGTACAATACTTCATCATCTCAGATGTGGTTATTATTTGCTGTACTAATATGAAAATGCATACAAATGCCTGAGCAAGAGCTAATTTGCCTTAAATATGGTCTATTCACATCATTTTTGGATCTGTTGAGAGTGAATATTACTGCATTAGTAATGTTGTAACAACCTCAGCCTAAAATAATATCCCTTTCCCGTACGGATACACCTTTATTGCTAGGCCGAACAGTTTAGATAAAGATCAGCCGGCACATCCGTGCCGTCTGATCAGGATCTAAATTGTTCGCTTTTTTATTCATTAGGTTATTTCTGACCAAAATGCGACCAGTGCAGATCCTGATCAGACGGCACGGATGTGCCTGCTGATCTGGATCTACACTTGTCGCACATGTGTTAAAATGCGTAGTTATGGAGGAAAGAGTTATATTCACATCATATGTTGGATCTGTTGAGAAATTACATCACGTTTACTTTGCATTTCCAGGTCTTCAACATGGATTTTGATATAAGAAAACACTTTATATATTCATCCAGAAATGTGATCAGGCACCTTTAACCCTTTCCTTCATAGACAGATACACCTTTATTTTGCTAGGGCCGAAACAGTGTAGATCCACATCAGCTGGCTCATCAGTGCCATCTGATCAGGATCTGCACTGTTCGCCTTGTGATTCATTAGGTTATTTCTGACAATCCTAATAAATCAAAATGGTTATTTGCGACCAGTGCAGATCCTGATCAGATGGCACAGATGTGCTGGCTGATCTGGTTCTACACTGGTTGCACATGCTTAAAAATATGTATAGCATTGTTACTAGAAATTTGACAAAAATAAATTTGGGTACCTACAAACAAGTACTCTGTATCCGACCATAGACAAAAACTCAGTTTTAAATTAAATTGGTTAAATTTGGATTTAAAAAAGACATTTAATATTGAATTTTTAAATATATTTGCAAACTTCAATTAACATTCTTGTTTAACTGTTCTGACTTTCAAAGCCTGACATCTATAGCTCTTCCAACTCCAGATGCTGTGCAAACATTCTAAACAATGTTTATAACTTACTTCTTGGCCTTCTTGGCCATGTGCTCTGGTTGCGGAATCTTCCGATTCTGCGAAGCCTGAGCCTGTGCCTGAGCCTGAGACTGAGCCTGAGCCTGTGCCTGTTCCTGTGCCTGAGCCTGTGTCTGTGCCTGAGCCTGTGTCTGACCCTGTGTCTGAGCCTGTGCCTGTTCCTGAGCCTGTGCCTGAGCCTGTGCCTGAGCCTGTGTCAGAGCCTGTGCCTGAGCCTGTGTCTGAGCCTGTGTCTGAGCCTGTGCCTGAGTCTGTGCCTGAGACTGTGCCTGAGCCTGTGTCAGAGCCTGTGTCTGTGCCTGAGCCTGTGCCTGAACCTGAGCCTGTGTCAGAGCCTGTGCCTGAGCCTGTGTCAGAGCCTGTGCCTGAGCCTGTGCCTGCACCTGAGCCTGTGCCCGAGCCTGTGCCTGAGCCTGAGTCTGAGTCATTATACTGCAAACATAGAAATATCATAAGTCTTCACAATTGGCAAGAGTTTTTTTTGCTATATCTCCATTAAATAGACATAGAATTCAAGTACTTTTTGGCGAAACTAGAATTCAAGCCTTTTTAATAAAATACCTGAAATTCCAAGCCCCTTAGATAAAAGACTTAGAATTCAAACCCTTATAATAAAAGACCTACATGTGGAATTAAGAGCACTTTTGAAGAACAGATTTAGAATTCCTATGAATCATATTTTAACCCATTCCTGTACAGATACACATTTTTACGCATGTGCGACCAGTGTAGATCCAGATCAGCCGGCACATCCATGCTGTCTGATCAGGATCTGCACTGGTCGCATTATGGTCAGAAATAACCTAAAGAATCAAAAAGCGAACAGTTTAGATCCTGATCAGACGGCACGGATGTGCCGGCTGATCTGGATCTAAACTGTTCACCCTGGCAATAAAGGTGTATCTGTACAGGAAAGGGTTAACTGGAACACTTATTGATAAGAAATAACCTAATGAACCTAATGGCAAACAGTGTGGGTCATCCATGCAGCTTTAACCGGAACACTTCTTGATAAGATATAACCTAATGAACCTAAAGGCAAACAGTGTAGATCCTGATCGTACACTGTGGATGTTCTAGCTGATCTTGATCTACATGGTTTGCCCATGCAATTGAAGTTGTTTATATATATATATATATATATATATATATTGAGTAAAGGGTGAATAAATTTATTATACAAATAAATACTAATGTTGAGGTCGATATGTAGTTTTGCGGACCTGGGTAGTGTGATATCGACCGAGGACGAAAGGCAACATTAGTATTTACTTGTTATATCATATACCCTATGAATTTAAAGCATTCTGATGATGATGATGATGACGATGACGACGACAATGATGATGATAGCAAAGGTAGTTATTAATTCCCGGGGTAGTTATCACTTTTTACGGACTCGCGAGTGCGGAGCTCTCAACCAATCAAAATGCTTTAAATTCATAGGATATATGATACTCTTTAATTGCACAGCATCTATATCTTCACAATTATTGTGGACTAATGATAAATTTTTATGTTTATTTTTCAGGTAGAAGTTAGTGAAGTAACAAAAGCAGATGATTAATTCTTTAAATAAATGTTACTGAATAGTGTTACAGATGGACAACGGACAGCAATGCACAAGAATTATATGATAAAATCGCCTGATTTAAGGGTACTCAAAACAGCTGAAAATACTGATATTTATGAAATAACATATAGACTCCTATGATATATTGCATGATAACTTTCGCCGCTGAGTTTAGTCGCATAAGGATATCATGAGGGGCTTTGTGCAGAGTAATATATATGAATGAATCTAGCTATTTATTATTTCAGTTCTAACACAAATATGCTTTATAAAGCTTTGAAATAGCTGGTACTACTTTGCTATGTATGTAACAGGTTTAAACATGCAGCTTGACCAGGACTCAAACCCAGGGGTCTTGCATACCATGTGAACACTCTACCTCTGCGCTACAAGGCCACGACATCACCACGAAGTTTTCTCCATAAACCTAACCGGGTTATGAACTTCTCTAGGAAATGGAAATTCTTACATGAATTTCTATCCTGAATTTCTGTTCATATCTTACCACAACCACTTCTCTACAGTCTGTTATTTACATTGGGGAGCAAATGTAACATGTGAAAAACTGCAGCTCGACTGGGTCTCAAACCCAGGGTCACTTGCTTACAATGCAAGAACTCTACCACTGAGGTACTGTGCCATTCAGTTACATGTATATTTGTCAAATGGTTCATGTTGTCAAAATATCACAAAAGGAAAAGACATGATATATTGTGGAAATAATCACTGTTAATGACTTGCATTGTCTGCGGGGAATACCGGCAGTTGTGTGAATACCTAACAATATTGATACAGATTGTAAGAGTTAAACTTCCTTCCAGATATAATTTTTATGTATTTGATTTGTACAGACCCGGTAGATTACCTCTATTGTTATATTAACCCTTTCCTCCATATATAAGCATTTTTATACATGTGTGACCAGTGTAGATACAGATCAGCCGGCACATCCGTGCTGTCTGATCACGATCTGCACTGGTTGCATTTTGGTCAGAAATAACCTAATGAATCAAAAAGCGAACAGTTTAGATCCTGATCAGACAGCACGGTTGTGCCGGCTGATCTGGATCCAAACGTTTCACCCACGCAATGAAGGTGTATCTTTGGAGGAAACGATTAAGTTACATTGCTATGTTTGTAAATAAGGTTCTATAAAATTCTATTTAACAATTGTATATTGTTATTATATCTTCATTTTTTAATTATTTCTATATCCTTTCCATGTTGTTCTATATCATTGAAGCATTATTAAATGCAAACATTATAACATAGTTGCTTCTAAACCTGGACAAAATGTGTGTTTCTTATTGTACAACTTGTCTTTTCATTGTATACTCATACACTTGTTTGGTGTCTTGTCAGTATCATATTTAAACAGGGTTCCCAGAGTTACAGAGAAGTCAGGAAAAAAAATTCAAGGTCTGGGAAGTCATGGGAATTTTTGAAATTGATCAGACTTTGAAAAATAAGCAGTCAGGGAATTTTGTAAGAGAAAAAATGTTAACCAGTAGAAAGCAAAAACAGTAAAGGCTAAGGCAGTTTCTTCCATTATTTAGGGTATCTGTTGAGTTATTAATGATAATGCGTATCCTTTTTATTCTTCTAAACATCTTACTCAAAAAATTTGCTTATGCCTAAAGATTTTGGATATTTTTTGTCATTTACAGTAACTTGCATGTTAAAAAGGAAGCTGAATGGGGTTTAAGTGTCCTTTGCCTCAAGGGCTTATCATTGCTATAAACAGTATAGTGTACTTTTTATTTTTAGTTTTTATTGTATTTGTTTTTTATGTAGCCACTTCATTACCTGTCTTATTGTTTCTCGTTCAATGCCAGTTTTCCATTGATTAGTTACATAATAAATTCGAGTAAAATGCATGCCTGGTTTAGTAAATTCTCCATTTATCATGTTTTTTACATTGCTTTGTATGTTTAGGAATGAAACATCTTGGAGCATGTCATGTGTTACCGAAAACTTTATTTGGATAAATGTACTCATGCTTATTGCAGTGATTGGTGATGACATCATCAACACATGTTTTGCGCAGCACCATGTGGTACACGAAAAGTCTTTAATAGGTCTTACAAAGAACTTTTAACACAATGGCAGATAGCAAACAAGTATATGCTGTAAAATTGTCTGGGCTGGAGGTTATAAAGCCTAGATTAGAAACCAGTCTCAAATCTGAAGCATTTCAGCCAATCAGATGCTTCAGATTTGAGACTGGTTTCCATGCTCAGTTTTATAACCTTGGCCACAGATGACTAAGCTTCGTTCACTTACAATTGAAGAATATTCACTGTATTTATGAAATAAATGTATATACAGTAAATTGTGTGTTAAATCTTCTTAACTTAATAAAAAAAATGTTAAAATAAATCTGATTCTGGTATACCAATGAAAGAAGTAATTTTAAAGTTGGTTCCTTTCATAATCCTAGCTTTTTAACAATTAACTCCGTGAGATACAGCTTGTATCCTCTGGACAACCAGTGTAGATCAAGATCATGCTGCATATCAGTGCTGTCTGTGCACAAGGTTATAAAACTGAGCCTCTAAACCAGTCTCAAATCTCAAGAATCTGATTGGCTGAAATGGCGACCAGATCCTTGAGATTTGATACTGGTTTCCAAACTCAGTTTTATAACCTTCAGTCCTGATTAGGATCTAGACTTGGTCAGAAATAACCTGATGCCTATTAAAAAGACTATTGTAGATCCTGATCAAATGTGCTGGTTGATGTGGATCTAAACTGGTTGCACAAGGGATGAAAGCTGTATCCATTGAGAGGTTTAAATTGTGGCAGCATAATTGCAGTTAGTCAGAAATTCAAACTTCTGGTGTGTATTTTGTTTACTATCAAGTATTATAATGTTATTAATCAAGTAAATTCAGTCTGGCCTTGTTATTGGGATGAGGGTTGTCATATTGGCCCAAGGCAAAATATCATTCATTTGAAACCAAAACTGGCTCAATAAAAGAATTGCTGGGCCAATAATTCTGATGTTAATTAATTATGAATTGCTGGGCCAATATGATGTTAATTAATTATGAATCGTACAAACAGAGCTCCAAGACAGCCATTATTAACCACAGTTCATATGGATTTTAAGCATGATGTCTAAAATGGGTGAATGACAACTAATATGAATCTACACTGGTGATTATGTCAAGACCAATACATGCTGTGTACAATAAACAACAAGGGATGGATATGTTTATAAATAGATGTAAAGAGAACTTTAAAAGCTGACAAACATGGGATATGTTGTTTAAATTGTTCTATTTGTATTTAAGCTGCTTTCAGAATATTTAAGTATGAAAAGCTTAATACATTTTATTCATTATTATGAGTCTTTTTAAGTAATTATTTTAGAATGTTCTTATATAACAAGAAAATTGGAAAATAAACTAAGAAATTTTCAAGTAAATCTTTGCAAAATTCTTTATTATGCATTGCATTTACCATTTGGTATTTGCATGTTTTCATTTAATGGACATGGTGTTTTTAAATGTCATCAATGAACATGTCTCTTTAAAGTAGATATTTAGTCAGAATATTAGAAATATGATCTTTAAAAGTAAATTACAGATTTTCTTTATTGTCTTTAACACCTTCCTCCATATATAAGCATTTTTACGCATGTGCGACCAGTGTAGATCCAGATCAGACGGCACATCCATGGCATCTGAACAGGATCTGCACTGGTCGCATTTTAGTCTGAAATAACCTAACAAACCAAAAAGCAAACAGTTTCGATCCTGATCAGATGGCAGATCACTATTCACCCATGCATAAAGGTGTATTGTAGAGGAAAGGGTTTAAAGATCTTAAAGCACAGTTTAGATCCTGATCAGCTGGCACTACCATGCCATCTGATCAGGATCTAAACTGTTCACTTTTTTATTCAATAGGTTATATCTGACCAAAATAAGACCAGTGCAGATCCTGATCAGACAACATGGATGTGGCAGCTGATCTGGATCAACACTGGTCACAGATGCGTAAAAATGCACAGATGTGCTGGCTGATCTGGATCTACACTGGTCCCTCATGCATAAAAATGCTACGAACAATGTTTGTAACAAAGCGCCATTACTCTGGTAAAAATGGTTGCAGTAAAAAATCATCAACACGTCCTGCTTAATCATCTGTGCAAGTTTGAAAGGAATACCCCTATATTTACACTGTCATGTAACAGCTGCCCCGTACAATGTTAAGGACCCAGTGGCAGGTCTCAAGATGGCGACCAAACAAAAAGGAATGCTTTCTTTAAGGCCAGCTCTGATTTACAATTTATGCTTTTAAGAAAATGCGGTTAAAACAAATTGGTGTTGATAACCTGTAATGCCCCTCAGATTATATAAGGATGCCTTGTATAACTGATAAGTGAAGA
The DNA here is from genome assembly GCA_038501625.1 of Corbicula japonica. NCBI lineage: Eukaryota > Metazoa > Mollusca > Bivalvia > Venerida > Cyrenidae > Corbicula > Corbicula japonica. The sequence continues at coordinate 26,516 of JAZAYU010000222.1, forward strand.
AAACGATGCCATGCAGGGTCTACTTTTTCATAAAAATGGCTACCCGATAAATATTGTTTCTTCTTTATCATTTTCATGCATAATTATGGTAAGAAATAAATATTTGTTAAATATATTTGTTCACTAGTGTTAGTTATGTTCTTATGACATTTTTTGTGAGTTTATTTTTTTATAAGTTTATTTATTAGTTAAGGTAAATTCCGCTTAAAAGTTCTTAGTTGGTAAACCATTGGGTTCCCAGTTGTTTGAGGTATGCTTTTGAAATTTATCCTAGTCTCTTTTTCTCTAGTCTGGCTGTGTATGGTGGCTGTTGTCACCCCTGATATACTTTTTGGGGGGTTTTGTACTTCTAATCCTCATCTGAATTAAACATCTCTTAATTATCCAGTATGTTCCCCCTTGGAAATATGTTCCCCCTTGGAAATAAAAAATGTGGATTATAAACAAATAATATGTCAAACATGTGTAAAATTAGGCACAAGTTTTAATATGTAATACTTCTTTGACATTACCCTGGTGTGAATTTTTTTTATTTTTTTATTATATTGTTTATGTACGGTATAATATATGTTGCTTTGTTTTACTTGTAATGTGAATCAAGGAGGTATATTATATAATAAATTTATTAAATATTGCAGTTGGCTGATATTGTTAATATCAACTTAATTTTTAACATTGTGGAAATTGAAACAGATGTCCAACCTTACGATTTGTATAATTTCCTACTAACCCTAGAACTCTTTCAAACATATTTTTACTTTAATATCCTTTCATACTCAATATTTTCATTAAACTTTTATGAATATGGCCCATATAATATTACTCAAATGCTTGATATGGAACTTAAAATAAATTTCATGTTGTTTTGTCTGGTGGTAAACATATACAATTTCTCAGATTAATGTGGTCACCGCATGAGGTGTGAATCATTTTAGATTGCTTTGTTGTGTGGTACATATGTGATGTGCTGACAATTTTGCATCACTTTATTGAGTGGTACATATGTGGTTAATAAATTATTTTGTGTCGCATTTTGTAATTAAGGTACATGTGAGATGTGCGCACAAGTTTGCATCGCTTTGTTGTGTGGTGCATAATTATGTGATGTGCAGGATATAGTGTGTCGCTCTGTTGTGTGGCACATATTTGATGTACATACAATCATGCCGCTTTATTATGTGGTACGCTTGTAATGTGTAAAACATGTGATGTATAAATCACTAGGTATGATTTGTTGTGCTGCACATATCTTATTTACAAACCATTATAAGTTGTTATGTTGTGTGGTACATATGTCATGTATAAACAATTTTGCATTGCTTTATGATATGGTGCATATGTGTTGTATAGATCATTTTGTTTCGTTTTGTTGTCTTGTGTATATTTTATGTATAACTCAATCTCACCATTTCATTTCATTCCATTTCATATATCACTATCACTTGTAATATGAAAGTATGCTTTTCTTCTTCTATATTTGTATGCCATGCTAATCACTTTGTGGCAATAAAGAGAACATATATATTTAATATATCTTTAAAATAATAAAAGTTACATTTCTCAAGTGAGTGACTGGAAATTAAAAACTAGAATGTTGTGTTCCGCGGAACACATGTGTAGCCTGCATGGAAAAAGTTGAAATGTGGGCCTATGTTAAATCATATATAATAAAAATATTTTATTTAAGTTGATTTCAATACTACACCACAGAACTCATGTGTCATCTAAATTGCATTTAAAAGGCGAATAATTAAAATGGTGAAACCTGAGTTATCATCTTCAAAAATTGGTTTGTAAATGCAGATGAGTTATTCAAAGTATTAAATGATTTAATTGAATAAGTACTTTCGATTTTACAGGCAACACCAAGTTTCATGTTAAGGTTGCATTTGAAAGGGACATAACTCATAAAATATTGAAACTGGAGTTATCATTCTTGTCATCACAGATTGCATTGTTCATGCTGATGATATATTCCAAGTATGAAGTGAATAGGACAAGTACTTTAAAAGTTATAGGCAACATTAAGTTTCAGGATAAAGTTGCATTTGAAAGGGGCATAACTAAACAAATATTGAAACTGGAGTTATTTTTCTTGTCATCACAGATGGCGTTGTTTATGCTGATGATATATTCCAAGTATGAAGTGAATTGGACAAGTACTTTCAAAGTTATAGGCAACATTAAGTTTCAGTTAAAGTTCCATTTGAAAGGGGCATAACTAAAAAATATTGAAACTGGAGTAATAATTCTTGTCATCACAGATGGCGTTGTTCGTGCTGATGATATATTCCAAGTATGAAGTGAAAAGGTCAAGTACTTTCAAAGTTATAGGCAACATTAAGTTTCAGGTTAAAGTTGCATTTGAAAGGGACATAACTCAAAAAATATTGAAACTGGAGTTATCATTCTTGTCGTCACAGATGGCATTGTTCATGCTGATGATATATTCCAAGTATGAAGTGAATAGGTGAAGTACTTTCAAAGTTATAGGCAACATTAAGTTTCCGGTTAAAGTTGCATTTGAAAGGGGCGTAACTCAAAAAAAATTGAAACTGGAGTTATCATTCTTGTCGTCACAGATGGCATTGTTCGTGCTGATGATATATTCCAAGTATGAAGCGAAAATGTCAAGTACTTTCAAAGTTATAGGGAACATTTAGTTTCAGGTTAAAGTTGGGGGACTACCGGACGACGGCACCGACGACGACGACGACGACGACGACGCCGGACAATAGGATCCCTATGTGTCTACCTGTTATCGCAGGCGACACAAAAATGTCTAAACGTGTAACCCCAAGTTCTTCTTCATTTTCAAAAATATTTGTCAGTTATTCCCCTTTTTAGAATAATTGGTAAATTAAGTGATTTACTCAACTAGTGCATCTTTATTACAGCTTTTATTAAAGTTCACTTTCATAAATTACAAGTTTTCTACGTCATCTAAAAGTCTCACTTTTATAACCTTCAGACCAGGGCTTGCATTGATAGATGTTATAAAATTGTCCTTTTTAAATTCACAAGTTGTTTATTGTGTTGTTTCTGTTTATATTTTGTTAAATAAATGTTTATGCAGTTTGCTCTGGTACTAACGGTCAAGTAAATTTTGTTTATAAAGAGTAGGATGAAAATAAAGGTGAATAACAATTAACATAAGCTCTACAGAGCTGTTAACACTGCATATTAGATAAATATTAATAAAGTTCTATTGTTGAGTCCAATCAAAAGACAGCGGGGATATAAATAGAATAAAAGAAAATATAATCAATTGTTTAGTCAAATCAGATGATAGCTGGGATTCTTTTATTCTATTTATATCCCCGCTGTCTTTTGATTGGACTCAACAATAGAACTTTATTAATAAAATAATCTGATACGTTTATCGCTGTAGTTTTCAAAGTTTGATCATCATTATATCCCTGAAGAAGTTAATTTAAGCCCAATCTGGCTACATTTGTACGAGACGGCTTATAAGCTCGCCAGCCTTGAGAATTAGTGGTAATAATTACTTAAAGTAGTTATATAGGCAAATCAAAGACGTTCACAAGAATATTGCTATCAACTTTCATCAGCAATGTGAAGTTAAGCTTAAAGTGTTTAGGAGTCCACATAAGTTGTTTCAACTTTTGTATTTGACCAGTTGACAACCCAATCGATTTACTCTTTCCGAAAAATCGTCACGGATTACAACTGTTGAAATTCCTATTAACGGTTTGCCGACGGCAATATGACATAAAAGCAACGTGTTGCGCTAAAAGTACGCATGTAATTTATAATGCGCAGTTCAAACATTTATTATAAAACAAGTCCGGTAGAAAATTTGCAATCCGTAACTAGCGTTTGCGATATTTCGTACACGCAAGTTACGGCGTCTTTGATCAAACGACCGCTGTATCATACCAAACTATTCTCGTTCCCCGCCAACTTCGCATTTTAAATGTAAACTTAAAAATACTTCGGCTTGATCCATCTTCTAGCATTATAGCAAAAGCTGGATAACTTTGTACCGGAATTGTTGTGACTCGGTAGTAATATATTACTTGCTCCGATAATGATATTATATTATAATAAATAAAATCAACGTTTTCTGTATGTTTTCTTGAAGCTTTTCGAGAGTACTGCACTTTAGCAGGCGCTAGTCTACGAGAATATTCACGTGACTGTGTAATTGTTTTTTATGGGGGCTGCCGCCCCCACACCCCTGCTTTTATCGCTCAAACGCCGCTAAGCTTTTTGACAGGAGTTTGACAGGAGATTCTAAATGGCTGACATTGTAAACAACAACATGGCCGACCTGCGCTCGATAAAGTGCAATCTAGCCAGCTTTTCAGCTTTGCGTAAAGTAGAACCGCCGATAACCCATCACCGGATAGGTAGGAATGGCCAGCTGGTAGAACAACCGAATTACCATGAACTCACTTAATAGGTTTCTCATGGTAACAGGGACTAAAACTGATATACTCTGGGCTCACTGGAAAGGTTTTTCATCTAGACACAGACTATCAGCAATGTAGAACAACCGATATACCATAAGCTGGTTTGATAAGAACAGAACATTTTTTATTTTTCACCCATGTGTTTACATCAAAAATGGGGGAGAACAGCATGAAAAACAGTCAATATGGGTCTTATCAGTAACAAAACATCCGATTGTTTAAACATATTGCAAATTGAATAATATTGGACTCACCAACTCTCAACGAGTCTCGGTCTCTCAAAAACAGCACTCCACGAACAAAATACTCCACACAAACAATACTAGAAAGCTTCGAAGAAAGTTGTCTTTAGCTATAGAGCCTTGACACGAATGTGATTTGAATATAACAAAAAAGGTTTATATATGTGTTAATGACGTAAGAAAATGTTCTCACGAATTTCTCAAGAATTTTCCACGTGCACGATTTATCACCAATTCGGCGACCGACCCTTTTAATATAATACAATACAGTTTATTCAGCCACAGGAACCTGAATTTCTTTCAAATATCACCCGGATTCCACATATATGATGTTGGACCCTGTATACATATATACACTCAACTAAAGTTCTAATTGGTCATCAATTGTATTTGTTTACAATGTATGCTAGTTTCGTTTCTTCCCTACGTCACGAGAGGTTGTGGACAGAACTGTTTTGTCTTGAAGTAAATTCTCTAATGTCTTTTTAATCTTTATTAATTGTTTTCTCAAATGAATCCAATGCCATTTACTTACACCGCAGGGTCAAAATTAGAACAGTCTTTAATTGAAAGGGAGGTAATTTAAAATTTGATACTTTGAAGGGGATTTATTTAAACAAATATGCCGTTGATTAATAAATGTTTATATTTTTCCTACTAATGAGGGTCCTTTTAAAACAAAACAAAAAAATTTAGAGCGAATTTCTGTTTGCTTGACCATTTTGTGCAAGAAATGCATTTTTAGCAAAATTAAGGATAACTCTCACCAAACTGTTCCAATATCAATTATTACAAGATTAAAGTTTAAGTTGAAGAATGTTGTTTGCATATAATCATAAATAAAGAGTGAATTCAATGTCTTTCTCATAATAAAATACGGACAAAAAGTGACCAATTAGAACTTTTTTTGAGTGTATACATACATATACATGGGATCGGGTGATTATTGAAAGATATTCAGGTTCCTGTGATTCAGCGTAAAACATTTTGCAATGCTTATAGCCTAACACAAAATATGCAAGCTTAAGGTGACAAACAGAAGTAATAGAGAAAAAGCAATAATCTATACATTTTATGGTTGCAATAGATTATTTTTGTTTACAGAGGCAGATTTTAATTAAAGTATTTTTTTACTTAAACACACATACAAACTACATATATTTTAATTTTGAATGCATTCATTTCTTTTCTTGTTTGCGAAGTATATAAATTTTGCTAAATTCAATAATACACGAGTGAATTTAGATGACATTAATGTTTCAAAATTTCTCAAATTTGGCCATTGACAATAATATGGTTTCAAGTATTTATATCGTAATTCACGATAGAAAGGACAAACTAACAGGAAATGATATTCCCATTCAATCAAATGCATATTACAATTTTTACAGATTCTATTGTTTCTGTCTATGTTTTCAAATAATGGATGACCAAAGCGGTTTACAATGTGAACGAACTTTGAGCTCTTAAATCCCAACACCAATTAAATTTCAAGGTAGTTCACGCCCATTCCTGAACAAAGCCGTCAAGAATTAAGTTTAAGATTTGAAACATGGTATAATATCACAAAAATCATTTTGCCATTGCCTGTTTACCATATTTTTAGAATATGGGGTCGCTTTTGGTATCATGTGTTTCATGTTAAGGGATTGCCACAATCCTCCCAACTTTGTTCGTCGTTTAAAAGAAAAATATCAAAATCTCAATAACGGCAAAATGCCGTTAAATAAAACTTTGCACAAATGTATGTTATTAATGTATCTTAATTTTGCAGATGACAAAACACGTTAGAAGAGTAAAGACAAATAGCGAGATCTAAAAATTCTCAATTCACAAAAACTAAACAACACAAAACATCATTTTAAAAGCCCACATCAGTAATATGATACAGACAACAATTTGTTGTGTCCACTTGACTTACATATGTAAACTTTACGAGATATAAGTAAAAGTGTGTTTGACTTTCAAGTTTCTGGTCGCTTCCTGGTCGCGTTAACGGATGACAATCACTGATTTCTCTTTTAGTAGTTGAAATTTTGTTACAAAGTACACAACATTTTCTTGTCGGTATCATTGCGCTCACGTGGGAATTTAAAATTAGGTTTTGTATCGCTTAGTTTTTGTGAATTTATGTAAATAGAATTTTAAGGAGTTTTTAGGTCTACCTTTTTTTCTTTACTTTTCTAACGTGTCTTACTATATGCAAAATAAAGATTCATTAGTAACAGTCATTTGTGCAAAGTTTCATTGAACGGCATTTTGCCATTATTGAGATTTTGATAATTTTCTTTTTATCGATGAACAAAGTTGGGAGGAGTGTGGCAATCCCTTAAGTTTGTAAATATAGAGGTTAATTATTGTATATTAAAGTACTGAAAGTACCGAAAAACCACGTAAGCTTTGACATATGCTTGTTTTTCAATAAAACTCCTTTCAATTAAAGTAAAAACTTATATCTTATATAAATCAATCGACTTCACGCTAAAAATGACTTAAATTTTCATTGACAACTACAAATGCTGCGCTCCGAAAATCGCTATAATTTTGAAATGGGCGTAGCTAAATATCGATTACCTCTTTGGATCTTTCGCGCTTATATACAATCGGGTAATATTAGTTTCGTTTCGTTTATTTGGCAACTCGGCATAAACAATGCCTATGGCCATTTACAATTAGGAAAAAAATATGACCATGGCATACATTGAATATACAGAAATGATCAAAATACATATCAATTTTACATAAAGAGAGACATGTTTTAATGCATACAAAGCATACGTCACGTTATTTAAAATTATTCAAAATAATTTATAAGGAAGCAGCATTTTCTTCTAGGGTTCATATCAAATTTACATAGTAAAAGACATGTATTTAATACATACAAAGCATACAGTATTACACACATACATACATACACATACAAAACAGTAAGGAGGAATTTTCTTCAAGGGTTTCATTTCTCAATTTATTACATTCATAAATATATTTTGCTAAATTTAAAACTCTTTTCTTACAAGTAGACGACATTATTGAAGTAAATTTATTAAGGGACGGCCATGATATAATTCCAAAGTACCTTTGACGAACATCTCTGTACAACGGACACCATAATAGAAAATGATATTCTGTTTCTATCATATTAGTAGAACATAATTTACATAAACGATTTTCTCTTTGAGTTCCAGAAAGCCTACCAAACTCTATTTCAAGATTATGCGAACACAGTCTAAAACGGGTGAGTTGCTTACGTAATTTATTATTTTTAAAATAGTTAAGTAATCTTCAAATCCAAATTGTTTCTTAAATTTTCTAAAATATTCTAATTTTGATATCTCTTGGATTGAGGCGTTCCAATCCTGTAGGAATTGATCTCTAATGGTCTAATGGTCTTTGCTTAATTATATGAAAATGGTTAAAATTTATTTCAAAATTATTAATCAACATATATCCAAATCCTAACATTTCTAATTGAGTTTTTATTCGTTTAGCCCAGCAATTGTTATTATTTCCGTTAAGTTGATTTATATAAATACGATGCATTGGTGAATCAGAATTTTTTACTATTTTAATCCAATATTTCAGCGCTCTTTCTTTCATAATAACTGACAAGGGGAGTCTACCCAATTCACCATAGACTGCTAAGTTGCTGGCGGACTCCTAAAACAAATTTACAAAATTTTATATGTAACCTATCAATATCTTTAATGTCATAAATTCCCCATACTTTAGCTCCATATAGAATAATTGGTAACACCATTGAATCAAATAATGATAACATTGTTTTGACGTCCAAATCCAGCCTTTCGAATAAAGATAACAAATTATTATAGGCTCTTAATGCTTGTTCATATGATGCTTTTACTGAAAATGTAAAATTACCAGTGTAATAAAATTTTATTCCCAGGTAACAAAATTCATCTACTATTTCAAGTTGCTGGCCATTAATAGTCCGATTTAAGTTGTGATTCTGTTTTCTCTTTTCAAAAATGCATACTTTAGGTTTTTTTACATTAATTTTAAGTCCCCATTTTTCAGAATAATTATAAATACAGTTCAACTGAGAGTGTGAACTTTCTGGATTCGTCGTGAAAAGAGCGATATCATCAGCAAAAAGTAAGAGATATATAGACAAATATTCAAGATCATTTTCAGTTAAGGTACTAATATCAATCGACTGTTTAATGTCATTAATAAACAGAATAAACAGGATTGGCGAAAATGGCTCTCCCTGTTTCAAACCAAATGATACATCAAAGAACTCTGAGATTAACATATTAGATGACAGTTTAACACATGACTTAACAACCGCATAAATACTTTTGATCATATTTAACATTTTAGAACTAATTCCTATTTCTAAAAGTTTGACCCATAATGCATTTCTATCAACGGTATCGAAGGCCTTTTCATAATCAATAAAGGCACAATATAATTTATTCTGTTTAGCAAGTACATTCTCTATAATTAAATGAAGTAATAATATACAATCAGTGGTACTATGGTTATCTCTAAATCCAGATTGATTTTCATTAAATTTATTTTCATTTTCATACCATTTATTAAGTCTTTCTCTTTAACAAAGTGAAAATATTTTCGACAAAATATTAACAAGAGTAATACCTCTATAATTAGATGCATTTGTAGGGTCTCCCTTCTTATATATTGGCACTATAGTACCCTGACACCAAGACTCTGGATATACTCCAGTATCAAAAATTTTGTTAAAAAGTATCACAAGGTAAGGGGAGATAAAATCATTAGCTTCAATGAAAAAGTCAGCAACATTATTATCAATGTCACAACTCTTATGTCTTTTTAATCCTCTGATTACCTTAGAAATATCATCAGTAGTAAAAGTTTTATCTAGCTCTTCACTTATTACATAATTATGTGTATCAAAAAACTGTTGTTGGTATAAAACTTCATCATTACCATTTCTATTAACAGGAATCTTTATCAAAGGGATTGGACACCCGGAATTTATCGAATATGAACACCCCCTTCCGTCCGCCATCTTGTTTTGCATGGAAGCCAGTGGAAAATCGGTTGTTGGAAAATCTGTCTGCATCTTTGTTTTTCATGATAATTATGCGTTAACATGTTGATTTAGTTATAAGGTAAGTGTCATTTTATCATATTTTTACTTTATTTGTCCGCAATAATGCATATTTAGCGGTTATTTTAATATTTATTTGTTACACCTTTTTGATTCTTTTGTCCGTCAACGAGCCGAGTGATGCCTTTTAATGTTGGATTTTTAACAACTAATTAAGATAAAAGCGATCAATTTACAAACAATCTTGTTTAATACAGTCTGTTGATGAGGTATATCATAATAGTGCATTCATTTTCGAATGCTAGACAGTAAATTAAAGTTCTGAAATTCGTCTATATAATTTCTATTATTTGCAAATGGCGTCAGGTGTAAAAAAAAATTGTCGTCGTTTGTTCGGAAATTGCACTACACCTAAGGTTGCATTTGCATTGACAATAGTCGAATTGAATAAAGTGATTCTCCCCGAAGAGGTAGATATTATTTTCAAGTGTGTTAATCATCATTTATGGAGAGGGTTTTGAAATGAAATAAGGCATCGTTAGGTGCTTCTTGCAAGGGCGTCCAAAAACTTGAATGAGGACAAGAATCTAGAAAATTAAAGGATGTATTATGTCCTGATGTTTAACACCTACATCAAATAAATTTTTACATCACTAAAAAGAAGAAACAGTTCTTGATTGTTTAATGAAAATTTGAAGAAAATCGAGAAGTTATCGGTGACGCTATCAATTAAAATGTAAGATGTGGTGTTGGTGAACAAAATAATATCCGCTGCCACAATTTAAAGCCGAAAAAAAGGTAGAATGTCCGTGTTTAACTCGAAACTTTTCGTATTTAATGTCGGTTTTCCAAATAAATTTTTACATCACTAGAAAGAAGAAAGAGTTCTTGATGATTTCATGAAAATTTGAAGAAAATCGAGAAATTATTGTTGACGCTATCAATTAAATTGTATGACTGGGGTACTTCGAATTCTGACTATCTTCGCTATGCGCTCGGTTAACTTAAACAGCGCGTTTGTACAGGTAGGCCGTCGTAAGAAAATCGATAGCACGACATCATATTTCAGTATTTTAATGCTTATCACTATAGTTTCCAATCCCTTTGATAAAGATTCCTGCTATTAACAATGTCTGAAATATTTTTTAAAATGTTCTACAAAATCATTCATACCGATTTGATATTTGACACTTGAGAACACCATGTTTCTGTAAACAACAATATATCATATTTTGACACAAAATTTATAAAATCACAGTCATAAGTTTTGAAATTAAACCCTGAACATTCCATAGGAGGAATGTTAGCTGCTTCCCACCAGCTTCCTAATTGTCAGATTCACTGGGTGTTTCAGATGGCTTAAAGAGCCTGCCGTCAATAAAGAGTTTATCATTTATCAGTTTGGCCTCTTTATTCGCATCCTTGGCGTTTTTTTGGCTCAGGTATGAGTGCCTTTCGTCTATCCTGTATTGTCTTTGGAAATTGGTCACTAGTTTTAATGGGCCATTCCTTCCCTTTGTTGAAAATAGCCTGTTTCACTGCATATTTGTCAGGGGTGTGACTAAAGTTCACGACGATTGGACGGGATTTGCCTGCAACAAAGCGACCACGACAATGGGCCCGGTTAATGATAATACGTTCCTTGGCATCTGAGATTTCTAGATCTGTGACAAGATGATCAAAAACAACATCAAAACAGTTTTCATTTTACGCTCTTCAAAAGTATCTTATTTGATTATCGCAACAGAGACTTGATGATGAATTTTAATGAAACGGATATTAATGGGGTCCTACCGATATACAGAGTTATCTTAATATTCTGTCATAATTTACCTCCCTTTGTAACGCGCACCTGTCACTTGGTAGTTCCGGTCTGAGATTGACAATGGGGTCCTACCGATATACAGAGTTATCTCAATATTCTGTCTTAAGTTACCTCCCTTTGTAACGCGCACCTGTTACTGGGTAGTTCTGGTCTGAGATTGACAATTAAAACAGGCATGTAGTAGTCATTTCAAATACGTTTTAATATGGTCTGGTTGGTCAGAGATCAGCATAATGCATAAAAACTTTTGGTTATTATTATTAAATGGAAAAATAGATAGTCAGGTTACCTATGCTCGGCCAGTTTCATAACATTATCTCTACAAATATTTGATTTATCGACTGTCCTTAAATGTTCGATGTTGTTATGTAATCAGCATGTGTTTACAAAATTAGGTCATACATGCAAGCGCCTGGACGATTGCCGTTAGTGGATAAAATTGGTGCGGTTTATAACAGGCTCAACCCTATTAGATTTCAGAAGATTTGGTCCAATGCTCGGCCAGGTGGTTTAACTGCCGATTTATGATAAATTTTTTTATTTAAGGTTATAAAACATTAGAATAATACTTGAATATCTTAAATAATGGAAATATTCCAGAACTTACAACTACTTAGTGTTTATTTTGTTCGTTATATTTGTATATACCTGTCTTGATGCAGCTGTTTTCTCATTTCAGCACTGCAGAAAGAATGATTATAAAGAATATGTACCATTGTCAAAGTAACCAGTAAAACAAGATAAATGTGTAACTTTAATCATAAACGGGTCTTGAATAAACTTTTTACGCCAATTGTCAGTGTCCTGTTTATTCCTCCTGACAGTAACGACAGGACCATAACCCTTCAGTTATGATACTGAGGTCAACATCAAGTTGCACATGTCTGGGTAGACACTCGTAGTGATACCATTTATCGCAAGTATCACAACCAACCCAGAAGAGCTCTTCCATGGATCCCATCATACACACAACACACAATGCCATGTCCTCTTGTTCTGTTATGAAAGAATTATACATCGTAACAGTTTTTTTCTGTTTACAAAGCGGCTCAGTTGATAATACAGCCCTGGCTTTAGTATAAGTTTTTCTTTTAGTTACTTTGGTGTGGTTAGGAGCTGGTGGCTGAACGAGAATGTTGGCAAGTATAGGGTCAACTAGACCCATTTTCACAAGGGGGTTTTCTCTTGATGATCCACAATGTTCACAAGGAGCTAAAGACTGTTCAGTGGGTTGTTTAGAAGTTGATGCTTTAGCAGATGAATGGTTAGTTGTAGGAAGCAAGGCTGACACAGTTTTCTTGTTTAAAGGGACAATGCCTGTACATTTAAACGCAGCTGATACAGTAACACCAGTAATTATGTTCAATGCCTGAAGCAGAATCTTTGGGAACAACCCTCTGGGTAATGTCTTTACACCCAAATAACCAAGTTTAATAGCTAGTTCAGCAATCTTTTGCTTAAGAACATGAAAATAACCAGCATCTTGGGGCTGGAGCATGTGAGATGAATGCGCAGGTAAATACAGAAGCTCGATCTTATGTTTCTTGGCTGCATCTATAAAACCCTTGCTTAAGTGAGTGATATGATTATCCAAAATCAGAAGGACTGGTCTTTTCTCTCCAATAAATGGTATGAAGTATTTAAGGAACCACTCCACGAACAGATCAGAAGTGATATAGCCCTTTTCTGTACACTTGAAAACCCAACTGTCAGGAACACCGTCAGAGTAATTTCGTGGTAAGCACTGACTGTATATCAACATTGGTGGCAATGTCTGGCCTGAAGCAGAGATAGCATTTAACATGGTGATATGCCCACTTAAACTGACAATAGACTGGTATGCATGCCTAGTACCTTTTGGCACAATAACCTTCTTCGAAGGGTTCAACTTTCCTGAAAATCCAGATTCATCACAGTTATAAATACGTGTACTGTCATCCTGCAAGTTTAGAGAATTAACAGTGTTTTCAAGAAGAGAAAAGTAGTGATCAATGGTTTCCTGGTTTACTGATACCCTGTCTTGTTGAAGTGGATGTGCAGTTCGGAGAGTTAGTTCTGGATGCCTGTGTATATATGACCTTAACCATTTGTCCGAAGGCATGACATCACCACCACCTTGTTGCTTTGTACAATAGACACTAACTATTTTTATGTGTACAGTAACTATGTGCTAATTTTACAGAGATGGTTTATTTTTATAGACACAAGTTTACTTTTGTATTTTATGAAAAAAGAGATGATTCAGGAAAGCTGTTATAACAATTGTATCCTAGGACTGTATTGGTGCGGTTCCAGGAGTTTGACTCTAGCGTAGGGGTGTTAGTTAAGGCGATATTTAAGAAAAAACTGTCTTATTCTTTCATGATTTTTAAAAGGAATATTAAAGATAACACATTTCCACAACGATATACACCAGGTTAAATTTAAATTGTGTATTTATTTTAAAGAAATAGCTTTTGGTTTAAAGATAAAAACATACCCACATCTGTCATTTATGACAGCTATCGTCTGCTGTCGGCTTTCAAGCGCTTTGATGATACTGATCATGTTTTTAGCCCACAATGCATTGTTGGGTTAAATAAAAAAAACAAACAATTTTCTTTAGATTTCAAACTTTTATTCAAGATACAACAGATGTAAACAAAAGTGGCCGAGCATTGGACTGGCCGAGCATAGGTAACTTTACTCTAGTTTTTTTATAGTGTAGCGCGTTATATTGAGATTTTCTCTTCTAACCATTTTAATATGTTGGAGAATCTTTTGTTTAACATCGTTATGTCCAACCTCTTCGGCAACTAATAAAGAGTACGAAAAACGCATTTTCTACGCTCAAAAAATGGCAGATTTGAGGAAATGAAAAGATAAAAAACCTTAAAAAGGTAGAATAAATTACAACACACGATATAAAATAAAGTTTGCCGTCTGCCATTGAAACGCCCGTTCACTTTTATAAATGTTCTTTCATGCGCATGCAACATTTTTGCCTGGAATTTAAAAGATTTTTTTTAAAATAACCGAACCTTTTCCTACAAATTAATTGCACACCATTCGGTTTATAGATTTGTGCAATGTTCGAATTGACGTATTTTTCTATAAACTGCTCTTCTTTTTCTCCAAAAAGTTCTTTCTTATTCCAAAGACCTATATTATACAATTGAGAACATATTCAAACATTGTATAATAATATTTTCACGTTCACGTTTCTCTTTATTACTGAAATATTTTAGTTCATTTAGTTTTACAATCAATTTTAGTTAATTAAATAAACTTATATATATTTATGTTTGGGTAAAACTCTCCCGATGGCTATGTCATTTAATTCAGTTCGGGGCGCTTTAAGTTGCCAATATCAAATAATCAATGTCTCGGGTCTCAAGAACATTGTGACAATTAATAAAAATATTTTTTCTCTTGTCAGTTTCCTAAAAACAACACTTTTACCCCCAACAAGCAACGTTTTCAACCTCTTACAAATCTACAACTAAACTTCAAAAGGCCTTTATCACACCTCCGGCTGGTAAAACCCACTCTTGCTAATTAAATGTAACATAGTCATAAAACACCAAGCCATTTTCTTAATAAGCATTGTTTTCATGACTTAAATGGTGATTGGCTGAATACTTAAGTGAATGTTTTAAAAAGCTGTAATTTCCATGCCAGGCAATAAATACAATTTCATAAAGGATACGTGCAGTTACGTAAATAGGTAAAGTTGCGTTTAGTTATAAAATTAAAACCAATTTACAAAGATCATGGTTATTCATTATATGCCTGCTTCACCTTTTTTGTGAATTGGACAATGCATTTTAACTTCAAAAGCACTTCGAGACTTGTTATCAACACTTTTAACGCTATGCTTTATTAATGTTTCTAAACCGGAACTACCCAATCAGCAAGGGAAACCACTCCTCATTAAAACAGACCTGCAGAAATTATCCGCGGTCCTTTCAAATACGTTTTAATAGGTTCTGGTTGGTTAGATATCAGCATAATGCATAAAAAACGTTTGATTTTTATCATTGAATGGAAAAATAGATAGTTTTTATAATGCAGCGCATAATATTTCAATTTTCTCTTATAACCATTTTATGAGGTTTTTGTTTTAGCTTTTTGGAAAGCTAAAACTTGTACTCTTTATTAGTTAGGGATTGAACACTACGTTCAATCCCTAACTAATAAAGAGTACAAGTTTTAGCTTTCCAAAAAGCTAGTCGGTCATTAGCAAATAAATTAAAAGAATAAGTAGGTATGTATTCGTTCATGTATTTACTTTTGGACCAATGTAAGTCAATGATATGGCCAGTTTTCTGTCGATCAAAGTCACACAGACTGTATCTGACAAACTATTTGTGAATTTAGTTGATGTTTCAAGTTTCAAGTTTATTTCCATTTACATTTCTCTGTATGTACAAACATAAACTAGAGAACATATAAACATTGTACAATTCTGTTACTTTAAAGAATGCAAACAAAGTTGAACGGCTGATGTTTGATTTATTGAAACATGAAGAATACGTGTACGGGCTAAAGGCATCA
This sequence comes from Corbicula japonica, assembly GCA_038501625.1. Classification (NCBI taxonomy): domain Eukaryota; kingdom Metazoa; phylum Mollusca; class Bivalvia; order Venerida; family Cyrenidae; genus Corbicula; species Corbicula japonica. Next base: position 42,611 of record JAZAYU010000222.1, read on the forward strand.
ATATAAATAATCATGTCTCTAGTAGACGTAATTTTTTTTTTTCAGGACGTGTAGAAATAATTAGTACGTTGTTTAAGCACCAGCGAATCTGATGAATATGTTACATTAACGCGAATGCTCAAAGAGGTACCATAGAACTTTCCACAGTTGATACTTATTTGTACATTGAGAGAAAAGCCACGCTTATAATATTCAGTATTCATTACCAATATTCATAAAATGTAGTTTTAGTTGGTTCAGCAGATCTCGTCAAACTTGAAGTTGACGAGCGTTAAAAGAGAGTAAACAATAAATTAGGATGCTGATGCATTTATTACTTTCACGTAAGCTTTATGCTGCTATTATCTTTTGTTTTTGTTTGAACGATTTTCTGTAAAACTTTTAAAGGAACTCAAGAAGCACTATTTGTATATAAATTAATCTATCATCATAAAAATTGTCGTTATGCCACTGTTCTGAAAATAACTTTTTCTTTACTTTAAAGGCTGGTTTTGCATTCCTTGCAGTATATTCTAGTAGATCGCCCTTACATAGAAATGATAGTGCTTGTGTTGTCTACCTTACTGTACTTATCAAAATAATGTTATCGTTTAGTATCCCAAGACCGAAATCAGATCCGTTATATTGCATGTGTATGGTGAAGCAGTCATTGGGGTCACGGGCATCCCCGGAAACCTTTTACAAGTAAAACTCAATTTGGATTGCAACTGCGACGAGTCCAACCGTTCACTATAGACCCCAAGAAGAGAACGCATAGATATATGCGGTTTTGAGAGGGAATATGGGACTCAAAATAAATCAATTCGTATTTCGTTAATAATGCATATATTCAAGGGCAAGTTTTGAACTTTATGGCGGCGAAGGTTTGTAACATAAATTAAATAGTTAAAGTTTAAATGATAAAAATACAGAAGTACGTATAGAATGGTTACCAAGTTTCTTTTTCAAAACAATCGTTTAAGTTTTGTTTTCTTAAAATAGATTAAAAGGTCACTTTGAAAACCACCGAAGACGAAAAATGTGAAAATATTACAGGCTCGGTTTCATTGAGCCTGTTAAAGATTTTAAAGCATATCAAAAACATAAAATACCGCATCGTAATTAGAGCTCCAACTTGGATATCAAAAGGACAGGGAAATAGATAGATCTAAAAAACATGGCAGTTTTTGTGCAACAAGCTCAAAACGAGGCACTTTTATGCAAATCTTTGAGAAAGAGCATAATACATGTATATAAATGTCCCTCTAAATGAGTAATTGCGAATAAAAGATAAAATGTAATGTTCATAACTAATGAAGACATGGGTAGTCATCAAACCAACTAGGTTTAAACTCTCGCATCTCAGGTTATTTCAATAGTGCGCTCGTGAAATGCAAAAGTGTGTAATTATGGATGGAAATTATATTTCAACAAACTTGACTAACTAAGTACTTGTAACTGAGGTAACGTGTCGCCATTTATCCTATAAATTGATATCAGACAAGTTCAATAAACAAAATCATTATTGATGCTTCCACGCTGAATGTGTAATCATAACCTCATGTGGCCATCCTAGTCGTTTATCTCTCTCGTCCGCAGCTTATTGGTCGTATTGATGACTGTCTTTTAGCGTAGCGCCGCCCAATTGACTACACTTATGATATTAGATAAAAATATTGCCCATGCTGATCTCCTATGTTTACTTTAAACAATGGCCATGTCACATTTGCTAAACCCCCGGTATCTTCTGATAACATTCACCAAATTTGCACTGGAAATCGCAAACAAATGGCAAAATCGCTGATCCCCCCTTTTTTTTACTTTAAACAATGATCACCTCACTTCGCTAAACTTCCGTTAACTTCTGAGAACATTCGCAACATTTGCACTGGAAAGCGCAAAAAGCAAAATCTCTCTTTAAAAGACAATATTTTGACAATTAAGCAAGTTCTGAGCATTCGTTTCCTCCTAAATGCTTGTTTAAAACATCTCCTCGTTTACTATAAGCCTCTACTGTTTCACGACCGTATGTTTGGTGATTTATACCACAAGAAAGAAATTTTTAAAATTAACACATGGGTAGAAGTGTTCATCAATTTTCAAAGTCAATGCATGGACATGAGTTTTTTTGAAACCCGCATAATGTCATCTAACATGGCATACACTGATATTGGCATCATTAAAACTAACAAACAAAAATAGGAAAATGTGCGAGAACCACCAATATTACATGTTTAAGTTCAGCATTCTAACGAAATTGTTGAAGATCAGAATAGTAAATTTAATAATTTGAGTCCCTGTCAGGCTGCTCATCCCTCCACCCTAGGACAGTGACGAAATTTTGTTGTTGAACTCTAGATACATTTTTGGTTGAAAGTGTATGCTAATGACCGACTAGCTTTTTGTTAACTTTTGTTTACAGACAGCCTTTCCCGCAAAAGTCGGAACGTGCTCGATTGGAAATTCCGACATTTAGAACATGGAGAACTCCAATCGAGTGCGTCGGAACTGTGTTCTGGCAGCGTTCTACCCATTCCATCGAAATAGGTGCTGTGAATCGGTCAGTGTTTTATACTGCACCAAACTGAAATATTTTTAGATACTGTTTTTTTTTGCCATAAAATAAGATAATGGTTACATTTCAGTACTATGCCATGAATTTCACCAACATAAATACCAGAAATAGTGTTATTTTTCAGTAAATTATAAATATTGCTTTTTGTTGACTGATCTAAAAACTAGGAAAACTTAGTTGAACTATGAAGTATGGCTTATTAAGACCATTAGGAGTTCTTTAGACTTCAAAAGATATAATAAACATGCAATTATGTAACACTTTTTATAAAAACCTATCATGATTCTGTTCCGACATCCAATCTCACTCGTTTGGCAGATTCTTAGACTCATTCTCCGTCGTAATCAGAAAATAAACGACTGTTGTAAACCAAAAACTAGAGGCCTCTGATTGGCTTCTGGATTACGTCAAGCCTGTTCTCTGTATCTATTTAAAAAAAAAATTCTCCAGCTTCTTATCAACTAAGCCTATTGCTCATTACAATAATTCAACATAACACTTGATTAAAGAGTAAATATAAACCATTTGTAAAAAAGAAAAGAAGAGGTACAGCTTATACTGTATTAAACCAGCATCTAGAAGGTGTAAACGTCGCCCTGAACGACAGGATATGGCAAACAGTGTGCAGTATTTGTGCAACTCGAATGGTTAACATTTAACGACATTTTAGTGGCATCAAATTGCTATCAGCAACTCTGCTGTGATAACGGTAAACATACATCTTGTAATATCACTCCGAGTTCGTTGTATTTTTAGATCTAACACCAACTGGTGTTGTTAATCTCCAGCAGCAGTATGTACTTTACTTGCAAGCTTGGGGAATACCGCCTATTTTAAACCTCGAGGAAAGATAACTGAAGCTCGCTAAGGATTCTCTGGCGACTATAATCGCCAGACAAAATTGGTTTACTACTGTCGCTGTCTGCTGAAAGTACAGACATGCGCAGTGAAACAGTCAAGCAGATTCTGTGGAAGAGTTGGAATTCGATTCTGGCACAGTTCCGACAGCCCAATCGAGCACGCCCGGATATTCATTAGTCTCTAAGAAAAACATAAACGATGTCTTGCTTTTGACCAACAAAATCAATATAACGGATTGAATCTATTTCATATATGGGATCATTCTGAACAGTTGTTTGAATCAAATAACGTAACAGTACAATTGATACACAAATAATATTTTGCTATGAAGGTTTTCATCACGTGACTTTCTAAAAAAAGACTCATAACATTTTTTCTACACCCTGTAGAAAATACAACACACGTATGTTTATATAATTTAACATGTCGTTATATATCGGCTCAATTTCTGATTTGATGTTACTACAACGTCCAGATATTGTTTCATCAACATTTAGAAGACTTTTCTTGCAAATAGGGGGAACGGAATAGCATTCCCAAGCTCTAGACGGGCGGCTTTGTCTAAAGTGACCACGTCCGGTGCCGCTGTTAACCGGTGTTACCCTTCAAAGTTCAAGTTTGGTCCATTATAATATGTCGGTCATCAGGATGACCGACAAAAAAATACACATTTCTTATACTTAAAAATTGCAGATTTGAGGAAATGAAAAGTTAGAAAACCTTAAAAAGTGTAGAAAAATTTATAACACATGATATAAAATAAAGTTTGACGTCTGCCAATGAAACACTCGTTCACTTTTGTAAATGTTCTTTCATGTCGATGCAACCTTTTTTGGCCAGATATTTAATAGATTTTTTTAAATAACTGAACCTTATTCTACAAACTGAATGCCCACCATTCGATTAATAGATTTGTGCTATGTTCGTATTGAGGTATTTTTCTATATACTGCTCTTTTTTCTTCAAGTTCTTTCGTGTTCTTATACAATTAAGAACATATTCAAACATTGTTTCATAATGTGTTCACGTTTATCTCTTTATTTCTGAAAAATTTTAGTTCTTTTAGTTTAACAATCATTTTTATATCAATGAATAAAAATATGTCTGGGTAAAACTTCCCTAGTTTAACTTAATACAGTTCGGAGTGCTTCAAGTTGCCAACATCATATAATCAATGTCTCGGGTCTCAAACATTAATGCGAAAATTAATTAGAATATTCAATCTCTAGTCAGTTTCCTAAAACAACAATTTTACCCCAAAAAGCAACGTTTTCACCCTCTTATAGTTCCGGTTCCGGTTATGTCGAGGGTGTACCGCTCTTTTTCCAATAATAGTGAAAAACAAGATTTAGCTTTCCAAAAAGCTAGTCGGTCATTAGCATGATATTTTAACAAAATACGGCTCTAAAGTTTAAACTTCTGTAGAAAAAATCGTTGGAATGTTGTTATTTATTAAGAATTTCGTAGGCGGCTATGTTTGCGGCATCGTTGTCTTGTAGCCCATTAACTTAAATGAGAAACTTAATGTTGCCCATAAGTTTGTAAGTTTTTGACCTAGTAAATTAATAATTAGAATATATCATCTGGATGACTCAAGCCATCTCCTAAAACAATAATGATCATTCTTGTTATAATTTTTTGTTACGCACCTTTCAAATGACTTAAATATGGAACTTAATGTGCCTATAACAGGGAAGTCATTTTCCTATTAACATAATACTTGAAATATATCATCGTTTGCAAAAACGACGCCATCTCTGACAACAAAATCGATAAACCTATTTTTGATTTATCCCCCTTTTGAAAAGGCTTTAAACATGAAACATAATGTTGCCTATAAGTTTGAAAGTTCTTGCCGTATTATCTTAATTGTGTGAATACATTATCTGCATGAACAGATCCAATGACAACATGAATAATAACTCCTGTTTCGTTATGTTCCTTTCAAATGGCTTTAATATGGAACTTTATGTAGGTTCAACCAAAGTATTTCTTATTCCCATAGGGCTCACATTCCCAATATTCAACGCCAATTAAATATGATTTCTATCTTCTTAATTCCTAGACAACAATATTTTGGTGCGAAGATCTGCATTCCATCTGTTCAAAACGCACAGGAGGTAAATTACTTGTAAGAAAATTATAGATATCTCAGACCATACTTTAAACGCGGAATCGAAAATACGGTGTCACAAATATACATCCGCTGTTCCGGCACTAGTCCACCTTTATCAAACAAGATATGGGCTCGAACAAACAAGATATAGGGATGAAATTGCTTTCGTTTCTTTTCCTGACATGTAATCCCTGCAAACAAGAGTCCCTCGGATGAAGAGAAAAATTTATCATATATTAAAAACGGACTGTATAGACCACGGAGGAATACTGCGTTATTTTGGTATAATGCAACCTTTAAATGAAAATTACAAGTGACAACCCTCTTCATTCAGCAAAACGAATAATACAGTACACAAGACTGTGCTGGTGAAGTACCAATGCTCGTGTTTGTTTTACAAGCTGGCATCAAAGGATGCTTTTTGCGCGTGCCATTTTCGTTTAAATAGCTTATATCTCGACTGCTAGTTCGGATTTATCTTCAACATAAAATTAAATAATGCATCCCAAAACAAAGCCGAAAAATGTACTGATTCACATTTTCATATCTATAGACTGCTAGACTGTTGAAAATGTCTCAGTTTTACAATTTCGCTTGGATATTTTTTTAGAGAAATGATGCAGATAAACACAAAACGTATGATTAACCGTTTGAACGTTTGGATAGAAAGCTTAAGTGAATACGAGTAACAGTATCAGTTTAAACTTTAGAATACTGGGAATAGTTGTGTTTCATGGAATTCAATATCTTCGACCTGGTCTGTGGACTATAGCATGAACTTTGTCTTGGCTGTCGGCAATTTATAAACTGATCTCTTAAAAAAGCTGCAGTAGCAGTGGCTGTCTTCTCAAGCACGTATATGCAGGTCGACTTTGATTTACCAGGGAGCGAAGTTTTTTCTCAGGTTTCTGTTTGAATTATGGTTTCGTCAGTTTGTAAATGAAGCTCTATCACCTTTATACTTTAAATATTTTTCTTTTTCCTCTGCTCTGTTAAAACGAAGCTTACATAGTTTTGTTATTCGTGAATAAATAGATCTTCTATTACTGAGAGTTACATAAACGTACCCATGAATGAAATCAAAATTGAACTAAAACGTGTAAAACATTCCCCGCGAAACCCCTAACCCTATTGTCTGACCCCATATACACACACTGTGTCACTGATCAAGTTCGGTCTTAAGTCAATAGTAGTAGGAAAATGACAGTTCGAACTCACCCCCTGAGGACATTTTAAACAATAGCACAGCATAAATTAGACAATAGCACAGCAAAAACGGGACAATAGCACAGCTCGCGGATTGTCAATAGAGGGATTAACACAGCAATTTTATATTTAACGACCGGGTGAACAATACTTTAAATGGAATCATTTAAAATAATTTTATATTAAATAAAACTCATTTATTATTATTATTATTATTATTATTATTATTATTATTATTATTATTATTATTATTATTATTATTATTTTAGCAGATAAATGCGATAAAAGGATTCACATTTATTCGCAACAAAAACTCATCAAAGTGAGTATTACAAAAACTCACTGAAGTGAGCTTTATTCACTGTTACCCGTTAAATTAATGAAATGGTTTCTTCTTATTAACGTTTTAATCCAGTTCATTCATTGTGCACAGGGGTGTTTTTCAGAAATTAATTAACTGAATCCTGAACTGTGTGTAGACCCAGAGCAGATGCAAACATTCGGATCAGCTTATCTTTTTATTATTATTATTTAAGCAGATATATGCGATAACGATTAGAGGATTCACATTTATTTACAACAAAAACTCATCGAAGTGAATATTACAAAAACTCATTGAAGTGAGCTTTATTCACTGTTACCCGTTAAATTTATGAAAAGATTCATTGTCACTACGTTATTCACATATTTAACATGTTTAGTATTTAATTTAACAATGTTAATAATAAATATTTGTGACTGACGCTTGAAGAATCAGTATGTTATTCAACTATTTAAGGTGCCACAATATTCAGTATACGTGTGTGAGAGCGAGGCGTTTTCCGGAGCCAGAGCCTGAGCAAGAGCAAGGATTATGACGTAATACTTAATCCTGTCTGGTATGATTAATTCCAGTGAAGTGTTTGTTAAGTGGATTTACACAATAATTAAGTAATTATTAATCCTGTCCGGTATGATTAATCCCAGTGAAGTGTTTCTTAAGTGGATTTTGACACTAATTAAGTGGATAGTTAATCCTGTCTGGTATGATTGTTTGATTGATGCAATAATTAAGTAATAGTTAATCCTGTCTGGTATGATTAATCCCAATAATTAAGTGGATAGTTAATCCTGTCCGGTATGATCAATCCCAATGAAGTGTTTCTTAAGTGGATTTACGCAATAATTAAGTGGATAGTTAATCCTGTCTGGTATGTTTAATTTCAATGAAGTAGGTGTTTCGTCTAATTAAGTGTATGTGCAAACAGGATAAGGTTTTATGTACTCGCATTTTTGTCACTAAACTATCCAAAAAGCGACGCCCTTTTAGCATCTTTAGCGAAAGAAAACTTAGGATTCATTGCAATGACAACTTATTTGATTTGGGTTAAATGCTCTAATTTTATAGCTTTCAAGACATTGCTACAGAAAACATCCGTGTGCAGACAACAGCAATTATTATAAATAACTAACTTAAAAAAGAAAATGTATCGTGTTTGCTAAAGAAAAGTTGGAATTAATATTGAAAGGACTTGTACACAAATATATTGAAGGTATGTAAAAGCATTTTGTTTCAAATATTTTTGATTTACTTATTTAGCATGTGCATGTAAATTCTTACAAAATTGATTAATTCCTTAAAACAATCGAAGATAAAGATTGTTAAAATCTGCGCACTTGAAATTGCTAATATTATAAAGATTATAGCTTGTTGTTTTGTTATTTATTTTGTAGAAAGAAAATGGAATGTCAAACATGCGGAAAGTGGTTTGCTAATGAATGGAACCGGGGCAGGCATTTTTCTTCCGTGCATGGCAATATCAATTCTCAATCGCCACAAAACATACTGCTCTAAAAAGCAAAGCCAGGAACCACAAAATCATCGTCAGCAGAAACATCTGCAGAATTAACAACAACAACAACAACAACAACAACAACAACAAAATCATCATCAACAACCACAACAACACATTGATCATCATCATCAGCAGCAACAATATCAGCAGCAACAACGTCTGATGCAAGAACGCCGAGAACAACAACAACACCATCAGCAACAACAACAACACCATCAACAACAACAACAACAACAACTAGATAATCAACAACATCAGCAACAACAATTGGCACTCCTACTTTCATATCTCATTTATTTCACAAACATTATTTGCGTAAGAGTGTTTTGACTTTTTCAATAATCCTTCTATTTATAGAACATGATTAAATTTCCATTTCACCACTTTTGAAAATACTGTACTTAATGTGATAATTCATTTTATTTATATCCTGTGATTCATCTCTAATGACTTCATAGAAATCATCTCTTCGTTTCAAATATAAAAATACAATTGGCGAATATGTTGACTTTTCATTTATTTCAATTGGGCACATTAATTATTTAAGCTTAGATGTATTTCACCAATCTGGTGCACAAATTAATACTCGTAAATATAATTGTAATGAATGGTGATATTTAAATTTTACAAAATAACAGTGCGTAGGTCTTTTAATAAACGTCAACAAAAAATACTTGATATTCTATCTCGTATTTCATTTCTACATTTTAACTTATCAAAGGATCAGTATAATGAACCCATAATTTACATTAATATTCATAATTTTTATAAGAACAATGGCTTCAAGACACAATATTGTCAATAGGGAATTAGTTTGTGACTGACACCTAACATATTCGTTTGTGTGTGTGTGTGTGTGTGTGTGTACTTTATCACAATCAAATACATCCAGTGTTAAAGAAAGAATATACAATGAAAATTATTTGTCATTTAAACAGATTAGCTTATCTTTTCAACACATACTTCGCATAAGCGTGCTTTTAATCCTTGTCGAAGCAAGAAGGGAATTATACTCCTTTGTATTCGTTAGATTCTGTTTCATAATACTTAAATGAAGATGAGACTTTATGAACCAATAAAATATTTGTCTAAAAAGAATTTTCACAAAAGTTTATACTGCAATGTATTCATATTTATTGCGTCCGATGCGCTCTTTGTTTCCGTTTCATCTATTTCTCTCCCAAATAGAGACAATGCCATTTTTATCTTTGTAAAAATTCTTCCAAAATTAATAATTGTCTTCTGGTTAAAATGTTTCAATTAATAAATAAATTATAAATGAAAATCAAATGTATGAACTATTTCAAATGAAACAGAAAACGTTTGAAAAACAAAATTACAAAAAAAATATATAAAATAAAATAAATAAATAGTTGTTATTTAGGTAACATATATAATTTGTTACCATTGCTTTAGATGTTACTTCTTACTTAATTGTAAATTGAGTGTTCACCTTTTCATTTAGATCTTACTTGTTAAGGATTTACACCAAATCAAATACCACATTAATGGACCGGATAATTAAATCAGCAAATGCCAGACGTTTAAACAGATTACGATAGAAAAACAAACAACACAATTGTTAGAAAAACAAATATCATTTTCTTTCCATTCTTTCATATTTCATTGTAGAAAAGAAAACATAAATAATTTCTTGTTTATAAATCATCAAAGTATCATATTTAAACTTGTCCAAAATTAAAATGCTCTTTTCACAACAGGGTGGTTTTGATATAAGAACTTTAGACATTTGATTTCGGACTTCTAACTAATTTTGATAACAAAAACAAACTGTATTACTGACACTTTAAGAATAGAATTTTTGTTAATTATCTGCATTTGTTTAGCAGATACTAATTGTGTTTTATACTCCTTATAAAAGATTGCATTTTGTCAAGAAACCCATTAATAAGACTCTGCCAATAATTACAATTTAAGGCATTTGCCCCTGGTTAAATAGCATTCAATGAAAAATATTTTATCATTCATACATTCAGGTTAGCTTGTCTTTTATTTCATTACAACTTTCACATCTTCAAGCTGGTGTCAAGTGTGTTTTTAATCCTAATCATTGAAAGAAATGGGGTTTGTATTGTTGATTATAAAACTTAAACTCCACTTCTCACCTATTAGACAATGTTTATTGTAAACTCCAGAAAAAAGTCTTTTCGCAAGTTTCCACAACATAAACAAACTTAAACGAACTATTCCTTTAAAATTATCACATTAGCCAGTACATGTAAACTGTTACCAGTAAAACATAATGCCGATCACTGCACCAGGGTTATCTTCGACTTGCTCAATCGATAGGGCGTACAACATTTTGTGGATAGGCACTGTCGCCGTACGGGGTTACTTTCCAGCGTGGGCATATAATTAGTGATCGGTTGTTTTGATTGTTTGTTCTATCCAAGAAAGAAATCCGAATATGTCTCATAGTAAATTCAAATGTATCTGAAAAATTGTTTGCGTACTTTTTAAGATTTGTTTTCTATCTAGCTAGACAAAATTAAAAAAATTTTCAACAGCATTTCAAATTCAAAATAAATAAGACCCTATTTCACTGTTGTTTGTTTTTAACATCCCTCTTCTTGTATGCTCATTTATATTCAGTTTTATCATAGCTTTAAACTTTTAACTCTTAAAGTGTTTAGATGTTTCTATGTAATTAATATTTTAATTTCTTTAAACTGATATAATTATTAATTTGGTATTCAAGCCTTATTTTATCATTCGTTTTTTTTTTCAAATTATATTTTCTGAATTGATATTTTTGTGAGGTTGGTGCACCCTAGAACCTGGTTTAAACCCCCAGTGGCAATTTGATTTGCCACTGACCGTTCCAAGACGGTAACCCCTCGGGTTCTCATTTTTGTTTATTGTCAGTGGTGTCTTTTTTGAAACTGATTATTTTATTAACCATGCTCTCTCCCCCTCTCTTCTTCTTGACTGTGTGGGGAGGCTGTTTTTTCTGAATGTGGCGATTCCTGATATGCATATTTCACCTTTTTATAATTTCATTTTTTTTTCATGCATCATTCATCTTATTATTTTCTCGTTTATTATTATCAAAACTATAATATTACTTTTGGATCTTGTGGTTGTTGTTATTTTGTAGCATGTTAAATGAAATAAAAAGTTTGAAATATACAATCGTTGTTTTCAATATCGTGTTAAGAAATAGTGTCACTTACACTTTTGAAAGTGTGTTTCCTTTCACATAAGATTTAAAAGATTCGCAATTAAAAAAATGTGATTAAATGTATGCTGTCACTGTAAGAACAATTTAAAAACAACAATTTGTCATTTTTTTGTACTTTTCATACAAAAACATTCAGACAACTCAACAGTAAAAATTATAACATGGTGTATTTCTCATTTTTGCATAGATTAAAATTTAGTTTCAAATTTCAATAAGTAAACCACTTACTCACTTCAATTTTTTTATTCAACCATTATTACACATGTATGTCATGATCATTCAGTTTTGATAGTTAACTCTTTCCGCAAAATAGTAAATTTCTTTTTGTGTTTTTAGTGATTTTTGTGAACGGCTATCCAAAACTGATGTTTTCGTTTAATGGAAACCGAAACCATGTTGTTCATGTGGAAATAAATTCGAAAATGAGTACTATTGTTTTGTATAATTTAAAAGTGCGCTTATTCATGTCTGTCTTAAAACAAAGCCTCGATAAAGTGTTATGAGAAGCAGTGTGTTTTTGTTAATTCTTTTCGCTCATATTCTTTAAGCTGATTTCAATTTTTAACACATTCTGTTTCGAGGCAGCATCCTGTTGAGTTCTCTTTTTGTGTTAAAGTTTTGTAGTGTCTTTTGATAATATTTTAAACGAATGCCCTCTTTCAACCCCCTTCTCCTTGGATGTATGCTTTGTTTGTTTTTAATGTGGCTATTTATGACATGACTTTTCACGTTTTAATAAAGCATTCCACATTGAGTGATGTCAAAATATCCTAGTTTTCAAATTTTAACTATCTTCTATTACAAAACATTAAGAAAATAATATCATTATAGTCAATTTTTATTTGTAAAGGAATAACATGTATCGAATATCATACCAACAGTATATAATATGCTAATAAAAGTTGTTTTGCGAAATTTTATTTGTTGTTTTTATGTCAATTTCATTTATTGTATTATATAAAGTTTGTGAAATTGTTGTTGTAGTTTGTTTGTTGTTATTGTTTATTTTTGTCAATTTTTTTTTCTTGTCATGCACAAATGGTTTCTAATAGTGTGTTCTCGTCATTACTGTGGAGGATCAGTTTTAAATTTGATCGAAATCAAAATATCATTTTTATATTTAAAATTCGAAATAAAAAATGATTAAGTTCATGTTGTTGTATATGAATATGTTCTATTAAACCGAGCCTTCGATATGTTCATATTTTTATTTTGTCCGAATTTCATGTCCATGAAATCGTATTCAACCCTTCGGATTTGTTTCTATTCATTACACAATTTTCGATCTGTATCACATTTACGTAAAAATTTAATAGTTCAAATATATTCGACATAAAAAGTGTTTGCACAACTTGATGTTATCAACTATTTTGATTTTTTTCTGTTCAGCTAGACGTAGTTAAAATTTCTAATCAGTATTTTAAATGTAAACTTAAAAAGATTCTCCTTCAAAGTGAGATGTTTTCACCCAACATATTTTTCTTCATTTTATTATCATAGCCTGATTTTCATATCTTAATATGTTTAATGTTTCATAATTATTAAAATGTTTTCTTTGTATTTGATAATGTTGTGTTTGTTTTATTTACATTTCCTTCATACTTTCAGTTAATTATGTTATTTACCCTATTTTTAAATCTCATTAGTGATTTCAAACTATAATCGTTCAGTCTCATTGTACATGTATATGTTATTTACATCATTTGTCATTCAATACAACTTATGTTTCATTTAATGTCCTTTTTATTGCATTTTACTTCTTGCCTTGTTATTATAATTTTTTTAATCATTTGGTTTTTGTCCATTAAGTGTATTTGTTCTATAAGTTTTATTAATGCTAATGCATTTAATACATGTTTGATTAAGTAAATAATTTTCCTTTATCCATTTCTTATAAAAAAAACATTTGTATCGGATAAGATCCAAAAACGTGTACTTTCTTTTTATTTTGTTACATGTCTTTGGTACACGTTTTTGGATCTTATCCGATACAAATGTTTTTTTTATAAGAAATGGATAAAGGAAAATTATTTACTTAATCAAACATGTATTAAATGCATTAGCATTAATAAAACTTATAGAACAAATACACTTAATGGACAAAAACCAAATGATTAAAAAAATTATAATAACAAGGCAAGAAGTAAAATGCAATAAAAAGGACATTAAATGAAACATAAGTTGTATTGAATGACTAATGATGTAAATAACATATACATGTACAATGAGACTGAACGATTATAGTTTGAAATCACTAATGAGATTTAAAAATAGGGTAAATAACATAATTAACTGAAAGTATGAAGGAAATGTAAATAAAACAAACACAACATTATCAAATACAAAGAAAACATTTTAATAATTATGAAACATTAAACATATTAAGATATGAAAATCAGGCTATGATAATAAAATGAAGAAAAATATGTTGGGTGAAAACATCTCACTTTGAAGGAGAATCTTTTTAAGTTTACATTTAAAATACTGATTAGAAATTTTAACTACGTCTAGCTGAACAGAAAAAAAATCAAAATAGTTGATAACATCAAGTTGTGCAAACACTTTTTATGTCGAATATATTTGAACTATTAAATTTTTACGTAAATGTGATACAGATCGAAAATTGTGTAATGAATAGAAACAAATCCGAAGGGTTGAATACGATTTCATGGACATGAAATTCGGACAAAATAAAAATATGAACATATCGAAGGCTCGGTTTAATAGAACATATTCATCATGTTGAACTTAATCATTTTTTATTTCGAATTTTAAATATAAAAATGATATTTTGATTTCGATCAAATTTAAAACTGATCCTCCACAGTAATGACGAGAACACACTATTAGAAACCATTTGTGCATGACAAGAAAAAAAAATTGACAAAAATAAACAATAACAACAAACAAACTACAACAACAATTTCACAAACTTTATATAATACAATAAATGAAATTTACATAAAAACAACAAATAGAATTTCGCAAAACAACTTTTATTAGCATATTATATACTGTTGGTATGATATTCGATACATGTTATTCCTTTACAAATAAAAATTGACTATAATGATATTATTTTCTTAATGTTTTGTAATAGAAGATAGTTAAAATTTGAAAACTAGGATATTTTGACATCACTCAATGTGGAATGCTTTATTAAAACGTGAAAAGTCATGTCATAAATAGCCACATTAAAAACAAACAAAGCATACATCCAAGGAGAAGGGGGTTGAAAGAGGGCATTCGTTTAAAATATTATCAAAAGACACTACAAAACTTTAACACAAAAAGAGAACTCAACAGGATGCTGCCTCGAAACAGAATGTGTTAAAAATTGAAATCAGCTTAAAGAATATGAGCGAAAAGAATTAACAAAAACACACTGCTTCTCATAACACTTTATCGAGGCTTTGTTTTAAGACAGACATGAATAAGCGCACTTTTAAATTATACAAAACAATAGTACTCATTTTCGAATTTATTTCCACATGAACAACATGGTTTCGGTTTCCATTAAACGAAAACATCAGTTTTGGATAGCCGTTCACAAAAATCACTAAAAACACAAAAAGAAATTTACTATTTTGCGGAAAGAGTTAACTATCAAAACTGAATGATCATGACATACATGTGTAATAATGGTTGAATAAAAAAATTGAAGTGAGTAAGTGGTTTACTTATTGAAATTTGAAACTAAATTTTAATCTATGCAAAAATGAGAAATACACCATGTTATAATTTTTACTGTTGAGTTGTCTGAATGTTTTTGTATGAAAAGTACAAAAAAATGACAAATTGTTGTTTTTAAATTGTTCTTACAGTGACAGCATACATTTAATCACATTTTTTTAATTGCGAATCTTTTAAATCTTATGTGAAAGGAAACACACTTTCAAAAGTGTAAGTGACACTATTTCTTAACACGATATTGAAAACAACGATTGTATATTTCAAACTTTTTATTTCATTTAACATGCTACAAAATAACAACAACCACAAGATCCAAAAGTAATATTATAGTTTTGATAATAATAAACGAGAAAATAATAAGATGAATGATGCATGAAAGAAATATGAAATTATAAAAAGGTGAAATATGCATATCAGGAATCGCCACATTCAGAAAAAACAGCCTCCCCACACAGTCAAGAAGAAGAGAGGGGGAGAGAGCATGGTTAATAAAATAATCAGTTTCAAAAAAGACACCACTGACAATAAACAAAAATGAGAACCCGAGGGGTTACCGCCTTGGAACGGTCAGTGGCAAATCAAATTGCCACTGGGGGTTTAAACCAGGTTCTAGGGTGCACCAACCTCACAAAAATATCAATTCAGAAAATATAATTTGAAAAAAAAAACGAATGATAAAATAAGGCTTGAATACCAAATTAATAATTATATCAGTTTAAAGAAATTAAAATATTAATTACATAGAAACATCTAAACACTTTAAGAGTTAAAAGTTTAAAGCTATGATAAAACTGAATATAAATGAGCATACAAGAAGAGGGATGTTAAAAACAAACAACAGTGAAATAGGGTCTTATTTATTTTGAATTTGAAATGCTGTTGAAAATTTTTTTAATTTTGTCTAGCTAGATAGAAAACAAATCTTAAAAAGTACGCAAACAATTTTTCAGATACATTTGAATTTACTATGAGACATATTCGGATTTCTTTCTTGGATAGAACAAACAATCAAAACAACCGATCACTAATTATATGCCCACGCTGGAAAGTAACCCCGTACGGCGACAGTGCCTATCCACAAAATGTTGTACGCCCTATCGATTGAGCAAGTCGAAGATAACCCTGGTGCAGTGATCGGCATTATGTTTTACTGGTAACAGTTTACATGTACTGGCTAATGTGATAATTTTAAAGGAATAGTTCGTTTAAGTTTGTTTATGTTGTGGAAACTTGCGAAAAGACTTTTTTCTGGAGTTTACAATAAACATTGTCTAATAGGTGAGAAGTGGAGTTTAAGTTTTATAATCAACAATACAAACCCCATTTCTTTCAATGATTAGGATTAAAAACACACTTGACACCAGCTTGAAGATGTGAAAGTTGTAATGAAATAAAAGACAAGCTAACCTGAATGTATGAATGATAAAATATTTTTCATTGAATGCTATTTAACCAGGGGCAAATGCCTTAAATTGTAATTATTGGCAGAGTCTTATTAATGGGTTTCTTGACAAAATGCAATCTTTTATAAGGAGTATAAAACACAATTAGTATCTGCTAAACAAATGCAGATAATTAACAAAAATTCTATTCTTAAAGTGTCAGTAATACAGTTTGTTTTTGTTATCAAAATTAGTTAGAAGTCCGAAATCAAATGTCTAAAGTTCTTATATCAAAACCACCCTGTTGTGAAAAGAGCATTTT
Source organism: Corbicula japonica (assembly GCA_038501625.1). Taxonomy (NCBI): domain Eukaryota; kingdom Metazoa; phylum Mollusca; class Bivalvia; order Venerida; family Cyrenidae; genus Corbicula; species Corbicula japonica. Next base: position 59,782 of record JAZAYU010000222.1, read on the forward strand.
AATTTTGGACAAGTTTAAATATGATACTTTGATGATTTATAAACAAGAAATTATTTATGTTTTCTTTTCTACAATGAAATATGAAAGAATGGAAAGAAAATGATATTTGTTTTTCTAACAATTGTGTTGTTTGTTTTTCTATCGTAATCTGTTTAAACGTCTGGCATTTGCTGATTTAATTATCCGGTCCATTAATGTGGTATTTGATTTGGTGTAAATCCTTAACAAGTAAGATCTAAATGAAAAGATGAACACTCAATTTACAATTAAGTAAGAAGTAACATCTAAAGCAATGGTAACAAATTATATATGTTACCTAAATAACAACTATTTATTTATTTTATTTTATATATTTTTTTTGTAATTTTGTTTTTCAAACGTTTTCTGTTTCATTTGAAATAGTTCATACATTTGATTTTCATTTATAATTTATTTATTAATTGAAACATTTTAACCAGAAGACAATTATTAATTTTGGAAGAATTTTTACAAAGATAAAAATGGCATTGTCTCTATTTGGGAGAGAAATAGATGAAACGGAAACAAAGAGCGCATCGGACGCAATAAATATGAATACATTGCAGTATAAACTTTTGTGAAAATTCTTTTTAGACAAATATTTTATTGGTTCATAAAGTCTCATCTTCATTTAAGTATTATGAAACAGAATCTAACGAATACAAAGGAGTATAATTCCCTTCTTGCTTCGACAAGGATTAAAAGCACGCTTATGCGAAGTATGTGTTGAAAAGATAAGCTAATCTGTTTAAATGACAAATAATTTTCATTGTATATTCTTTCTTTAACACTGGATGTATTTGATTGTGATAAAGTACACACACACACACACACACACACACACACACACAAACGAATATGTTAGGTGTCAGTCACAAACTAATTCCCTATTGACAATATTGTGTCTTGAAGCCATTGTTCTTATAAAAATTATGAATATTAATGTAAATTATGGGTTCATTATACTGATCCTTTGATAAGTTAAAATGTAGAAATGAAATACGAGATAGAATATCAAGTATTTTTTGTTGACGTTTATTAAAAGACCTACGCACTGTTATTTTGTAAAATTTAAATATCACCATTCATTACAATTATATTTACGAGTATTAATTTGTGTACCAGATTGGTGAAATACATCTAAGCTTAAATAATTAATGTGCCCAATTGAAATAAATGAAAAGTCAACATATTCGCCAATTGTATTTTTATATTTGAAACGAAGAGATGATTTCTATGAAGTCATTAGAGATGAATCACAGGATATAAATAAAATGAATTATCACATTAAGTACAGTATTTTCAAAAGTGGTGAAATGGAAATTTAATCATGTTCTATAAATAGAAGGATTATTGAAAAAGTCAAAACACTCTTACGCAAATAATGTTTGTGAAATAAATGAGATATGAAAGTAGGAGTGCCAATTGTTGTTGCTGATGTTGTTGATTATCTAGTGGTTGTTGTTGTTGTTGTTGATGGTGTTGTTGTTGTTGCTGATGGTGTTGTTGTTGTTCTCGGCGTTCTTGCATCAGACGTTGTTGCTGCTGATATTGTTGCTGCTGATGATGATGATCAATGTGTTGTTGTGGTTGTTGATGATGATTTTGTTGTTGTTGTTGTTGTTGTTAATTCTGCAGATGTTTCTGCTGACGATGATTTTGTGGTTCCTGGCTTTGCTTTTTAGAGCAGTATGTTTTGTGGCGATTGAGAATTGATATTGCCATGCACGGAAGAAAAATGCCTGCCCCGGTTCCATTCATTAGCAAACCACTTTCCGCATGTTTGACATTCCATTTTCTTTCTACAAAATAAATAACAAAACAACAAGCTATAATCTTTATAATATTAGCAATTTCAAGTGCGCAGATTTTAACAATCTTTATCTTCGATTGTTTTAAGGAATTAATCAATTTTGTAAGAATTTACATGCACATGCTAAATAAGTAAATCAAAAATATTTGAATCAAAATGCTTTTACATACCTTCAATATATTTGTGTACAAGTCCTTTCAATATTAATTCCAACTTTTCTTTAGCAAACACGATACATTTTCTTTTTTAAGTTAGTTATTTATAATAATTGCTGTTGTCTGCACACGGATGTTTTCTGTAGCAATGTCTTGAAAGCTATAAAATTAGAGCATTTAACCCAAATCAAATAAGTTGTCATTGCAATGAATCCTAAGTTTTCTTTCGCTAAAGATGCTAAAAGGGCGTCGCTTTTTGGATAGTTTAGTGACAAAAATGCGAGTACATAAAACCTTATCCTGTTTGCACATACACTTAATTAGACGAAACACCTACTTCATTGAAAATTAAACATACCAGACAGGATTAACTATCCACTTAATTATTGCGTAAATCCACTTAAGAAACACTTCATTGGGATTGATCATACCGGACAGGATTAACTATCCACTTAATTATTGGGATTAATCATACCAGACAGGATTAACTATTACTTAATTATTGCATCAATCAAACAATCATACCAGACAGGATTAACTATCCACTTAATTAGTGTCAAAATCCACTTAAGAAACACTTCACTGGGATTAATCATACCAAGATTTCAAGATTCAAGATTCAAATATTTATTGGCAGAAAAACATGAACATGTTTGTTGCCATTACACTATGGCGTGTGAATACACAACATTTTATAGAGAAAAGTGTAAACATATAATATTAAATAGATAAACAATATCAAAACACACATCAATACCGTACAGTGATGTTAACAGCTGAATAGACAAAACTATAATTTGTAGGACAGATATTTAAAGTTCTATGCTTAAAAAAGATACAAATTTCACATACAATCAGATTTGCAAGATCATTTACAATAAATACAAGACTAGCTATGGATAGAATCATCCCGGAAAAATAATAGGATCCCAGCAGGGCATACTCGATTTACTAAATGCATATTTCGGATTGGTTCCACAGTTACTAATAGCAGATGTTTTAAGTGGAACTAAAGCGTGGTACCAATCACTATATGTCATGAATCACGAATTTTGTGTGTACACGAGGTTTCAAAAAAAACAACAACACTGAAAATGGATTTAGCGCTTTGTTATGTTATTGAATGCACTCATTATGGATTAGTTTCTGTTTTCACAGTCTGGTAAGCTTGTTTACTGTTACGTTTGATCTTTTATATTCAAGTTCAGGTCTAATCTCCGTTATAAAAATGAATAATTGGGCCAGTTTGTGAAAGGAGGCACGCTTTTTATCATTATATTAACATTTTCCTTTTATATTTAATATCAAAGCTTGTGTTTTCCCAGACAATTATAAAAAGTTATCGTTAAATAGACAGTCACGTGATTTTGCTTTTTTTTTACAATATTAAGACAAATACTTGCTTGAACAGTTTTACACTTTAAAATTGAATAGTTCCAAAAGGACCAAAACAAATCAAAGATGCAAATGTCATTTATCATAATTTAATGAAAAGGAATAAATGTAGTTTCAACTGAGTTTTAATATTTGCTAGTGTACTGTAGCTCCCAATTGGCCTACATACCTGCAGTACAGCTGGGGTCTACACCATTCAAGCAATTCAGTTTGTATGATCAGTTTATAATACTGTTAAAGTGTTTTATAAAATAAATACATTTCTCGATGCTAAATAAGGCAATGTTCATAACTTTGAATTACAATTTTAGGTCAAACACCAACAAGATAAGGGTTTCCTTTTGCATCATGGCTTAATATATATACACATATACATAAATACCGGTAGGTCTACTACTACATTTATCATTGCTTAACAACATACAATATAAATTAAAATACTAGTAGATATATCATTGCTTAACAACATACATGTTTTAATAACACTAGTCTGTAGTGCATTGAAGGTATAAATTCTAAATAATGAAATGAATGTTTATTAACATTTAAATTATTAAGATACAGTTGCTAATACAGTATTTCTCAGTGTATTTGCTAAGTAAATAAATTTTCCAAGTTTATTTAATATACCAGTTTGCTGACTTTTCATCAGACAAACAAACTTTGGTAGACTAGGCCAAGAGCAATAATATTTTGGTAAACATTCATTTCTTATTTGTCTGTATAGAGGACATACCAATATGAAATGATATTCCGATTCTACTTTGTTCATATTACATAGCTTACATATTCTATTTTCTCTATCTACATTTCTATATCTTCCTTGTTCAATAAATAACTTATGCGCAGAACATCTCAAGCGTGTTAGTGCAGTTCTGTATTTCTCATTATGAATATTGTTTAAATACTTCTCAATTCCAAAATTACTTTTAAACATATTATATGCTTCTAATTTACTTGATGTTTCTAGTTCAGAAAACCATTCTTGTACATATTGGTCATATATTCTTTGCATAATTAATTTTAATTGAAGTGAAGTAATATTATTATCCCAAAAGCTAGAAAATCCTAAATTATCTAAGAGTTCTTTCACTTTAATTGCCCAGTCATTTACAAGATTTCCATTATCACTTTTCATGAAACATAACACACTCATTAATGAGTCGGGGTTACTTTTTAATTTGTACCAGTATTTTATTATTTGTATTTTTCTTGAAACATATTGAGGAAATAGGCCTAACTCACCGTATACGGCAGCACTAGTTGTTTGTTGCCGTACACATAATATATGCTTCAGAAATTTCAAATAAACACGCTCAACATCTGGGGATTTATGGAAACCCCATACCTCTGACCCATACATTAATATCGGTTTTACCATCGAATCAAATAATTTAATTTTTTCCATAATATGCATTGGAACCTTTTCAAATAATGAGTTTAATGAATACATTGCTTTAAGTGCCTGTTTAGATAGTGATAATTGAGTTTGATAAAAGCTACCATTAGAAGACAGACATACCCCTAGGTATATAAATTTATTTACAACTTCAAGTTTTTCACCACCATACATGATTTCCACATTTTCTAGTTGGTTACCCCTTTTACAAACCATTATTACAGTCTTGTTTATGTTTACTGAAATTCCCCATTTGTTACAATAGTCATGCAATTTATCTAGAAGTATTTGCAATCCTTGTTTGGTATAGGAAAATAACACAGTATCATCAGCAAAAAGTAACATAAATATTTTGACTTCATTCATGGTGAACATTTCTACTCTGTCATCACACAAACTATTATACATATCATTTATAAAAAATATGAACAAAAACGGTGATAAAGGCTCGCCTTGTTTAACTCCAGCAAAGCTATCAAAAAATTCACTTTTTTCATTATACCGGACAGGATTAATAATTACTTAATTATTGTGTAAATCCACTTAACAAACACTTCACTGGAATTAATCATACCAGACAGGATTAAGTATTACGTCATAATCCTTGCTCTTGCTCAGGCTCTGGCTCCGGAAAACGCCTCGCTCTCACACGCGTATACTGAATATTGTGGCACCTTAAATAGTTGAATAACATACTGATTCTTCAAGCGTCAGTCACAAATATTTATTATTAACATTGTTAAATTAAATACTAAACATGTTAAATATGTGAATAACGTAGTGAAAATGAATCTTTTCATAAATTTAACGGGTAACAGTGAATAAAGCTCACTTCAATGAGTTTTTGTAATATTCACTTCGATGAGTTTTTGTTGTAAATAAATGTGAATCCTCTAATCGTTATCGCATATATCTGCTTAAATAATAATAATAAAAAGATAAGCTGATCCGAATGTTTGCATCTGCTCTGGGTCTACACACAGTTCAGGATTCAGTTAATTAATTTCTGAAAAACACCCCTGTGCACAATGAATGAACTGGATTAAATCGTTAATAAGAAGAAACCATTTCATTAATTTAACGGGTAACAGTGAATAAAGCTCACTTCAGTGAGTTTTTGTAATACTCACTTTGATGAGTTTTTGTTGCGAATAAATGTGAATCCTTTTATCGCATTTATCTGCTAAAATAATAATAATAATAATAATAATAATAATAATAATAATAATAATAATAATAATAATAATAAATGAGTTTTATTTAATATAAAATTATTTTAAATGATTCCATTTAAAGTATTGTTCACCCGGTCGTTAAATATAAAATTGCTGTGTTAATCCCTCTATTGACAATCCGCGAGCTGTGCTATTGTCCCGTTTTTGCTGTGCTATTGTCTAATTTATGCTGTGCTATTGTTTAAAATGCCCTCAGGGGGTGAGTTCGAACTGTCATTTTCCTACTACTGTCAATGCTTAAACAATAGCATAATTATAACAATTACAATAAAGTAGACAACAAAAGCAGTAACATTTTATGTTAATGGCGAGCTTTTAGAATAAACTATAAGACCACCACCATTTGAAGTAATTTTCCGGCTGAGAAGGAATACTTGTGAAACACCTTTAAAACAGTGACATAATGCCAATATTTTGGTCATAGAATTAATTAAAAACAAATTATTTTTCGTTGTAACAGTTTCAGAGAAAATCGCCTTAACAATAACAAAACAATCAATGTGATCAGCACAAAGTTCAAAAGAAATGAATAAATGCATCAACATACGAATACATTTCTTTCCGTCTCCTAACGGTCACTGACCTGATTTGACCTGTTTTGCGGACCTAACTAGAATTACACTATATGAACGTTGATAATTAATACTGACTATGTAAATAAGCGTCGCTTGTCTGTTAAGTGTTCAAATACGCATCGACTGTGAAAAGTTCTATGGTACCGCTATGACCTAGGAGACATTCATGTCAGTACATATTCATCCAGTTTGACGATACTTAAACAACTGCATTATTTCTACATGTCCTGAATAAAATTATACATTTGGTATACAAAAAACATAATTATCTACATTACTGTCTTTTCCGGTAAACGTCTTCTCTATATATCAATCAATCAAACATCTGCCTCTACACTATCCTTTTGCATGCGTCTTAGGAACAGGTGGCATAGTCTTCATTATCCGTTCTGGACCGTGAGTCACTGTAAAGCGGTGTTCAGGCTAAGAGCTCAAGTTTGGTCGATTATAATATGTCGGTCATCAGGATGACCGACAATAATATAAAATGGAGTTTTAAAGTGAATTCTCGGATGTTTGGGAAGATTTCTCGGATGTTTGGGTAGATCTGTGTGATAATTCAATCATGAGTGTACGAAACAGAAATGGAAATTCTAGTGATAGTGATAGAGATAGTGATACGTGCTTTTTGACACAAAATAGGTTCGTAATCCCGGAAATGAAGAAAATGGCGACGATACTTAGGCTAATAGAGTTCTTTCACATTGTTGTGCGCATGCGTCGTACTCCACGTTTAGGTACGAAAATATTGGTTTTATCCTAAACCGACGTGTGAGAGGGCATTTAACAGTGTCATTGCTAACAGGCTAATTACTTGTAAATAATCCAGCGGATGTTCCTACTCGGGCTAGTCAGACAATGGCTGACACTAAATAGTCCCAATTTTTTTGCCTTTTGGGGGCATTAAATGGCTAGTATGGCCTGAAAGGAACATGTTAAGTAAATGAGACGCTTTTACTGACACACTGATAGCAAATTTCAATCTCCTATGCAGAGTTGTCGTTCCTTACACTCACTTGACATCTCTGCGAAAGGCTCAATGTCAAGATTTTTTGACCAAATTCGACAGCCTTATTTTATACAGTCATAAATTATGAATTTGAAAGCTTGAGGTAAAACTAATGACTGAAATCTTCACTTTCTTTCATTAAAACCGAAGAAACCCAAGCTATTGTAATGTAATTGTTGAACTATTTTTTTGAGTTAAAGTAAAAGTAGTTGAAAGTAGTCCCAGCCTATAACAGAGGTGAATGTTATGAGCCGATAATGTAAGAGAGTGAGCAAATTTATGTTTGGAAATGCACCGGTTTCAAGGTGTCAAATCTCTGTTAATTGATACATGACCCCTACTTTTCGGGTCTGCCTAAAAACAGTAAGGATGCGTAAAGATAAGTAAGGATAAGTAAAGATAAGTAAGGAGAAGTAAAGACAAATAATAAGCTCATAAGCGCATCTGCAAATGATCATTATTTTGACTCTTTTTTTTAAATTTCTTTCTAAAACGACTGCCTGTAGAACAAACATAATTGGAATCAGACAAAAATTGGCAGGGCCATTATCACATTATCACTTTTAAGCCCTGGGCCTTGGTTTGATAATGAGGCTGGTGACATGATAATAAGTTTTGACACCATACAATTTTGTTACTATATTTAGTAACACATGTAATAACAATAAATAATGTTTGTTCACATTACAATTTCTCTGTGTAATACAATAAGGACAAGTCACACAAATCTTTCCCCTGGAAAAGTCAGTTTCATACAATAATTTTATACATAGAACATTAACATAAAATCCAAAACAAATAATTACAAGTGTGAGCATTTGTTACATCTCAACAGGGACATACAGGGACAAGAAATCTGTATCTATGTGAAGTGTTTGATGCATATTCTTCCATCCACCAGCATTTTTGTTGTGCAATAAGGGCCAATTATGTAATTTGACAATAAAATAGCATGGTTTAGACCTTTCCTCCATATACATGCCTTTAATGCATGGGCACAGAGGGTAGATCCACCAGCATTTCTGCTCAACCATGCCATTTGATCAGGATTTGCACTGTTCGCTTTTTTATTTATTGGGTATTTTTTTTTTACAAAAAAAACCCCAAACAGTACAGATTCCGTTCAGACGGCATGCATGTGCTGGCTGATCTGGGGGATCTACACTGGTCGCACATGTGTAAAAAGGGGTTTATATGGAGAAAAGGGTAAATTGGTGCTGAATACACTTAACCCTTTACTCAATCGCAAATGATTGTTATCCAATGGGCCAACAAATGCAGATTCACATGAGCCAACATATTTATGCCGTCTGATCAGAATCTACATGGTTTTTGCTTTAAGATTCAATAGGTAACTTTTTCAAGTATTATATATATTTCTAGAAGTAAAAACTGCTACTTCTTTAAACAAGAAATATATTTGGTGTTTAGAGTCGTATTCCTAATTCCTTTAACCCTTTCCTCCATAAATACGCATTTTACGCATGTGCGACCAGTGTAGATCCAGATCAGCCGACATATTAGTGCTGTCTGATAAGGATCTGCACTGGTCACATTTTGGGCAGAAATAAACTATGGAATCAAAAAGCGAACAGTTTAGATCCTGATCAGACGGCACGGATGTGCCGGCTGATCTGGATCTATACTGTTCACCCATGCAAAAAAGGTGTGTCTATGGAGGAAAGGGTTAAAGAATTTAAAAATGCTACTTCTTAAGCAAGAAATATATTAGGTGTGCAAAAAAGTCGCATTTCTAATTTCTTTAAGTATAATGTTGGGTATCTCAAAGGAAAAAGGATATACGATCATATTTTTTTAACATTTTAGTTCTAATTATATTTGGAAATAATTTACAATTAACTTTATCTATTACTTTCTCATAACTTATAACTGAGGCACGCCACGGGAAAAGGTACCTTCAGGCAGTTGACGTCAATCCTTGAAACGACGTCTTAAAGTTGAGCAGACGACATTAATTATTATGCAATTTGCGGTAAAAATACCATTTTATTGTCAAAATGTGTAACAAAATCTCTGTTTTGTTATGAGAAAATAACAGAAATTTGAAAGTTCTTACTAAATATAGTGACAACAAAAATGATACAAAAATGACCGAAGGTACCTTTTCCCGTGGCGTGCCTCATTAGTTACAGATCCTGTTACAATAACATTTTTGTACCGCAGAATTCAAAATTAGCAAAGTCGTCTGCTCAAATTTACAATTGCTAGAGCTGTACACTGTATTTCACAGCTACATTTACACACTTTTTTTTCCAAAGCATACATTTAAGTTACGATGTTACATTGTCAGTCTGACATTTGGTTCAGTATGTTTGTATCACATCAAACTCTTGAAATCAATAATTGTATAAATCAATATTTTTACTTAATTTTTTTTCTCTGTGGGGATGGTATCTATTTCTTCTTATTGATTTTCATGTTTTTGCTGAGAGTCTCTTCCTCCTGAATGTCTACGGAAGTTAGAAACTTTCTGCCATAACGCCATCAACTCATCAATCCTCTTGGATAGCAGAGTGTCTAACTGTGATGCATATGCTGAAATAAACATAGCAGATTGTGTGACTGTTGTGCATAAGCTGAAAGTAACATATAAAACACAGGGTTCATTACAACAAACATACATTCCCAACACTATTGATTTCACAAGCAAAATTATGTTCAAGGGCCATACTGAATTGTGTAGATCATTAGTAATTTTTTTCAGGATTTTATATAATGGTTCATTAACAGATTAAGGTACCTCTCATGTGGTAAAACATCACCTATATACAGAACTTCACTCGAGAGCCATGAATGTTCTGATTAAGTTTCCGCTAGTTAATATGACTGGTAACGTTAAGGTTATACATTTCATGCACAAAGCTGCACCTCATGTGCCAGGCAGCTCAGTTACTAACTGTACCGAGGACAGTATATGACACGCCAAGCTATGATAACTAGAAGTGAACAAGTCAACATACCTTCGAAATCATAGTCCACTTTATCTGTCTGCTTTATCAACTTGCTTTGTTCTGTCAACCACTTCTCTGTATTCTGTCAACAAAATATAACAGGTCACTTACACCCTTTCCTGTATAAATACACCTTTATTGCTAGGGCAAACAGTTTAGATCCAGATCAGCCATCTGATCAGGTTCTAAACTGTTTGCTTTTTGATTCATTAGGTTACTTCTGACCAAAATGCGACCAGTGCAGATCCTGATCAGACTGCACGGATGTGCCGGCTGATCTGGATCTACACTGGTCGCGCATGCGTAAAAATGTGTATATATTAAGGAAAGGATAAAAAGACATACTTGCATGGAAGTATCAGGATGATAGCAATAAACTGGTGCATAAATAATTACATAAGAAACAGCAACTTTTTAAGAACAAATTCATTCAGGAGATATATAAACTATACAGACGTTGTTGGTTTTTTTAATTTGATTCTCATCTCTGTTATTGAGGAACCGAGAACATTATTTTGCCCTGCTATCTGATCATGATCTAAACTGTTTGCATTAGATCCAGCAGGTTATTTCTGACCAAATGTGAACAACAAATGTGAACAGTAAGATCGATATAATAGGGCATAGTTTTGCTGGCTGATCGGAATCCACAAAAGTCGCCAAGGTTATAAAAGGTGTATATACAGAGTAGAGGATATAGTTGTTAGTATTTACTTCAATGAGTGATTTCTGGTCGTCAATGATTTCCTCTGCAAGTTCTTGCATTTCATTCACCTTCTCGTGGAACGACATGAGGTCTTCTGATACCTCGTCTTGCTGAAATTTTGTCGAACAAAAATAGTACAACACTTTTGGGGTGGGGGGAACTTTACTAAACCAGTGTTTTTTTTTCACTCTTGGTGGAAGGGGGTCGCAGCCCTTTGGAGGGGGAATATTGCGATGTGAACAAAGAAAAGGGGGAATATTTGGAACATACTTGCAGCCTGTCAAACACAACAAAACGAAGGGTTCACTGATTTTTTAATTAAAAGAAAGTCAGTGGTCTACAGTGAAATGTCTCTTTCTCCCTCTGCAATTTTATCAATTATTCTTGTCAATGTATTGTCTATCAGTGGGGTATCCATTAAATTTATCCTGACTCAGTACGGTCTGTAAGAGACTCCAGCAAAGCGGGAATTTTTTATCGGACATGGGGGAAAAATATATACTATTTTGAGGGGGGAATGGGGCCCTATTTCTCCCAATATTTGGCATAAAAAAGCACTGTAAACTCTGACACTTGCGGTCAGCAGACACACCCTAACTAATGCTGTTTGTTTTCAGAAACATTGTAATTAAATTTTATCTTAATATAGTGTGAAATCATTTAATGTCTCTGGGACAAAATTGTGTGCAAGAACAACAGCTAATGGCATTTAGACGGGCACAAATTCAGGCAATTGTATTGGTCAATTAAGACACTCTGTTCAATGGTTGAAGTATGTGCAATAGCCTTGCCACCAAATACATGAAAATTAAATACATGTGAAATAAACTTTGACCTAAGTATTAACTGTATAATGTTATGTAAGCAACGCTTCAAGGTCATTGTAAAGCGAATTTTCTGAAAATGTCAGCGACTTGATTTTTGCTTTGATGCACTATTAAGGCAAAGTTAGGTGCTCAAGGGAGAAAGTCGCCCAAGTGGTCCCCTTCATGATCTCTGGCAGTGTTGCCAGCACCATATGTGAATTAAATTTTCTGACTAATTCAGCTTTTTCACTGAGCAAAATTACCAAACTTTAACTGCCAACACCTCCCCTTGTTTTTAATTCTTTTAATAGTATGGTTTTACATTATTTAACAATAGAAAACAATGATTTATACATTTATACAAAGTTTGGTAGTTTTTTGTTCAGTGATTTAGGAAACTATGCAAAACAAGCCAGCAAATCAAACATAACTTAACCAATACTTCTAAAACAATTGGCAAATAATGTATTCTTAACAAGTAATAAGGAAACAAAATATCTCAAACATACAAAATGTTGAATGAATGAACAATACAGTAAAAATAAGAACAACTGCAGCTTACAAATCCTGGTTAATGCTTAATAACTAGAAAAATCATCAAATGCAGAGTAAAAGAAATAGATGTTTTGGTGTCTTTCCCTGTCCACCCTTTATCTGCTATTTTGAAAACAGCTTGTTTAGAAATTATACTCTGTATTGTCCTAGCCCTTTCCTTCTTAGATACAACTTTATTGCGTGGGCAACTAGTTCCAGATCAGCTGGCACATCCATGCCATCTGATCAGGATCTAAACTGTTAGCATTTTGATTTGTTATGTTATTTCTGACCAAAATGCAAACAGTGCAGATCCTGATTAGATGGACCTGGCGGCTGATCTGTATCTACCCTGGTCGCACATAAATAAAAACGCGTTTTTATGGAGGAAAGGGCTAGAATAAATGAGCAAATCACATCCCATCTTTAAGCATTTAGTGGCCTCTGACCTATAAACTTATTGGCATGAAGCTAAATGTTTCTGTGTATTAACCTATATATAAAATATAAATATATAAAGTATCAGGCTGCTGCATGTTAAATATTTATAAAGAAATTTGAAGGGGGGGGGGGGAATAATTATGATTTTAAGTGAAATGTAAAATATAAACATGTTTTCATGCTAAAAATAGCAACAATAACAATAAAAAGCTCCACAAATATCACTGAACATCAATTCCCATTAAATATAATAAATAATGCAAATTCATAGAATGCAAGACAGTTTTAACTACATTGCAAGAACGAGTTATACAGAGGTTGTACCGAATTGAACGAGGTTGCACTGAATGAAAAGATGATGCACCGAATTGAACGAAGTTGCACCGAATCACTCGAGGTTGCACCGAGTTGAACGAGGTTGTACTGAATTAAACGATGCACCGATTTGAACGACGTTGCACCGAATTGAACGACGTTGCACCGAATTGAACGAAGTTTCACCGAATTAAACGAGGTTGCTCCGAATTGAATGTGGTTGCACCGAATTGAGTGTGTTGATGCATTAAATTAATGCAGAATAAGCACCGTTTCTAATTGTAGTCCACTGAATTGGATTACTTTATGTCTTGTTTTAGGAGCAATATCGCTGCGTGGTTTGTAAATACACCGAATTGAAGCAGAAACTGCTTTGTTTTGAAATTAAAGTCTTTCTTTGCAACATTTTTGTTTGAATTGAACGGATTTGTTCCCCGATGTGTTTGTGGTATGATTGAATTAAAGCAATTTATTCATTTTTGGCGGTGTTGGCCGCCCATAGTAGAGCTATATAGGCTTTAAACAGAGCTCTAGTATCAATTAATTAAAGTTTGGTCAATTTCAGCTAATAAATGAGCGATCTGTATCACGAGATGCAACTTCAATCACACAGAACACAAAATATCCCCGTTTTCGAAAACAAATCTTGTTATATTAAATAACTAAAGATAACAAACTAAACAGATCTCGGAAAAATACATCATCCCAGTTGCACGCCAATTTCAAAGATAACGTTACTTACCGAACAAATATTGTTGATGTTGGTCGATAAACAATTTATCATTCCGATGACACCAGAAACTAAACATGTATCCGTTTATTAGCAGAGAAAATCCAAATTTATTATAAAAATCACTGAAGTTTTCACATTTTTGTCCGCGGAATCTGTTCTTTTCCGAAATTATGCAAATTACGTCATTTCCGGAAACGCCCATAGTTTCAAAAAAAAAAAGTAAATTTAAAAAATGAAGAAATTATTTGACAATCGTTTGAAACAAACCTTAAAAATAACAAGCAATCTCGGTAAGTGTCTGTTGTTTTGACGGTCAACATTGAATTCTATTTACTTGATTTTTATTTAAATTACGAATTGTACGTACAGGAAACAAACCGACGTTTGCGGACGTTCAGAATTTTCCACCAAAATCAACGTTTTTTTTTTATCCGGCTCTAATGCGCAGTCAAGTCGTTTTTCAAATAAACCGGGCTTAATCGGAAAAGAAGATATTCCGAGTGAAAACTTCCATAAATGTTGATAATTGATTTGGATTTTCTCCACCAATAGACGAATTTACAATCTCTTTTTGTCGTTCCTTACACTCACTTTACATCTCTGCGAAAGGCTCAATGTCAAGATTTTTGACCAAACTAATAAGCTTCGTTGTATACAGTCATAATTATGAATTTGAAAGCTTGTGGTATAACAAATGACAGAAATCTTCACTATCTTTCATTAAAACCGAAGAAACCCAAGTTATTTTAAATGTAGTTAGTGAACTATTTTGTTACGCCAAAGTAAGCATAGTTGAAAGTAGTCTTAGCCTATAACAGAGGTGAATGTAATGAGCTGATAGTGTAAGAGAGTGACGAATTTATAGTACGGTAGGCCTATGTAAAGGGGTCAACAAAATTGCCACAGAAAAGTTTTGATGTAATTTATGTAGGAATAGTAAAAACATACATTTTAAAACAAAATTGGACAAAATAGGACAATTATTAATCGATTTGCATCGTTTTTCTTATATCCGGAATAGTTGTATCCGAAAACATCAACACTTGTCACATGTACAGTTGAAAATTTCTATTTTTTACTTGAAAATACATATTCACTAAACTGTTTTGTATTGGTCAAGGCATAAAAAGCTATAAATAAAAAATAAATTTGTCATAATTCTGAGTGCTATCAGTCATGGTAACTGAGAGACTTGATGATACAATTGTTCAGAAAATATAATATGTTCATGTTAACATTTACTTTTTATAAGTAACATTTGAAACTAATCTAACTTCTGTACCAATTGCTTAAATTTTAAACATCAAGAAGTCATGTTTTATTTTTCCTTTAACAACATAATTATATTTGAAGAACTTACTGTGCTATAATGTGGTGCTATACAGGCGCGTAGGAGCGATTTGAATATTGGGGCCGCGAAAGAGATGATTTTGTCTGCATAATATTATCATTGATATGTCGATCTAATAAGTTTCTTATTTTATAAAACAATAACATGTACATGTAGTCATTGGTGTATATAAATCATCATATTCGATCACTGAAATTCTTCAGTCAACAATAAGATAACGGTTCTCAAATTAGACGTCTTAAAAGATTGGATAACAAGAGATGCATTAGTAATAGTGTCATATCAATATTTACTGAATATTCCTGAGGAAATGTTAATTTTATTAAATAGAATACTAGTATTATACAATATTGAGCGTTCTTGAACTTTGCCGATTATGGTCTTCGAATACGACATTGTTTCGCGCTACAGATTTCGGTAACATTAAACTGGGAATTTGTCCTTACTTATCCATTGGTTTAACACCCTGAGGGAATCCCACGACACATCACCGTTTCCTTGACGTTGACACTTGACTGTGTTCTAGCTAAGCCGATACCATTATCAGGTAAAACAACCATCTTGTGGCACGATTTTACTGTTTATGGAATTTCATAAGCGCCAAAGAACCCTTTTTGAAGTCTCTGCCGCCGGGTCCACGACTTGCCGAAATATTGGGGTCGCGGCCGCGGCTCCTGCGGCCCCTGCTCCTACGCGCCTGCTATATATTGCACGGTTACTAAGTTTGCATCCGCAATTATACATGTCACATGTATCACATGTTTAGATAAGATGTTTTTAGTCAATATAAAAATGAACGCATGTCTTATTTGTAACATACCCTGGTAAGGGCTCTCCCAAATACAGGTGGCACTCCCGCATGCAACTCACGATAAACAATTTAAGAGGAGAGGTGCTGTAAGTATTTCGTTTGCATCTCCGGAAATTCAAAACCTTCTAAAAAATGAAACATATCAGCGCTCTGGTGAATAAATAATGACTATTTTCTGCAAGTGTCGCAATATTTCATCTTGAAATTAACTAAATACGGCGAGCTAAACGCGAAAGTTTGACTCAAAATATCAAATGTCAAAATAAAACGCAAAATACTCAGTGCACACTGCAAATTTATTATTTTTGAAACGATATCGTCTTCCTACACCAAAAAACAGTTCATATTCCAAGCATTGATCTGTTTTATTTAATGAATGACTCGTTTATAAAGATGGTCAGTGGTTTCAAAACGGCACTCTCATCGCACAGGTGTGTATTTGTTCGGCACTCACCAAGTACACTACAGAAAAGTCTTAAAAAATGTGAAGAAATCGTCAGTAATTTTGTCTTAGTATATGTGGGATGTCAAAGCAAATCTTAATAATAACTTTGCGTCTCAATTTTCTAATATTTTAACAATTGTCTACTTAAATTGGAACGATAAAGAGAAGATTAGCTTGTAAAATTTGTTCAGTCTGCGTTCAGGGTGTTCTTTCTCTTTCGAGACTGATCGTTTATTTTTGCGGCTCTGTATTAAAACAGACAAAACCAAGTGTATCCTGTAAGAACATTATAATTTCAGGACACTATTCATCAAACTTGTTTAAAACGACAAGATTCTTTGGTTGATCAAGTTCTGGGTAGAATTCAGTCAGTAAATGACCTTCATGCGGCAGATGTAATGTATCAACAAGATTTCAGTGTTAATTTTAGAACATTTAAATATACACCAAGTATGTATGATATCGAGATATGTGAACTTAGTTCTCAACCTAAAACCTAAGAGGTCTAAGAAAGTAGGTATGCAAACTTTGTCAGCCACTGAAATCCCATTTGATCGTGTTGCAGAATTTATGTGAAAATAATGGATGACTTGATATCTATAAATGACTTAATTTCTAAGAATGGAGAGTTTCTCTACTTATATAACATTTTGGCGATCAAACTATAATTTCAAGTATAAATTGTAAGCCGAACATTGTTACATTTCGTGAAACAGCCTCTTCTCTTCTTCATCAATTTTACAGCATGCCCAAACAGATGGATCTTGAAGTCGAAAAGCGCAGAATCATTCAAACAGCAGCTCGACTAATAAAAAGCGATATCAAATCCATTGACCTTAAAAGAGTATTTATCCTGAAGAATTAGCTTCATTAGACAAAGATTTAGAATTTATTCCGGAATCCCTGAAATCTTTTCTTAGTATTTTAATTTAACCGTTAAGGACAAAGACAAAAAGGTTGTGTCCATAGGTCAAGCAATTATGCAGAATGTGAGACCAAGGTCAATACATTCACCTTTACAATTAGGGATAGGCGTTCACTGAAGTTCAGAATTATGAAAAAAGCGCGGCAATACACCAAGGCTCAGAGATAAGCGGGTTCTCAAGAGAAATGTGTCTACAGTATGTTGCAGATAATGTTGACCACAAGATGGGCTTGACACATTTCACGGGATGGGCATAATTGCTACGATTACGCCTGGTACATGTAATCTAAAACCAGTCCCTCGCATAACTGTAACTGTAACAGCCGAAGATGTTGAAGCAGTGGGTAGAATAGATGTAAACCCAAATTTTAAACCCAAAGACATTTTTGAAATGCCATTACGGTTCACCCCACTCCCAAAATATACTTCGGAAGACCCGTCAGCAAATATTGACATTTTGTGGCAAATGTCTTGGTTATTAAAACTGGTTACACCATCTTGGGGACAAATAAAACATTTCGCGAATGTTCTGTACTTTATGATCAAGAAGCCACAAAAGAAGATGTAATTGTTGCTGGAGAAAAGCTTTAGTGGTATTAGTGGTATTATACAATGGTAAAGCTGAAGACTCGCTTAATAATTTGCGGCTGAGTAAATTCTTCCAAAAAGTGGCATCGAGCGACGAATATATTTCTCCCGAGAATCTTCCGCCAACAACAGAAGCAGCAAAATACCATAGCCTTCGTGTGTACCACCAAGTTCAGGTATCCATAATCCTGAGGAATGGGGATAGAAGGTCTTTAATGGTAAAATGTTACCGCTGAAAACAGACAAAGAACTGGCTCCAGGTAACCTTCTAACAGTCATAAGATGCTAATGTAAAACGTATTGCAAAACAAAACGTTGCACATGCCGGAAACATAGTTTAGATTGCTCCTTGATGTGCCCTGACTGTAGAGGTGTTAGCTGCTTTTACAGCATGAAAGTGGAAACAGGTGAGCCCAAAAATGACTAGCCACTGGAATATGGATTACTTATTACTAGTATTACTAGTTTAAAAAAAACAAGTGTATATGTAAAAGATACAATACTTCATTAAAGGTTTAAAATAACAATAACGTTTAAAATCATTTTCAAGTTAAGGTAAAACTTCTGGCTATATAACCTTACTAATATTACATTTTGTTCAAAAACTGTCTAAAGTCGATGGCTTCAAAGCGTTAAGTTATTATTTGACAATTCTTGTGTCAATACAACATATAAAAATCGACCGTTTGTGAATAAGCAATTTTGAGAGGGTGGGGTAATTCAACATAAAGAATTGTTGGTTTATTAAAATGACCGATAAGATTTAATTTTTAAGAGAATTGATGTTCATTTACAAATAATATTTAATAGAAGTTGGTTTTAAGACTAGAATTTATAAAGAATGTTAAGAAAAAGTGTCGTGTAATGCACATAGCCAGCTATTAATGATTTTTTGGTTTTCAACTTATCCTATTTTCAATATACGGAATATACTCACTCAGGCAAGGCAAGGCTGTTTAGCCATTGTTTCTAACCCAGAGTGCTACAAATAATCATCAACCTTCATCCTCATCCTTCATCCCCATCAGACCATTTGTTTCTCATCCACATCATTCAATCATCATCTATTATTCATCTTAATGCTTCTTGTAGTACCCTGGGTAAACCAAATTAAAGACAAGTACTTCTAGCTTCCTGTAAGCTTCTTCTTGCTTTTCTGCTTGTAAGGAGTCTTCGGGTAAATTACAGGAACCAACCAAAACTACAACTAAAATATACACCTTTTAATCTAAATCTAATGCTACTCCCAAAACATTCAGACTGCGCACTCCATGTAATACTCTGTTAAGAGGGTCTGGAGTACATGGCAGATTCAGATATACGAATTTATGGATTTCCGGTTGTCCGATTTTGTCCAATTTTTGTCCAATTTTTGATATGATTAAGTTTATATTAAATGTGATTAGTGGTAAAAATTTCATTTCTGTTGCAATTTTGTCTAGATTTGTTGTATTTTTTTCATAATGTGACCTTACCATTATGTTTAGTTACTAGTGTCTTAGGAAAGATTAATAAAGGATCTATCAACGGGAATCAACATTTGTTCGGTAAGTTACCATTTTGTCTTCGAAATTAATGGGATCATAATTATATTTGTTCGTTATCTGTTACTTTGTTATCTTAAGATAATTTTGAATAGAGAGAAATATGTTTTTTCATAAACGGGGATATTTTGTGTTCTGGGTGATTGTTGTTACACCTCTTGATACAGATCGCCCATTTATTAGATGAAATTGACCAGACTTGATACTAGAGCTCTGTTTTAAGCCTATACATGTAGCTCTACAGACATACTGGCCAGAAAAGGACCTCTAAACAGGTCTCTGTGCTAATAATCACCAATTCAATAATTTATACTAATTAATATTTAAAAAATGAAAATAATATTACAAACCCTCTTTCAGTTATTGATTGGTCTTTTTTAATGCCTATTAATCGAAGTTGTTTGAAAAAATATGAAGATGTTTTCATTATATTTGTCGTAAAGCAAAAAATGCTAATAAAATGTCCGAGTTAATATCTCTCTTAGCTACATGAGTTGATTTTCAAGCAAGCAGATTGATACTTAGTATTTTAAAACAAGTTATGCATTATTGTACAATGTAGAGAAAATCGATTTTTGCCAAGGAAGATAAAAACAAAGATAAAAAGTAAATTCGGACATTAAGTACTGTTGTGCTCCATTAAAGCTTGCACTCAGGGGTAAATTGGGGTTTGTCCTAGAAGACACAAAGAGTTCCTTTCCAAATAAACTGTTTTAATGTAATTTAGTGATTCCTAATGGAAAGAAACTGCTCATATAATTGTTGCACTGCAACTAATAACCAATCAAAATAATTGTTTCAAAAATGTATAAGATTAATTAAAATTTTGACTAATCAAAATTAACCCCGAAATCCCGAGGACGCTGTAAAGTTCCAGCACCTGGACCGAATCCACAAGCGCATGTCATAATCGCGTCTTAGGATGAAGTTTATAGCTTCAAAGGCCGAAATCTGCATAAGTAATTAGGTAACGAGATTATCTACTAATTTATCTGTCTGACATCAAAAAGTTTCTTTGTTCAATAAAGGTTTAAGCCGCTGACTTGTTAAGGTTATAATCTTTGTTAGTTGCCAAAATTTTCCATGAATTCTGTCATCGAAATATCTTTATGAAAATTAAAATGCAAAAACCCTTGAAGTTAATTTATTAACTTAAAAACAAATACCTTTACAAATTTAAAATCTATTAAGTTAATCCTTTAACTCAAGATACCATACAAAATGAAAAACAAAAATACCCAAAATTTAGTGCATACTTTACAACGACTTGTTTACTGCATTACAGTACATAAAGAGAAACGGTGAACATGAATAATAAGTGCATAAACGATTAAATGGCGTACAGTTGTAAGTCTTTACACTACTTAATATAGTTCACCGAATTCTTCAAACAAAGTTCTATCTTTTTTCAACCTAATATTAACCATGGTTTATCCAAAATGAGGATACTTCAACCCAATTTTAACGTTATAAACCGTTTATTCAACGTTATAAAACACTTAACGATTATTTCAACGATGTTCGCCACGTTGATTTACGGTTAATGCTTCTACATGATTTCAACTTTCCAAACAAATTTTTTTTACCATGTTTCAACGTTGAAATCTGACCAAATCTAAACGGTGTATCAACGTTGCTTTGTCCATTGGGTTAATACTTTGTTAGCGAAGATGCAGATATCCTTAACAGCTATCACGGTTAACAGACTATCATTCAGGAGGCATTCAACTGGTTGAAAAGAAAGAAGTGACGATATCCAAAAAGCGAATAAATAAGCGAATTTTTGAATTTGGTGTTAAAATATTTTTAATTTCCTAATATTCTATGTTGAAAAGTATGAACGTGTCTCTGTGGCAACTCTTGGCAATTTTAGTGAAATACAGCGACATACTAAGAATAAAATACAAACTAGAAGGTGATTTATGTTATAGTGCTGTTTATTACACAAATTTAAACTAAGCCCAGAGCAGAAGTAAATACAAAATATCACCCAATATAAAACTTTAGCAGTAAACAAGAAGGCAATCATCCCAACACATACTTCTTTGAGAACTTGATGAGTACACACAATTATAAATTCAAACAGAACTAATTGTAGGAATCTTGCAATACATTGACCTCTTTATTACCAGGAGTTTCTGTTACAAGGAGCTCAAACTCAAGTTCAAAACGAAGCAAATACATAAATCTTATAAACGCATACACACACGTAAACATAACAATTATGTTACAACAATAAGGAAAATAAACATAAACAACCCTAAGCGTACACGAAAAAACCCAACGGAAATGTAGCACTGGATAATAGACCCATTTAGATCCAGGAATCTGATCAAGAATCATGTTATGAAAACTCGCAATAACATTTGATTTCAAGTGCTATTATTTCTGGTACCTGATCAATCAGTCAATTCAATTATCTCCAAAGATTGAAGGCGTCTCTTGATTAGACTACAACATATCGAATGGAGTTTTAACGTAAAATGCCTCTGCTAGCAATTCACTATTATTGATAAAGTATAGATTCTGAAATATAATGAAATAATAGTACTGTAATAACTGTTATAAAATTCAAAATATGTAAACAAATAAGATAATATTACACAATCATATGTCTGCAAAAATGAACGAGATATAAAATATGAGGCACGCCACGGGAAAAGGTACCTTCTGTCATTTTTTGTGTTATTTTTGTTGTTACTATATTTACAAAGAACTTTTAAATTTCTATTATTTTTGTCATAACAAAACAGTGATTTTGTTACACATTTTGACAATAAAATGGTATTTTTACCGCGAATTGCATAATAATTTATGTCGTCTGCTCAACTTTTATATGACGTCGTTTCAAGGATTGACGTCAACTGCCCAAAGGTACCTTTTCCCGTGGCGTGCCTCATATATAAAAGATTAACACAAATACAGAACAATGTCATTTCAAGATTGACGAGTTCTGACGGTTAACGTGAACAAAGCTGAACAAAGCTATGCATAATGAAGAACGTTCAATTTAACTAACTTAACAACAAATATACACAAAAATGCCACAGTAAAAATAAATACATGTATACACATTTACTTTCAGCACCATTATTATATCATTACCTGCAATTCGATTAAAGAAATGTTACCAGCCAGGTTTCGCTATTTTTGTTTTAGTCATATTTAGCTATTATCCATTATCACCTTTTACAGGGAGTAAAATATCTTATCTTTTGTGTATTAAAACTCTGCAACTTATACTTAAAATACAAGAATACAATTCATTTGATTGATTAGCTCTTCTGTATACAAAATGAAATAGAACAAATATTTACAAATTTTGTGTTCAAATTCGTTTGAAATTAATTTGATGCGTTTTAAAATATTGTTTCCAAGCAAGTGACCTCAGTTTTGATACAGCAGTTTTTATTTTTGGAAATTATATAGCATTTAAAAGGAAAACAATTTTGAGAGGAAAACTGTGCTTAAAATTAGTTTTCTATGCAAAGATTTTCTCAAAACAAAAGTAGATTTGTTACTTAAAGATTGTCTAATTTACGTGCATTTCCTTAAATAGTATGAAATGCTGAGAACGTTTGACTAAAAGTTCCAATACGCGCGATAGAGAAGTCCATCTAACACATGTCTAAACGGTCATTTAAACCAAAACCAACAAACTGGCATATTTTTGACATATATATTGAATGGATTGTTATTAAACAACAAAAACAAACATTTTAAACAACATATATTGATTAATATAAAACTTATTATTATATAGTAAGTCGTATTTCACAAAAACTCTATCATCGATAAACAACAGACAACAGAAAGCCCACGTAGGATAGTTAACAAACGTTCGAGTTTCATAAGCATGCTTAATCCGACGCACAAAACCATCCATTGCAAACATTCTGTATATTTCTTATAATTACGGAAGTCTACCGACTAGCTGCTTCTCTAATTGTGGTTTAATTCCTGTAATTCCAAATTTTAAGCCTATCAAACAACCAAGTCGTCACTTTATTATTACTGATAGGGGCAACTTGTATTTCTCTCGTTTTCTTTATCTCCAAAAGCACAAGGTTTTTGTTTGATGTAGGTGTTTATTTGTTGTACAAGTCATGCAAGAAAGTCTTTTAACATCACTTATCACCAATACACCAATACTTCATATTAAACGAAAGTCGGATGGTTGTCATTACAGTTAATTTGTTGTATAGTCCCCTGTCTGTTTCTGTTTCAAGAATTTGTAGGCAGACACCCATGTATTGACACTATGTTTATACAAAATCTCCTTGGGAAAGTCTACCAGACATGCTACCTCAAGCGGTTGGAAGTCTAAACTATCTATGTAGCCACATAGCCACTCACACAGCCTGGAAACGAAAACAAAACGCTAAATTGAAGAGATTATCTCTCACTGCATGGGGGTCAGGTCTAAACGTTTTCCAAACATTATCTGTTCTTTTTACGGAACAAAAATTATTTATTTTAAACACTTAAAGCCCCAGTCCTAGACTCCAGGGGTCAAAGTTAGAAAAATGTAAAAGCCTATAATTAAGCTGGGGGCCTGGGGGCCGCTAGGGCCCCTGGTGGGTCCAGGGCAAAGCCCTGGCCAGGGGTCCAGGGGGCCGGAGGCCCCCGGAAGCTCCTGCATTTTAGTAAATTTCAAGGCTTATTCTTGTGTTTTCCTGAGACACAATTGTTCTAAAATATATTTTTTTCTCAACAATATATTCTTTTGTCATGATGAAAATAGACAATTGAGAATGTTTATAAATTATGTCAATCAAGCCACTGATTAGACTAAATGATATTTTCTCTCTTTTCATTACATGAAGAATCACAAGGCTACAAAACTGAATCTTATGCTTGCGAAAAAAAAATTATTATTTTTAAACAAACAAAATTATAAGCGTACTTTATTGTCTTGACACAGCACTCGTAATAAGCAGCGACCGGAATATCGGCCTTTCTAAAACAGATTTCCAACCTGTCACCGTTTTTGGCGCATTCTGAGAGCCATTCCGAATTCCATTTATTTTTGACATCTATTTCTAGCGATTTGGTATCACAATCCGATTTTAAGAACTTCATTTTCATTTTCTCATGTGCTCGATGGAGGGCGCCATTTTGCCTGATTTTACACTGATATTATGTTACGACGAATTTGATTCGATGATTTTAGCCTAAGTTAGCCTATTATAACCCAGTTTCAGCCAATCAAACTTGATGTTAGATACACGCGTAACTGCTAAGATAAACGAGATTCGGGTCGATATCGTTGTCGTCGTATGACTCGTCTACACCCCCCCCCCCCCAAAATATCTCCTCGGATTTACACGATTTGGAAAAGCGACCCAAGCCGCTCCCGAAAAGCCGGAATTCAGGCATAAGCCGGAAAACTTTGACCCCTGTAGACTTAAGTAAGAATATACTATTAAAAAATCATATTTGCCCATATAGACTCCAATATATAAATCCTCTAACAGAACACAAAAGGTCCGATAAAATTCTTTCTTATATATATAGACGGGATTTTCAATGACATTGTTAAATTATCGTTAACGAACTTTTAAGAAGATAAATATAATCGAGGTATATTTAGCACCGATTTTTGACGAAGAGACCACTTCATGCCCGATCTCTATTTCTGTGACGTTTCGGAAATCTTATTTTCGCTTTTTGCCGCGCGGACCAAATTTATTTAAGTAAATTAAAATTTTATTAGCCCGAAATAATGCTGCAAATTTGTACCTATAGTTCCAAATACTTGTAATATTTCATACAATAACGGGTTAAATTGAAGTAATGCCGCTTTAAATAATCACACGCACTCTGACTGCATGCGCTAATGTATAAAAGTTTACGAAAATATATCCAATAATTTTACTGAAAAACAACATTAAATTTAGGCCCTTAACACTTAAACATTGTCCGCATGCATAATACTTTTTTAATCTCAAATGCAGACGAGAAAAGTATAGTTCGTGTAAATAAGACGTTTGTGGTGTTTGTGAGTATATAGCGATAGAAAAAGGATATTATTGAAAGTATTAGCAATGGTAGCGTTTGTTTATCAATCATGCTTTAGATGATTTAGCAAAGTGATTTTATATCTAAGTCCTTATTTTATTTACTGTTATATGTTTACAAAAAAATTCCAACCTTGTCTGTTCTGGAAAATTGTCTGATAATGATGAAGTAACACAACGAAAGCACTGAATACATTACTAATAATACATATCTGTTGTTGCGCATAAACATACTTATTGTTTGTTGTATCGGTATAATCCTCGTCATCGATATTCTGTCTGACTGCAACAACCAACAGTATAAACTGGTGTAGCACCTCAACTAGCTGAGTTAGTTTCTCAACTGTCAGTTTATTCAATGCGTATTCTCTGAATACCGTGTTTAACTCTTCAGGTAATACCTCGTGAAACTCAGCTGATACACTCTCAAAGATCGACTGAAAAAAAGAATTTTGATATAAGGACCATTCAAGACGCCTGCAAAGAGTTGTGTTTATCTTAAGTGTGAGGTTGGTGCACCCTAGAACCTGGTTTAAACCCCCAGTGGCAATTTGTTTTGCCAATGACCGTTCCAAGGCGGTATGCCCAAAGGTTCTCTTTTTTTTCGTTAATTGTTTGTGGCGTCCTTTTGAATTGAAATACTTATAACAAGCATGATCTCTCTCTCTTCATCTCTTCTGTTTCGCTGCGTGGGTAGGCTGTGTTTAGTGAATGTGGCGATTCCTGATATGCATATATTTCTTTTTTATTATCTATTTTGGAGTTAATTTACATACTGTTCAGGTAGTTATAATAATGGTAAGATATAAAAAAAGTCGGCCTGCTGAGTGCTATCAGTTATATTGTTGGTGATCATAAATCTATTTAATCACATTTTATCTATAGATGCCATCGCTGAAGCAAAGAAGCAGCGTTGGATCAATTTTCAAATCATTTCAGAAACCTTTTATTCTCAAATCCACCACGACGGTATCATTGATATGATTGACTGCATTAAATTTTATAAAAACGTTTCTCTTTTTATTTCCCTTTTAATTCTTTATTTGGTGAGGCTTCATTCTCTGCATTTATAATATGTAGGTAACGTTTTTTCGACATTGGATTTCGCATTTATGACTTACTTCAGTAGACTGATGGCTCTCTGTCATCTTCTTGGATCTTTGTAGAGAAAACAGTAACCATAGTGACTGTGCGTGTCGGAACTCACACGTCTGCTGAGCCTTATAGGAACATAACAAATATAAGTCATAAGCAAACGTCAACAACTATAAAGGCACAGAACGAAAATGCATTAAAAACATTCGCACCGCGACAGAGACGTGCAAACTGCATTCAAGACATCGCTTTGCACAATGTTATGTGGAAATTTTGATTGGATTAAATTTGAAATTGCTTTTGCATGCAACTTTGTCGAGTTGATGGGTGGGTTGGAGTTTTGTTTACCAAGACAACAATTTTGTTTGTTCATATGAGAACCTGTTGGAGCAAGTGTTGATGTTTTTTTAGTTGTTCATTATATAAAACATTCTGTCTTTTCCTCTGCTTGTGGGGAGGCTGTGTCTACTGGACATTGCAATTCCTGATATGCCTGTTTAGCTTTGTTATAATAATAAAGGTCCATTAATATCTTTGAGTATCGGAAAAAAGTTGTTATTGAGATGTGAAACGAAATAAATTTTTCGGTCTGCATAATTCTGAAATGTATTTATACCTTCTGACTGTGTAACGAAGACTCCATCCGTAGTGTTTCTTGCATGAACTCATGGAGTCTCTTGTCTGAAGGACCGCCTGTTGACTTCAGGAAACTGATGGTAATGTCAAGATTGTCCAATGACTGGCAAAGGTCAGGCAAGGATCTGAACTCTCCACCTATCTGATTCTTGACCATAGTGCTCAAAGATTCCTTAAATTAAAATGAGGTTTCCATAAGTGCTGGACATAAATGCTAAAGTCTATTTCATATTTGTATTTTATATTTCTACTTGATGAAGACATAGTTTTTAGATAAGAAAATAATTATTATTTGCATGACAAAAGAACAAGTTTCAGTAAATTTGTGTAAAATAAGAGATATTTTGACAGACCTGCGGAATTTTATCAGCGAGTTTTCTAAAGACCTCAGCATTAGTGAACTCTGTCCTGTAGGTCATCAGGTCAATCTGAAACAGAATGTATAAGGCTTAAGATTATAAAACTGAGATTTGAGTCCAGTCTCGAATCGCAAGCATCTGATTGGTTAAAATGAAGACTGGTTTCCGATTTGGTCAACCAGTTATTTGAGATTTTAGATTGGTCTCAATTTTTTTCTAAGTAAGTTAATATATTGATTGAAATGCGATAATGGGGTTTACTGTAGTGTTTATATACTGTTCTCTGATCTTATTAAACGCAAGAATACTTGGTCGGTTGATCTAAATCATTCTTCTGCTGACACCAACTGTTCATAGACAGTTACCTACCAAAGTGCAGTTTCTTGTATTTTTTGGTGTTTGCAAGTATTTTAATTGTGTTTGAAAATCGCACAAGCATTTTGAAACTATAACTTCTTCAAAATGAAACACCACTCAACTTGTCTTATTTCAGCAAACGCTTCGGAGTCGTCTTTGATCTTAAATATTTCCGGCTTGTTGATAAAGTTTTAAAAATATCACTAATCATTTTAAATTTTTAGTTAAAACATACATTTAGATTTAGTACCTTTAAAACTGTTCCTACATCAACCCTAGATTTAGAAAACAGGAATCTGTCCATTAACTGTTTTTCCAGACCAGCAAAATCGTACTCAATTTTCGTGCCCTTCCCCATCTCGAAGGAATATTGGCAGTTTGCAAGAATTAATGGAAAGATGTCGTGTTGAGGGTCGTAGCTTATTAGGTGAGCAGACGTCACTTCTCTCGGGTGAATTGTTGAAATATTCGCAGATTTTCTGGAAAACACATAAATAATTTATTTGGATTCATGAGTTGATGTCTATGTGTTTCTAATTACGTCATTCATATTGTTAGGGTCTTTTTCAATACACCTGTAGCAGATTAGAACAATGTAAGCATTTACCTGTGGACTTCCTTCAAATACTTGTCTAAAAAGTCATTTTGTTTTCGGAACAGAACGTCTAGTAGAGCAAATGAGCACATTCCAGCTTCTTTCATGGTAGGTAGCAACATGGCAACAGGGGTTTTGTCCGTGATTTTCTGCTGACAATACTCTTTAGCAACCGTTGTTGCTCCAATTTCTGTAGGGCATACTGCAAAAACGAATGTGAAATGCTGATAAATAAATAATCAAAACTATATTTAACTTATGCACAATCGAGTCTCTATTTTGTCCAGAAAAAACAGCGTGTACCTAGAATATGGAATAAAGCACTTAGCACTTATGATTTATTAATTATTATTCAAACCTGACACAGATTGGGTACAAGTATGACACTAATTTTAGGCACAAAAATCAAAATATGTATTAATTAGTGTGTAAAAAACACACCTTATGCGTCCATCGCGTCCAATAAATATTATCGACAGACTATAAATTTAAACTATATAAATTACATATTAACTCATATCATTAATGTAAATGTTAGTAAGCCTATAGAACCGTCAAGTACGAAGATATATCTGTACATTTAGCATTAGAATGACATCAAAATTGATTAAAATTAAACGTAAGCAATCATTTTTCTTGAATAATCGGATCAGAAAATATGCATGTGTAACAAATGTTATGGTCAAATGACCATATGAAGGTGTGCTTAATTTTTTAACTATTGAAACTTCAATTAAGTGCATTTATTTTCATTTTTTTTATTAAAGTTCATAGCGTTGCACATATTATCTAGGAAAACCTCAGACTCAATCTTACGGACGAATAAATTAATGTCATACTTACAATACCGTTCAAGAGAACGCCTGACTAATTCCCACGCCTCAGCCAAGTCGTTCAGTAACTGGTTTGTCTCCCTACCAGCAATCTCTTCTGCAAACAGTATTCATTTTATCATACTTCGACAGTGTAATTTCAGCAACCGCTTAAGACGTCTTACCAAAAGTTAAATAAAAATAACAATTAAAAAATCGCTACTGCGATATATAGATAGACAGATGGAAAAAAGGTACTTAGAAAGTCACCGAACAAGACAAATAACACAATGTTTCAGGATCAGTTTTTGATTGTGCCTATTCATGAGCAGTAATGGTAATGTATATTATTATTATTTAAGTACTTGTGAATTAGTAGTTAAATCACAACTGACAATTAAAGCAACAATAACCTAACCGCAGCGATTAATTTATCTCATTATTTTAAAGTTTTACCTTTACGTAGCTGTGTTATTGTGATCTGAGAAGCTTCTGCCTTGTCAAGTTTTCTCTGGTACTTCTGGAACAATGCACGATGTAATCGAAGAATACTTGGAATGTACCGCATTGCCCGTAAATTGTGTTCCTAGAAAATAGATGAAAAGGAACTTTAAAAGCCATCGATTACGACAAATATGAAAATATTGCAGGCTTAGTTTGATTGAGCCTGTTAATGGACAGTAATGGAAATGCAAATTACTGCCCACGTCGCCGAGCCCCGGGTTGAAATTTAACAATTAAAATGGCTGCACGTATTGTTTCAGGCGATTAAAATGGATCGGGCACTTACGATGTTATAACTTCTGGTCGGAAGTTGACTGGCTGTATAAGAATTAGCTTGTTTATATGGGACCTGTTGGGGGCAAGTGTGAGTTTTGGTGCACCCTTTAACGTGGTTTAAACTCCCAGTTGCAAACTGTCTGACCGTTTTAGGCGGTAACCCCCTCTCCGGGTTCTCATTTCGTTGTTTATGGTTTCTGAGTTGAAATTGATAATTTACAAACCATGCTCTCTTTGCATCTCTACTTTTTGGCTGTGTGGGGAGTATGTGTCTTCTGGGTGTTGTTATTCCTGATATGTATATTTTATCATTGTATGAGAATCTATTTCTCGTTCTTTATACAAGCAAAGAGTTAATGCATAATATTTACCTCTTGTAAGAAAAGCTGCAATATTTTATAATGGTCATGCCTAACTTTAGTTTGGACTTCCTGACGTAGATGCTGAATAGATATCTGTGTACGATATCTCCACACACGAGGAATCTGTTCAATCATGGCGGCATTTTCTGTCTCGGGACTTGTGTCCGTCTCATAAAGCAGACACAGTAGTGGATCAGCACCTATCCAAAGAGGTTTTATTTTAGAGCAGCAACAACAACAGAAACAGACAAAAACGAAAACACCAAAATAAGCATATCCCTGGCTTCCTTAAAACGTTTAAAGATGCCGATAATATAGTTTTACATACTAACATTTATAATTTTAACTCTAGGCCACCTGTAAACAAAGTAAATGTGATGTAATAGTTTTACATATTCAAAGTCTGAGTGAATATATTTAAAGCTGAACTTGTTTATTGTTTCTAATGCGATAAAATTAATCACAATTGGTCCTAAAATGTATCGATTTGTCTAACATTTTGCCGAAATTCGCATTGTTCATTCATTTAAAGGCATTACAGAGTACAAAAACTCATAATAACCATTAATGAGAAATTGCAGTATTCCCCCATGAACTGTGCATAGGAAGCTTTAAAGAGAAAGCATCCGCTATAAATAGACCCTAATAAAATTATATTGGCCACTTACGCAATAATAAATGGTTATAAAGTAAATCCTCGAAACTTAAAATACGCAGGGGGAGTTTAAAAATGTTCGCAGTTTCCGTGTTTCTCGAGTTTTCGAGGTTTTGTATGATCACTGCGGGATACCGTATCCCGGATATTGCTCGATTTAATGAGGAGTTTCATCAAATTTCGCGACTGTAAACGGAGAACACAGGTAAGTTTAGCGCATAAATTTTCCAACTACTTGCTATTTCATTGATTTCAATTGGTTTGAAATGTTTTCCGATAGTATTTGTATCTCTGGAAGACATCACAGCAGAACAGGTTTTTGTAAAATTGATTAAATTACCCCTTAACGATCGGCTGCTCACTCGAAAATATTGACCTCGATGACTAAATAATCGTCAGAAATGATTATATAACTAAAAATAAAAAAATTGAATCGAGCATTTTTTCTCTTCTTAGCCTAAATATGTTTAGTCCAAATTTCAGAAGAAAAAAAATTAAACCCCAAAAAGATACAGACCCAAAAAGAAACATTAAGGTGTACCGAGTATTGATTTTTAGTGTACCGAGTGTTGCTCATTAGCTCATTTTTAGTGTAATATCAAGCAATATCCGGGATACGGTATCCCGCAGTGATGATGGATCCGAATTATAAACATTAACATGTGTTTGTCAATTTTTAAAGTCTAAATTTGATCTGTATGAATAAACGATGCATTTGACTATGTTTGTTTGCTAGTGGACAGTAATAGGCATTTTCAATACTGCCCATCACAAGGGTGAATTCAACCGAGTCTGCAATATTCTCATATTTGTAGTGTTCGGTTACTTTTAAAGTTCTCTTTTCATCATATAAAATATTATCACATGTTTAAACAAGTTTTCTAATTTATTGAGATAAGTGAAAAAAACTGTCATACTGAAATGGTAACCAACTTACAAGCATTAAATTATTAGAAAAATCTGTTTCATATGGTCAAAAAGTAACGTCACGCAAAACTCTCATGACTGATGTTCCGAACTCCCGTTTTTAGGATTGTGAGTGCCGTATTTTTTACTTACCAAGCCTTTGATCGTGAGCCAGTTGTTGATTGTGCGTCTTTAAAACACGGTTCAGATCCTGAATCAGCAAATGAGTGTTAAATTATATACCAAATAATTGTCAGCATAGAGGAAAAGACTTTCCGTCTATGTAAAATTGCTTATAAACTGACTGTAAAGAGAAACATCGATAGTTACTCAACACACTGCTGTGTTTACTGGGAAACTTTAACTTGACAAATGAGGTTTAAGGTATTGTTCCTAAGATTGCTTTATTTGGAATATTATTCTTAGTTTTTCACTATTCCCCATACAGCGTTCTATACGGAACAGACATTTATCACCTGAAAAGGTGTAATTCGACTGTTTAAAAAGTGTACAAAATCCCAACACTAATTAAATACTGATATTAGAAATCTAGTCAAAATTAGGGTGTTATTAAGAAGAAAATATTAGTGACAACAATGTAAATTCATCAAAATTTACTTGAAAGACAGGTTGTAGGAACTTGGCACAGAAAGCGATCTCCCATTCTCTTCTTCCTTGCTTACTGTTCCACTGACTTAGCTCAACTTTCACATGATCGCCTAAAATAATACAAGCTGATCTTGTTTAATAGCTGTTGAATTTTACTAGTCTAATAGAATATATCATTTGTATTTCAGCAAAAGTCACATTCTTCTGATGCAGCCATGGCAAAGAATGACTCAAAACATTGCATCCAATAAGAAGACATTATATAGAAGCTAATAAACAAATGTTATTTTCCAATTTCTGCTACAAATATTAAAGTTTAATTATATTAAATTTTCGTCGCAATCAACAGATGCATTATTTGAAATTTTTTATATACGCAATAAGGTCAGTATTAAAATTAGCACTGTTTCTTCAAAGAGTTTCGTCGTGATTAAGTTTGGAAAGCGAAATGCTGATCAAACTAGAAAAAAGACTACTACTGGGAATTATTTAATTTACATAGGAATCGTGTATGCTGTAAGGCACAGGGGCAAAGTGGACAGTTGTATTTCTGTTTTCAGTAAAGTTCTGCTTGTCGTTTCGTTTTTCAATAACGTCTAGACCAAGGTTAAGGGCTTAACACACTCCTCCCCAGCACGTTCATCGTTAAAATGAAAATTATCAAAATCTCAGTAACAGCAAAATGCCGTTCAATGAAACTTTGCATAAATGAATTTTACAAATGTATCCTTTTTGCATACAGTAAGACACCTAACAGTAAAGAAAAATAGCGAGATCTAAAAATTCCCTAAACTTCTATTTACATAAATTTTTCGTATCCATCTATTACCTTCATTGTGCATCCTTATTATACTGTCCACCACTGAATGCATAAGGAGTAAGACATCGTCAACACTGAGTCCCAGAGATAATTGCATATCCTCCAAGTCCCGCGTTATGTGATCCCAAACATAATCTTCTACGTCATTTTGCACAATATTCGGCTTTATTAAATTTTGAACTCCCTGGAAATACATAAAATTATTAACTGATAGTGCAATGCCGCAACCTGATTCTTGATAATATAAATATTACTCTTTGAATTTATGGCCGTTTTAAAATAAGGACATGCAAAATCTATGGTCAAACAAAAACGAAAAAGATAGTTGTAAAGCTGAACTATTTATAAACTTCAAATTAGCAAGACCATTAATTAGACGCTTTTCTGTCTAAGGCTTCTCAAACTGTTAAAGGAAAATAAAAACACAACAACAATAACAACACACCAGCAGATTTGTTCCAGTTCCATG
Organism: Corbicula japonica; assembly: GCA_038501625.1. NCBI lineage: Eukaryota > Metazoa > Mollusca > Bivalvia > Venerida > Cyrenidae > Corbicula > Corbicula japonica. The sequence goes on from JAZAYU010000222.1 coordinate 94,027, forward strand.
ATACATAGCAATATGCAACAACATTCTGACCGCTGAGCAATATGCTGGTGTCAGCTGGCGCTCTGGCTGCACATCACGACCTCTGGCCTGAGCACGACCAAGGATATGTCCAGTAAGGGTAGTGTCCGTTCTGTATTTGAAATAATGATTTTATACAAAAACACATATTCATATTTACAAAATATTATTTACCACCACATTTCAGTATTATATTAAACACGTTCGGAAATAACCCATATGAAACACAGTTTAACTATTAAAAACAAAAAAGGTGGGTTTTTTTAACTTTATTAAAATCTAGAATAAAAAAATCGCCTTATTATTGAAAAGGATAGATCAGCATCCACCATTTATTTCAAATTATCGCATAATAACCCCATCGGCATATACATGCCATTTTCTTAATAAGATATTTGGCAAAATTGCGTTTTTCAACTAATGATAAAATCAATATTCTTGAAAACACCAGCGATAAATCTTGTAAAAATTGCTTAAGAAATAGGGAATATGAAAGATTAAACATTTAACACTCTAGACCGAGGCTTATGATTCAACATAATTTTTAAACTTCCGTATTAAACAATGAGGGTCTTAACTGATCACATTAAAAGTAACGCATAAATATTACTTAAAATATTCTTTATACTGAAGACATATAAAGAAAAAAAATTATTTTGGCGTCAATAGATATTAAAATAAATCTCCGTTATGACTGACCCTGCATCTTTAATATTCCCCGGGCGGAGTATATGGCTCTCTCCACCAATGGCAGCTCCGCAATCTTTGCAGTTGCCTACAACTGCTGGTCGACCACACTATTACAAAAAAGTGAAATATGTATATCAGAAAAGCCACATTAAGGAAAAAAAAACAACAACTGCCGCTCCGCACATCCCAAGGGTGAATCGGAAAAGAGAGATCATGGATTTATCATTTGATTAGTTAAGAAATTCACTACGACCTAATAAATTCGCTTATTGAGATATAACATAACCGATCACATGAACAAACGGAACGAATATAATGTAAATTTATTGAGAGAAAAGATAGATATCATAACTTACTTTGGGTATTTAGTTTATAATCATTAAGTCAGCAAAGAAATGTTTACTACTTTACAACTGCCAGTCTTAATAACTGTTTTCTTATTTTTCAGAAAATATTTAAAAAGAATTAGAAAATAAGTATCAAATTTGGACTTCGTCATTGGATAAGGTATTTTCGAAAGCAAACGTCCAATCTTTCAATGATGACATAAAATTAACCAAGCAACATTGATTATTGTTCAATTCGCGTAAAAACATCAACTCATTATCGTATTACAAGAAAATAACAAAAGTATGGGTTATAGATACGTACATTGCCTATCACATATGGGTGACCGTTTGGGCATCCTGAAATTAGACATAAAAACTGGATAAATATAATTAAATATTAAATCTAAACTACAATTGTCCCTTATAATATAGTTTCACAATTCTTTATCATATTGGGATATGAAAACGTATTAAATTTGCTTGAAATACTAAACATTAAACAGTTTATTCAAAATGATGTATATTATTCACATTCGGCATACCACTCAAATAGATCTTGTTTGCATATAAATATGGTTATTTTCGACATGTGATTTTTTGTTTTGTTTTATTTGTTAATAACTGATTGAAAAAAGTAAAATATCGAACATTCACACACAAAAATGCATTTGTAAACGTTATTTGTAGATTTAGGGTTTGAAAGTCATAATCATGTGAAACTGGACCCAATTCGTTTAGACATAGAGTGAAATCATTTAAAAATTTGCAGTTGTATACTAAATCAATTGTTTTGCCTATTTCTTTTGAATTACACCACTAACATTTTTGCTGCTACATATCGTTGGAAACCTACGAAGCAAACATGTACATGTAAAACAGGAGTGTTGGTATAATGACAATAACAAAAATAACAGTAATGGAACCATACTGTAGATGACTGGGTTTTCATCCTCCCCTCTGATTAAGTGGCGACCAGCAAGCAAGGCTTCTCTCACTTCATCAAGGTCGTCTTGTGGCATTGTAGGTAAAAACGCATTCTGAATATTTGTAATGAAGTAATATTATTATACACATAATAATCTGCAACGACAAAAGAAGAATAGCATAGAAATAAAAATGTTAAGCATCCGTAGCAATTGTTTCGCAACTAAGAACAAACATCTAACCTGCAATGATTGTGGCATCTTCATCAGTGTTATAAGAGGCTGCAATAAAGTTCCGTCTCCTTGAAAATGTGCCATCACAGTCAGAAAGTGTACTGAAAGACACTGTATCCCTTGAAGACGAAGATCTTCTGCTTCCTGGATCACATTATGTCTGGGAACCAGTTGATTATGAACCAATGCTTTAAGTAATTGCTGAAATTTATCATCGAATAGGGCATAACTAGATGCTCAAATAAAAGGCATACATTTACATCGCAGAAAGTGTAATGTTTTATCTATCATGATTGTTTTCTTCGAAAGATAAGAAGTAGAGACAAATTTAATAAGTGAAACAAAACTTACAGGATGTGAAATGTGTGAGATTGATATTTTACAAAAATGTTGCAAAATATTCAAATTTCTGGCAAATATCTAACATATTTAAGCGATTTTCATATGAGGCACAGGCTTCGACAAAACTATTTTGAACAACTTTAATGAGCTGCATAATTTATGGTCAAAATTTAGGTTCGGTGAAGAAGTGAGCCCACGCTGAAAACTTCTAAAACCTTTCCACCCTCGTTTTAGGCAGCTAGTTTTGACGGTCATTTATCCAACTGCTTAAACAATTGTAAATATAAAACTATTTGAAATCAAAAGGGTCATGTTTTTTGTATTAAATGCATTTAAATTTGAAATAACAATTTTTAAAAAGTTAAATTTAATTCAATTTATTTATTTCTATAAGGACAATATTAGGAATTCGGTGAAACATACTGTACCTTAAATAAGTGTTTATTGCTATGTATACATCGCACACTATTTTTAAACTACTGCCTATAAAAATGTTTTAAAGGCATTCAGTCAAACGTAATAATATACTTTAAAATCATTTTTGTTTAGAATTTCTTTTGAATGCCTGTTAAAGAAAATAACGCGCATGGCGAAAATATAAAGGGACACACACCATATCTCTGACAAACTGACAATTACTAAGTAAGGGACACACACCTTATCTCTGACTAACTGACAATTACTAAGTAACTCGTCAAGATTTTGTAGTATCTGAGTTGTGATCTTTCTCTGTTGCTGAGGGTAGAGGTTTGAAGATGTAACCTCCTTATATAATGCCAGCTGTAACATCGGCTCGACTCGGACACCTTTTGTGTGCAATTCCTAGAAAGTAAAAGGCAATCACACTTAAATTGTAAACGATGAAAGTTTTCAATATGTACATAATATTTCCTAGGTTCTCTTTTTCGTTACTTGTTTGAGGCGTCATATTTGAATTGACATACTTAAAACAAACATGCTCTCTCTTCCTCTCTTCTTTTTCGCTGCGTGGGAAGGCTGTGTTTTGTGAGTGTGGCGATTCTTGATATGCATATTTCACTTTGCTACAACGAATTGACAGTTGTATTTTAAACGCCTTGCGTGTAACATATTCATGTTAGCATTATTTAATTTCAGAGTTAAACATCAAATGTTGTAAGAAATGTTATACAACATTTTGAAAAGTAAAAGATATGACCCACATTGGAATTAATTGATCTTTGAAATGCATTTAAATATAAAACATACTTGAAGAAATGCAACACGATAATAACTTTACTCATTTTGGTAAATATTTGTGATATGCCATACAGTTAAACATTCCAACCTGAAGTGTTTCCAGCAAGTGAGCTACATCTTCTCCTAGAACAACCTTGGTGACAGATTCTCTGAGTGTTTTATAACTCTCGCCGCATACAATAAATCTGTCTGATACTTCAACAACCTAAAACAAGATTCAGACAGAAATAAATACGTTTTTATTTACGATTTTACACTTGTCAAAACTAATTATTTAGCTACTTCATAAGAGCAGCTGCATACTGTGAATACTGCGAAATAAGTTATTCAATCATCTAATTGTTGACGAACACAAACAAAACACACAAACATCTTACTTGTTGTCGGTTTATTTCTCTGACAGGGATCCACCTTAGGAAAGATGCTGGATTGCGACAGATGGTCTGGTACACTTCTATGCCGTAACTGCGACACAGACACTTTACAAAATAGACTCTGAAATAGGTTTTTATTTCTCTTGAATGAATAATTAAAACAAATATCCAGATAAATAATCAAAAGTTACTACAATTCTCTCAAGAATTTTACATACAAGCTAAAATAAAAGGCTGGAAAGGTAATGTTCAAAAACAGCCTCTACATTACGTTAAACAAAAAGATAGCTAAACCAAACGGTATAAAGTTCTAGTAAACAACTTCGGAACAAAATAATAATGGACAATCATAGAACAAGTTTTGTTGCACAGAAAGCAAGTATATGTTCACACAGATACAAATAAAATTAGTAAATCAATGAATTATTTAAATCTTTTGTAATTATATTTTTCAGAACAATAACAACAGCATATAAATACAGTTAGCCTGGAACGCTGTATCATCGACGTACTTGTTAAAATTATCAGTGATTCTTTTGCAGTTCAATATAAGCTCATAACTTCGGTATTTTGGTAAAAATAACTAACATATCAACGTAATATTTACCAAGGATTTTCGGCATATCTAGGTCAAAAATATCAAATATTGAAACACATAACTACGTAAATAATTTACGTCGGTAATAGAGATGCGCCGATAATACAGAGTTCCAGTATACCGTATAACGGGTTATTTTCGCGATCGAAAATTTTCGCGATTTTGCCATAATTTAAATTTTCGCGGTTGTAATTTTAGCGAATTTTCGCCTGCAGAAATTAATTGTCGCGTTTTTACTTTTTGCAGGCTATTCTTATCGCTATATTTCTAGTAATCCTGTACCAGCAAAAGTACATGCAAAAATTAAGTATTATTTGAATAAATGTTTGCTATGGTGTGAACGCTGTGCATTTAAAAGTGGTAATTTATCCAACTGTTATAAACCAAATTGCCAGTAGCATAATCAACATCCGTTTAAATAACAATGGTGATTATGTTTTTATTGAGAATAATTACCCTTACCACCGCAGATAGGCCTATAGACGTTATAAAGCGATAATTAACCTTTAGCCCGCTGGGGCTACTTTTTCAAACAGCTTATTAAGTAACGCTCATCTGCATTGTTTGTAAAGCATAGTATATGCAACAAACTTTTAGACTATGAAATTATCCCTACCGCGAAAATTAAGTTGGGAATTTTTGGCGTTTATTTTTTTAGGTAATACTCGGGTCAGTTGTATAATGTTTGAATATGGATGTGATATGAAAAATAATATTTTGACATTTTCTCGAAATGTTATAAAATCACGATTAAATAAAGGTCATGTTTCGGTTGCAATTTGTTTTAAGAAAAACGTTTGGAAGCTTTAGAAGACGCAAAATAACGTTTTTCCTTTAAACTCTGTAAATAGCAGACGAACGAAAACGTTTATTAGTTATCTCAACGAAAAATCATCATAAAATATCAAGTTACCTATACCACTTGACTTGTGCATTATCACAAAGAATATTGGCCGCCTCAATCATTTTTCTCACACGATGGTCCACATCCCTCGGTTCGATCTGTCTCATTACAATTCCAGCAACAAACTTAGCGACAATAGCTAGGCCCGTCCTAGCACTAGCGATTCCATACAGTTTCTGGACGGACAATTCTTCGCCGTCTACACTAGTCTTGGCTTTATAAAGTGCCTGGGTAGCGAAGTGAACTTCACCTATATCTGCACTGCTAGCTTCTTGCGTAAACTTATCCTGTAATAGAATAATCTCAATCTTATTTTCAAACAGATTTAAAGGGAACTGAAAGCCACTGAACACGAAAAATATTAATGTATTTCTGGCTCGGTTTTGCCAAGCCCATTCATGATCAGATTATATTACTGCCGAAGCCAAGTATCCGCCCGGGTAAAGCTTAACTCAATATTTACACAGGTAAATACAAGAAACTTTATAATTTTGATCAATTTCAAACATTGGGGTGCATAATTATTGCGGTCAACATCAAATCTTCAATCGGGTATTTTAAAATTAATACAATTTCATGATCATCGGCATATGGACAACATGGGTTTGCTCTAAACGGGAAATAAAGGACGCAACTAAATAGTTTAGAATTTTGGCAGGTGATCTGAGAATGTAAATGTATCACAGGGAACGCCAACGGCAAAACTTAAAAAGCAAGAGTTATATACTTGGGATGATTGAACAATATCAAAAGCTATATTGGAATGGTTACTGAAACAGTCCACATATAACGACGGTGAGCATATGGCGGTGAACATTCAACCGTAAATGGGGTATTTAAGTTGTGCTTGTTTCTTCTAATAATGAAATAAACCATTTTATGTAAAGCTATGCGAATTTCTATTCATCACAAACTTTGAATAATCCGCTACCTTACATAATGTCATATATGTCGACCCTACTGGTCAGTTTTGTTTAATATATCAAGTAAACCATCAGAGAACACCAACCATGCATTAATAAAAGTACGTGCCATTCGATATATAAGATGCAGATTAAACAACTAATTTTAAAATTAAGTTTGTGACTTTTTTTCGAGTCATTCTGTTAAAATAAAGTATAATAATCAATTAATATGGTACTTGCATAATAGATGTATAGTGCTTTCGTAAATTCTATCAGTTTATTACACAATAATTTTATCACTCACCTCCAGACATTGGATCACTAATAAACTTAGTTCCACATATTGATGTGACTGTTCATTCTTGTCCCTTCTTATAAACATCTCTGCTTGCTGCAAGTAACGGTCCAAGTTTTCCAAGACACTGTCTTCACTACATCAACACAAACATAATGCTGTTAATAACAAGTGTAACTTTGTAATTTTAAAGTAAATTTATTGTAAAACATGTATATGTGTGTCAAAACACCGAAAAAATGTTTGTCATTACTTGTGCTACATGTCAAAATGATTCTTGCACAACTTCCTCATGAGTTGTTTTTATCGTTTCTCGTAACAAATCGTTTTAAAAATATTCCCCATGCACAGATTTTAAATCCCTTTAGTAAATTACCTTGTTCTCATTAGAAGCTGAAGAAGGAAAGATCTGAATACAGGATTTGGGTCTACTCCAGTTTCAAATATAGTCAAGTCCCTGGTACGATACTGACTCGCTCTTGTTGTGAAAAAGATGTAACTAAGCAGTTTGTTTATAACCTCTTGTGAGGGTGCAGTATTCTCAGCAAAACACAGCTGGGAAACAATGTCCATAAGAAAAGCGTTACATCGTTTTTGGTAATCCTTAAGTCTTTCAATGGCACTCCTAGTAAAAGAAAGAAAAAAAACATGAAAACCCACTTAGAGAATTTACAAACGTAATTGTAAAGAAACTACTAAAGAAACTACGGACGTGTGCAATTCGCATATATGCATATGCATAGTTCTGTTCAGCGTTCAACAGTTTTTTTTGTCCTTTTAAAATATATTTCCTCTGACAACTGTAAACTAGTTTCACTGAAATCAACCGATTAACAATATTATTGCTAAGTAAACCTTGGAAATTGTTCAATCGACCCCAAGGATATACTTCCTGCTTTTTAAATTTTGCCTTTGGCGTTGTCTGTGATATGCGGGATTTATATTCTAAGATCCCCTGTCAAAATTCTATTCTGTTTAGTTCCGCCCATTGTTTTCTCGTTTAGGGAAACCGCATTCTTTTATCTGGGGACCAAACGCCGCTGAACATTGAATGGTATTAATCTGAAAATACCGCATCGAAGGTTCCATGTCCACCGCCATATGCACACCATCGTTTGGGTTGGTCAAATTTGTACTGTTTATTGGTGTAAATATTGAATTGCGCTCGACCCGGGGCTAGGCGGCGTTGACAATAATATGCATATCCATTAATGTCCATGAACAGGCTCAATCAAACCGAGCCTGCAATATTTTAATATTTGTCGTGTTCTATGGCTTTCAAAGTTCCCTTTTCATCTATTATAAACATTATAAAACTCAAAATCCAGATTGTTATTCGAGATTAAACAAATAATGAAGAAAAAACTAAATAAGAGACTTAAGGACAAACTTTTCAGTCTTATATATTACTTGTTAGCAGCCTCTTTGGTAGGTTCCCACCCTTCCGCAAAACATTCATGACACTTTGCACACGTGTTTTCACGCAAACTTATCATGCCGTCGTAACACTGATCACAGAGAACATCTTTGCATGGCAAGGTTATTGGTGGTCCTTCAAGCGGCAACTCGCACAAGCAGCATTTCTCCTCAGACCTACAAAGTTAAAAAAACTGTTATTAAAAACTAAAACTCTCGTATAGCTTATATACAACTATTGCTATTTCATAATCACTGTTTACACACGGAATGTTCCTAAGAATTAGAACTAGAATGTTTTTGTGAAAAACGCATGTCTCCCCCCTGCGCCCTGACCCTTGTGACCTTGACCTTTGGCCTACTGATCCCATAATCAATAGGGTTCTTCTACTCAATAAGGGCTATTACCCTATTTAGTTTGAATGCTCTGGGTGAAGCCGTACCCCAGTAATTGACCGGATACGGTTTTTACTCTTCGGGGCCCCTGTGACCTTGACCTTTGTCCTACTGACCCCAAAAATCAATAGGAGTCCTGTACTCAATAAGGCCATCCATCGTATGAAGTTTGAAGGGTCTTGGTAAAATAGAACTGCTGTTATTGAGTGGAAACGGTTTTCACTGTTCAGGCCACTGTGACCTTGACCTTTGACCTACTAACCCCAAAATCAATAGGATTCTTCTACTCAATAAGGGCTATCATCCTATGAAGTTTGAAGGCTCTCGGTCAAAGGGTACTCGAGTTATTGAGCGGAAACGATTTTCACTCTTCGGGTCACTGTGACCTTGACCTTTGACCTACTGACCCCAAAATCAATAGGGTTCTTCTACTCAATAAGGGCTATCACCCTATAAAGTTTGAAGGCTCTGGGTCAAAGGGTACTCGAGTTATTGAGCAGAAACGGTTTTCACTCTTCGGGTCACTGTGACATTGACCTTTGACCTACTGACCCCCAAATCAAAAGAGTTCTTCTATTCAATAAGGGCTATCACCCTATGAAGATTGAAGGCTCTGGGTCAAAGGATACTCGAGTTATTGAGCGGAAACGGTTTTCACTCTTTGGGTCACTGTGACATTGACCTTTGACCTACTAACCCCAAAATTAATAGGGTTCTTCTACTCAATAAGGGCTATTATCCTATGAAGTTTGAAGGCTCTGGGTCAAAGGGTACTCGAGTTATTGAGCGGGAACGGTTTTCACTCTTCGGGTCACTTCGACATTGACCTTTGACCTACTGACCCCAAAATTAATAGGGTTCTTGTACTCAATAAGGGCTATCACCCTATGAAGTTTGAAGGCTCAGGGTCAAAGGGTACTCGAGTTATTGAGCGGAAACGAAGTGTGACAGACGGACAGACGGAAAGACGGACAGACGGACAAGCCAAAAACAATATGCCTCCCCCAGACGGGGTGAGACATAATTAGTTCAAGGACCATTCAAATCATTAAAATGTTTCCAGCTTTTGATTTTAGATATTTTCGAGTATATTTATACTTATGAAAATATAATTTGTTTATGTAATTTTGTATTTCTGTTTTTACTACATAAGAACAAAAACAAGTATAAATTGTTTTGGTAAATTAGCCCCAATGCGCCTATCAAGTCGACAATGTTGCGTGCAGAACCACACAAACGTATAAACGTATAGAATGAAAGAAACTTGATATTGTCAAGCACAAAAGGTGGGTACTCAATGATATCGCTGAGACCAGGGCCCAAGATCATAAAGCTAAGTTTTGAGATCAGTCTCAAATCTCAAGGATCTGGTCGCCATTTCAGCCAATCAGATGCTTGAGATTTTAGACTGATCTCCAGGTTTAGTTTTATGATCTTGGGCACAGCGCACTTAGATTTAATTCACTAAGAACACGATGATAGAAATCCAAGAAACAGTGATGATCGAGCTTCCATTTTCTATTTCAAGACTACCTTTATTACGATTTAAAACGTGTACGGGAGGAAGACTTGCATATAACTTGCTTTACATAGAATCGAGTTTCAAGAAGGGATCAATATTATTCTATAATGATTTGTTACTCATGTAGTAAAAACTCTTGACAAAATTCTACACAAAGCGAATCACATGACAGCGAGAAAAGTACTTATCTTTAGAAACATATACACTATGCACTTATTTATCCAATTCCATTAATAAAGTAAATTGCATATATTAAATTTTCTTAAACACTTTATTTAGGTCACAGTGACTGTATTTTGGGTTTAACGCGATCTCTTACATACATAAAGTCAGATAGCAAATGGGAGAATCTAGTGAGGCAAGGACGTAGTTGCACATAAAAATTTTGGTTAAAACTCTCAAATGCCACAAAAGATTCTAAGACATACAACTTAATATTCTTTTCTATCATGCTTATGATACATTTTTGGAATTATCATTATCGTGAAAAAATACTGTTTATTTTGATTGGCTGTATTGACGTCCGTATTTTCTGAATACGGTCACTCCTGATATCTCTATTTCATTTGTTTACTATGCGCGGTTTCCCGCCGTCTGCACCTAAGACATCTTAGCATACAGTCAATGTTAAATTGTTTTGACACATATAGGTAAGTATATATAACAAGAGTGCCAAACTGACACAAAATACGCCCTTCAAAATGCTGATCATCAAAGTTGGGTAACGATCCGATGAAAATTATTTGACTTGGAGAGCAGATACCGCTAATTCAGTTTTTGGACAATTCAAGGGCCATAATTTAGGAGTGCCTGGGGGGATTTGGCAGGTTATAGAACTTGGTCGAGATATTATGCCCACCAACATATTCACCAAGTTTGATAAAGATCGGATGAAAACTCTTTGACTTAGAGAGCGTAAACCCTTATTTTGGACAATTCAAGAACCATAATTCAGGAGTGCCTGGGGGGATTTGGCTGGTTATAGAACTTGGTTGAGATATTATGCCTACCAACATATTCACCAAGTTTAATAAAGACCGGATGAAAACTCTTTGACTAAGAGAGCGGAAAAAGTAATTTTGGACAATTCAAGGGCCATAATTCAGGAGTGCCTGGGGGATTTGGCTGGTTATCGAACTTGGTCGAGATATTATACCCACCAACATATGCTCCAAGTTCGATAAAGACCGGATGAAAACTCTTGACTTAGAAGGCGTAAACCCTTATTTTGGACTATTCAAGGGCCATAATTCAGGAGTGCCTGGGGGGATTTGGCAGGTTATAAAACTTGGTCGAGATATTATGCCTACCAACATATTTACCAAGTTTGATAAAGACCGGATGAAAACTCTTTGACTTAGAGAGTGGAAACAGTAATTTTGGACAATTCAAGGGCCATAATTCAGGAGTGCCTGGGGGATTTGGCTGGTTATAGAACTTGGTCGAGATATTATGCCCACCAACATATTCACAAAGTTTGATAAAGACCGGATGAAAACTCTTTGACTCAGAGATTGGAAACCCAAATTTTGGACAATTAAAGGGCCATAACTCAGGGTTGCCTGGGGGGATTTGGCTGGTTATAGAACTTGGACGATATATTATGCCCACCAACATATTCACCAAGTTTGATAAAGACCGGATGAAAACTCTTTGACTTAGAGAACGGAAACAGTAATTTTGGACAATTCAAGGGCCATAATTTAGGAGTGCCTGGGGGGATTTGGCTGGTTATAGAACTTGGTCGAGATATTATGCCCACTAACATATTCACCAAGCTTGATAAAGATCGGATGAAAACTCTTTGACTTAGAGAGCGGAAACCCAAATTTTAGACAATTAAAGGGCCATAATTCAGGAGTTCCTTGGGGGATTTGGCTGGATATCGAACTTGGCCGAGATATTATGCCCGCCAACATATTCACCAAGTTTGTTAAAGATCGGATGAAAACTCTTTGACTTAGAGAGCGGAAACCCAAATTTTGGACAATTAAAGGGCCATAATTCAGGAGTGCCTGGGGGGATTTGGCTGGTTATCGAACTTGGCCAAGATATTATGCCCACCAACATATTCACCAAGTTTGATAAAGATCGGATGAAAACTCTTTGACTTAGAGAGCGGAAACGCTGTGGACGCCGCCCGCCCGCCCACCCGCCGCAGGTGTTCCCATAATACGTCCCTTTTTTCAAAAGGGCGTATAAAAATTACCCAAGGAATTCTTTTACTGCTACTTTGTTACATCCTTTTAAAAACTTTTCAACTCCATCCAGAGACTTTATGTCTTTAAGATCAGTTTCTTCGCCAAGAATCTGAAATTAAGAGTGTACTATATAGTTATAATAAGATAAAATATAAATATAATCTGTTTATTTTATTAATACAATGATAATAAAAACAATTGATCGATTGCTAAACAATTAAAAGCATCGAGATTTTTTTATCCGCTTTCAGTCTAGATGATAAGTTGGAAGCCTTATACACCCAAGTTCATGTTGCGGGCTTTAAAATTTCGGTGCTAACTGCATTATAATGACGCTTCAGCCATGCTTGAATATATATCCGGGTTCCCTGTTGCCGATGAGGGCCATGTCCTCCTGTACATTAAAGTATGAGTCGTTGTAGGCTATACACAGCCTATGCACAGACATATGATTTCGTTTTTTTAAACAAAACAGTTTTTTGATGCCAATGCCTTACCTATGAAGCAATTGATCGCTTGAGTTATCAATTCACAAATGATAGTTTAATTGAACAGTTGGTATGTGTATAAAATAGTTGCGATGTTATTTATTTAGTTACAGTTAACTGTTTATATCACTATCAAGCATACAATACTTACTGTCCAGAGCGGCATACAGTATTTGATGGTAATCTTGTCTTCCTTGTCTGTGGTACAGACATGTTCCAGGAACAGTTTTACAACCACAACACGACTCCACAGATTTCTATAAATACAGTAACGTAATACATCGGTATACATCAAATTAAAATGTTAGTTATGCATAACACCAACGCCAAATGCAGAAAGCATAGCCTGTACGACACAGTAAAATAGCACCAGGTTTAATAGAAAATTCTGGTAATTCTAGTACTGTGGCTTACATCCTGACTATAACGTTGCTATCGTCGAGATCATTTTAAATAACCTACTGCAAATACAAATCAACAAAGTTCAAGTATTTAGTTCCAAACTAAAATAATATATCAAGGCATGGATATATTTTCACTTATGAATGTCCTCAAAATGTTAATGATTTTTAGAACGCCTGTACATGACGAGATTTGACAAGATCATGTTAAGAAAAAAAATGACACAACATGTTTATGGTGAGATTTCACATATATAACAAAAATTGAATCATGCATATCAGCAAATGCCACTCTTTGTGTGACGGGATGTTTATTTGATATATTTATTTAATTGAATATATCTATTTCAGTTTTTAGGACAGATCATGTGATTGATTGCTGTGGCAAAGACTATTTCGATCGGTTATCTTTTTGTTCATTTCTTTTCGGTAATTATGTTTTTCACGGGGTAAAGTTCTCATGATGAGCAGTTGGCGCGAGAATTCTTAGAGTGCGGTTCTAGCACCTTTTTATTTTACATTTAAATGGAGATAAACTAGTTAAATACATTAGGTGCTGTAATATTCAGTAATTAGCAGCAAGTTAATATCACATCCCCATAGACCTTGGGAGAGAGTTCAGAAGTGTTGTTGGAGCGGGTGTTGATGGCATACATCAGTATATCTACCCAAGTTCTAGAGTTCTCAAATGCACCAACATTGCATATAAAAGGGTTACTTTTGTTAACACGGTCTCTTCACACGGCCACAAATGAGAAAGGAAAGACATGGTTTCCGAGATAATTATACTGTTTTTAGGCAATTATGTACTCGAGTAATTTTGATTCAATGTATACAAGTAACTTATTAAGCCGCACTCGTTGAATAAGTGACAGTTTTTTACATTTTAAGTTGTTGCTAATTTTATAAAAAAACTGTTAAGGTTTCATTTTCTATTAAATAGTAATTTTTATTACAGATGCATCATCATCAAATTGTTTCTTTAAATTTATATTATTATTTATAGGAAAGATATTTCAAGGAATGACGCCAATTTCCTAAAATTTATTATTGTTTTTTTTGGTTTACAAAATTATTTCACAATTTCTCAGTAAAGACATCGTTCTTAATAAAGAGACAATCCTTATACATAAATCACACATACAAACGTATCACTCAAACAACAAACGTATCACTCAAACATGAATTCAATTATGAAAGAAAAATTATGTAAAGAAAGTGAAAAAAAAACCTTTAAAAATCAACATAACAATTACACAAACTATACATAAGAGGACAGCAAACTTAGCCGTATCAGTACAAGAATGAGTGAAAAAGAACACAACACTTTCTTTTTACAGAGCAAAAGTCACCCACAGTTTGTTAAAAGTAAACATTTACTGTTTGTTTTGTTTCCGGTTTTACTTAACCTAATTGCCTAATTGGCACGGCTCAGTTATGTTAATTATTTTACCTTGCTCTGCGAACCGAGTTAAAATTATGCTCCCCAAACAGTCTCGGATCTTCACTATGTAAACCAAGGACCTTCTCCACAACAGGTCGGTATCTGTGGACGCTGCGTAACCATTTAGATCTGCCTGGTAGACTGTTTAGGTCTGTCCCTTTAGGGGTCAAATTCTCAATGAGTAGGCAAAGTGCAGAAAACGTCTGCAAAGAGACAAAACCGAATCTTTCAACAAATGCGTGTGATAACAAATAAAGTACAGTATTGAAATATTATGTGACACAAATCAAACAAAGAAGAGCATGATATTTGACTGCATCTTACATAAATCTAGACTAAGAGGCTGTGTTTTCTGAATGTGCATTTGCATATTTCGCTTTTTTATTAAAATACGTATTTAGACATATTCATCCGTGTCAGTTGTAATGCAGTCTTTTATTTTGTTCTAAATGTTAAAACGCAAATTAATTTAAACATTAAAATTGAGTTTGCACTTGTTGATGTGGTCAATGAAAGAATGGAATTGAATTGAAAAAATGGACGTACAAAGTCCTTTTCTTGAAACATGAAGTGATCCGGCTTCGTTGTCTTGAGCTCGATGATAACAGAGCTGCACTGTGGCCAAACACTGTTCATTGCTCGGAAGTATGTCAGTCTTGGAGCCAATGTCTCATGAGCTATATGTACATGTATCAGTCTCTCAAGTAGACTGGTCTCCTTTCCCTTTTGAGAACTTTTATAGAAAATGGACCCGACAACCAGCTGTAATTTAAAAAAATCGTTTCAATGCACAAAACAAAGAACATTTTGTTACAAGAATATACTTCAAAAATTTACATTACTTACACTCTGTCTATCACTTGTATAATGTTAAATCAAGATATTTTTTTTCTCTTTTTATTAATAAAATACAGTCAAAATTATAACTTTCTAATGGTTAAACAATATTTTAAAAGACTCGCACTAATTTAAATGATCATAAAAACTTGTATCTCCCAATAAGACGAATTATCATCATCATCATTATCATCATCATCACCATCCTTAAAACAATAATTAATATCAAAACAAATGCCCATTATGAAAATCAGATAAAAGGATTAATCCAGTACAAAGCAATATAATTATAAAAATATAACAGTAACAAATATGGCTGACTGATCACTTTCATCCTCGCGAAATTCGAAGTGTTTGGCGGGTAATCAACAGAAACCTCGATTGATTTATAAAAAAAGCTAATATCATGTCATTATGAGCTTTGGGCGACATAAATAGCATTGTTACAAGATAAATGTACATATTCCAAAGACTACATGATTCACGTATTGATATATTGTAAGGAACTCTGAAATGGTTGTAAATAAATAATTCAAATGCCAGTTTTATTAATTGTAAACATTTCACGGCGCGGAAAAAATCCCCAAAAGATATATGAAACTGTAGACCGTACTTGTTGTTCGTGTTCAGAAGTTGCATTATACACGGTGTGCACAAAATCTTGAGTGTAATCCTCAACAACATCAGTAATCTGCTGCTCTTCAGTTACTTCCGAAAGCACGAGTCCCATTGGCTGATCACAAAGAACACGCGCATACGCACTGACTCGGTCCTCTATCTCAGTATCACCGCCTTATGAAAGGATAAATGTTATATGCTTAAATGTAAAAAGCAATTGTAATATTTATATGAAATTTTGTAAAGTTGAATTAGCCGTTTATAATAAATATGTTTTAAAAAATATGAATAAGCAACAACTATTTTGACATCATTTTACGTCTTCTGAATCCAAAATAGTATATTATGTAACATAAAATTGAAAAAGAAGTTAATACGCTTTTATCATGACGATTGTAAAGACCATAAATATTACAGTACTACAAATTTTATAGCTATTTGTCTGTCTGTTTATTTGATTTTTTACCGATAAGCTCAAGCTAATGAGTAATTCCTTTCATTAAACAGTACATAAACAATTAAAATGACTAACTTAAAGAATATCACACACAATCAAATTATAAAAAAATTTCTTATTGTGTACGGCCGGTGAACACTTGATCCATTAGTTTTAAAATATAGCTTGTGAATGTTAAATTGGATGCCGCGATTTTATCTTTCAACTTTACCTTCAGTGTCTTGTAAGCCAGCTGTTGGATGGCTTAGTTTAAGAATCTCAGAAATCTGACTCATAATCAACCACGAGAAGGGCATTCGTGATCTGAATGTGTGTCCTTCACACCCTGTTGTCATTACAAAGACCTCCTGGAGATCGCTTTGTCTTGCTGGAGAAAGTATGTCTGACAACTGTGCAAGAAAACTGTGTTTAGTTGATTTCAAATTAATAAAAATATCTTGCCATTTTTTTCAAGGAATTGGGGTTGCTGTTGGTGACATATTTCAAGATTACATTAGTGTTAACAACAATAAAAAGGCTTTACGTTAATATGATATATTCAACTCTTTGTTATTGAATGTTGATCACAGACTGCGTGATTTATATTATAATCAATATTTAATGACTGTATAAAAAACACATATGTTACCAGTCGATAATCTTACTTTTCACTCAGCAAATAAAAAATCGTTAATGCAATATAAGACTTTTGACTATAAACTTCCCTGAATCTCAGGAATTAGACTCTAGTAAACTTAGAATTACTATTTCACCTGTAAATTGATGGCATTAGGGCTGTTCAGCAATTTAAGCCATAACTCCTGTTTCCATGGCAACTGTGTCTCTTCCAGGATACTGAGGTTCTCATTGGTGTCGAGATAGGCAATGATACCTGCCAAGATGGGAGAGACCTTACCTTCGAGGGTAAGAATGCATGAACGCCTGTAAATAACAAATCAGGAGCGGCGTTAAGATAATTTTATCAATGAGGTCAATCAAAACTTCTTAAACATTTTATTTGTATAGGGACATATTTGTATAAAGACATCCTTAGATTTTTCAAGAAAATTATACCTATATCGAAACCATAACAAGTGTTTAATTGTTTTATCCATTATCTCAATGGCCTTTCAAAAAAGAAACATAAAATAGGTTAAGATGTAACCTGCCGATTCACGCTTTCGTCGTTTTAATTTTAACATCGTCAGATAATAATTGTATGCCATTCTCTCCTATATCCCCCCTCAACTCGTATTGGCTTTCTGATAGCAAGCGATTTTCCCTATATGCATACATGTACATCATTCCTTAGCTCTGTATGGCTGTGTAAATAGTTTGTTTTTGAACATGTCGTTTCCTGCAAAGTGCCTTTCACATCTCCCTTAAATTTCGGTTTGAGCTGGAGTTCTTACATTTAAATAATTTCTTCTATCCTACATCAAAACAACTTTCCAAACCTGAATGTTCCTGCCTTCTTAATACTTTCACTCGATGAAGCCTCATTGATCAGCCAATGTTGGGCCATGCCGACTGAATGGTTCTTTGATTCTTTCTCTTTTAAAAGCCTGGCAATAACGAGGCACACTCCTCGTAGGAAAGAAAAGCGACCTATATAAAAAGACGTTGTTAGGAAAGTAGAATCTCATATGCTAACACTTTGCTATCTGGTCACCGTTTGAAGAGCATTAGCTAAATAACTTAGATCGAAACAATGACTTAAATTAAACTAGTGTGTGAGAAAAATAACAATAGATAGGTGGTAGTAAGGACACTATAACTTTGAGAAAAGTGATACAGTTAATTGTTTTATGTGTGAATATTAATTATTTTCGTATTGAGTGATAGATTATCATGATTATGAGACAAGCATATATCGAGTGCTAAGTGGAGATAGTTCTTTATATTAAATATAAATTTCTGTTTTGAAATGTGTTTTCTATATATTTAAATGCAATGGATAGTCAAATACTTAATACTGAGCGGTAATTAAGTGTTATTGCTGAAAAACTGTTTGACAGACAGACACACTCCATCAAATAATAAGGTTTTCAGCAATACTTCAATTTTATATATGCGTACCTGGACTACTTTCCTGGTGTAGTAGTTTTAATAGCAACGGTACTCTATCGATCTCTCGGACAGAGTTTTCAACTTTGTCTTTAACCATAGAAAGAGCGGCTTGCACACAATTCAATATAAGTCCTTTCACATTCAGTCTGCCGGGTCTATTAACACTGTGCCTGTGGCTTTCATCAACCGTCTCAAGATCTAGCACTACTTCGTCCAACTGTAAAGGTGCATATTTCATGTCCACGTCAAATTCTGAACCCATGATTCGCTCCGAATTTGCCCACTCCATCTCTTCTCCAGATGGTACACTGCAAAGAAAACGTAAAATTTTATAAATCGTAAAACATATGCTCATCACTTACTTAAAGTTTTAGTAATTAGTCAATAGTATAGTTAACATCAGATTCTGGTAAAACACTTCTAAACTACCATACATCCTAAAGCTACAACCCACCTTTTGATTGTATTTAGAAAATGGTGTTTTGTGAATAATCGTATGAATGCAATATCAAATAATATATTGCACCAAAACATATAGCGCCTAAGTAAACATCCGCTAAAACCTACGATTTGTTTTGGTGGTCATCGTCAACTTCCATTTCACTAGGTTCGGTGACAGCATCCAGAAATATCCTAGCGACGGATCGCTCCTGCATGTCATGTAGGGTAGGCATGTTCATATCTGGTGTATACAGATCATCAATGTGAGCTGATTTCCACACTCCACACTGGAACAAATATAAGGTAAAAATTATTACCGGACATTTCCTCCCTTTAACGTACAGGAACTTGACAACTGAAATCTGATGAAACCTGTTTGTGAGAGTAAGCCAGCTAAAAAAAACATAGCATCCTAATGCAGAATAAAGGGGTCGAAAAATTCTCAAGGACACTCATAAAAGATTTCAGTTTAAGATGCAATATGAATATTGGGGCCCGCAGGGTTTCTACCTTACAAGGTAAATGGAAAATGCAGTTCTGCCACAGTTTAAAATCCAATGCCAATCTACTTTATATTGCAAAAAAGATTAGTATAGTACTTTTGTTGCGCTTATTCCAGAGTTATAGTTTTCATTCCCCTACTATCAGCTTTTTATATCAATTTAAACAAGAGGGCCATGATGGCCCTTATATCGCTCACCTGAGTACAAAAGTACTCTCAGCTTGTGGTTTCAGACAAGAAGATTTTTAAAGTTTTTCCTATATCAGTCTATATAAAATAAAGTGAACCCTGGGGCAGGGCCAATTTTGACCCCAGGGAAATCATTTGAACAATCTTTGAAGATTTCCACTAGAGGGTGCTAAATGCCAAATATCTAAGCTCTAGGCCTTGTGGTTTCAGACAAGAAGATTTTTAAAGTTTTTCCTATACAAGTCTATATAAAATGAAGTGACCCCTGGGGCGGGGCCAATTTAGACCCCTGGGAAATAATTTGAACAATCTTTGTAGAGTTTCACAAGAGGATGCTTAATGCCAAATATCTAAGCTCTAGGCCTTGTGGTTTCAGACAAGAAGATTTTAAAAGTTTTTCCTATACAAGTCTATATAAAATGAAGTGAACCCTGGGGCGGGGCCAATTTAGACCCCTGGGAAATAATTTGAACAATCTTTGTAGAGTTTCACAAGAGGATGCTTAATGCCAAATATCTAAGCTCTAGGCCTTGTGGTTTCAGACAAGAAGATTTTTAAAGTTTTTCCTATATAAGTCTATATCAAATGAAGTGACCCCTGGGGCGGGGCCACTTTAGACCCCAGGGAAATAATTTGAACAATCTTTGTAGAGTTTCACAAGAGGATGCTTATTGCCAAATATCTAAGCTCTAGGCCTTGTGGTTTCAGACAAGAAGATTTTTAAAGTGTTTCCTATATAAGTCTATGTCAAATGAAGTGACCCCTGGGGCGGGGCCAATTTAGACCCCAGGGAAATAATTTGAACAATCTTTGTAGAGTTCCACTTGAGGAAGCTAAATGCCAAATATCTAAGCTCTAGGCCTTGTGGTTTCAGACAAGAAGATTTTTAAAGTTTTTCCTATATAAGTCTATGTAAAATGAAGTGACCCCTGGGGCGGGGCCAATTTTGACCCTAGGGAAATAATTTGAACAATCTTTGTAGAGTTCCACTAGAGGATGCTAAATGCCAAATATCTAAGCTCTAGGCCTTGTGGTTTCAGACAAGAAGATTTTTAAAGTTTTTCCTATATAAGTCTATATCAAATGAAGTGACCCCTGGGGCGGGGCCAATTTTGACCCCAGGGAAATAATTTGAACAATCTTTGTAGAGTTCCACTAGAGGGTGCTAAATGCCAAATATCTAAGCTCTAGGCCTTGTGGTTTCAGACAAGAAGATTTTTAAAGTTTTTCCTATATAAGTCTATATAAAATGAAGTGACCCCTGGGGCGGGGCCAATTTTGACCCCAGGGAAATAATTTGAACAATCTTTGTAGAGTTCCACTAGAGGATGCTAAATGCCAAATATCTAAGCTCTAGGCCTTGTGGTTTCAGACAAGAAGATTTTTAAAGTTTTTCCTATACAAGTCTATGCAAAATGAAGTGACCCCTGGGGCGGGGCCAATTTTGACCCCAGGGAAATACTTTGAACAATCTTTGTAGAGTTCCACTAGAGGATGCT
Organism: Corbicula japonica; assembly: GCA_038501625.1. NCBI lineage: Eukaryota > Metazoa > Mollusca > Bivalvia > Venerida > Cyrenidae > Corbicula > Corbicula japonica. The sequence goes on from JAZAYU010000222.1 coordinate 115,317, forward strand.
AAATGCCAAATATCTAAGCTCTAGGCCTTGTGGTTTCAGACAAGAAGATTTTTAAATTTTTTCCTATATAAGTCTATGTAAAATGAAGTGACCCCTGGGGCGGGGCCAATTTTGATCCCAGGGAAATAATTTGAACAATCTTTGTAGAGCTCCATTAGAGGATGCTAAATGCGAAATATCTAAGCTTTAGGCCTTGTGGTTTCAGACAAGAAGATTTTTTAAGTTTTTCCTTTCGGTTGCCATGGCAACCAGAGTTCTGCATGGAATTGATTTCTTTGAACAACTTTGGAAGAGCTTCATGCAAGGAACTTACGTGGCAAGTTTCATCAAAATTGGCCAAGCCGTTTCAGAGAAGAAGTCGATTGAAGCAATTGTTGACGACGCACGACGCACGACGGACGACGGACGACGGACATCAGGCGGTCACAAAAGCTCACCTTGTCACTACGTGACAGGTGAGCTAAAAATCTTAAAGAAAAAAAACAACAAACAAACGCTATGAATATATAACTCGTATATGAACAAGTATTAGATGGTTGGTATTTTTATTTATTAAAGCTATTTTCTTTTAAACAGCCATTAAGTCATAAATCGGATTTGAATGGGAGACTGAAATAAAGAAATGTAATTTTTGGAAGTTGTCATCCATGTATGACTTAATTCTCCTTGTTGGTGTTGGTAAATAGTTATTATTTATAATATCACAATAATTATTTCAATAATCTTCGTCAAAAATATATATAAAAAAAGAGTTAATCATTAGCGGTGCCTAGTCGCCACTTATATAACAATTGATTGGCTGCCAGAATGTGATTCTTGTTTGTTTTTGTTTATTGTAAAAGTTTATAAAAAATTTAAGCTAATCTAACCTGGAATCCAGTGAAGTTTGCTCCTCTTGGTAGCTGCACTATAAACACTACATGCAAAGGGGCACGCAGGTCATCCTTTCTTTTCTCGATCTCATCCCTAACACAGTACCTAGCACAAGCGATCAGGTTAGCATTTACGTCGCCGGAATCACACTGTATAACCATCAAACTTGGCTCCTTTTCTGAACTCTCTATATGTTGCCTATAGATAAAAATACATTCATTATTAACAAAACTGAAATTTGTATGTGCCGGGTTTATTTGGCAATGTCGATTGGAGTAATCGACTTATTATTTCATCGGGAAACCCACAATGCTTAGTCTATTATTCTGAATATCAACCAGCATGAAAAGAAAGGAAATATACTAATTAAAAGGTAGAACTCATATGATGGCAAGCTGATCGCACAATTAATCCGATATTCGTGGTTATCGACGTATAACTATAGATATCGACCCGATAGCCATAGTTATAGACGATAACTAGGGTTACCGCCAAGTATATATGGTTATTGGTGAAAACCCTAGATATCGGGCGAGATACAGTTATTGTCAATAACTATAGATATCGGACCAATAACTATGGATATCGCCGAAAACTATAGTTACCGACAGAAAACCATAGTTCTCGGTGTTAATAATATGTAATATCTAGTTTTTACCAATAACTAAGACTGTACGAATATCGGAATAATTGTGCAGCAGATATGGGCGAAATATATGAGAACAAGAACGAGAACGAGCTTTCACCAATAACTATTGTTACTGGCCAGTAGCCCTAGTTATCGTCAATAACTAAGGTTATCGGACCGTTAGATATTGGATTATTTGAGCAAACCAGACAGTTACAGTGACAAGACGATAACCTTGGATATTGATTTATATCTAGACTCTTGTGCTAATTGCACAGCATATCAGATATCCATAGTTATTCGTGAAAATCACATATATTGCCCGTTAACCACTGTTAACACTTAGAACTTTGGTTTTCGGTCGGTAACTATAGTTTTCGGCAATATCCATAGTTGTTGGTCCGATATCTATATAGTTATTGACAATATCTATGGTTTTCACCAATAACTATGGTTATCGGGCGGTATCCTTAGATATAGTCAATAACTATGGTTATCGGGCCGATATCTATAGTTATTGGTCGATAACTATGGATATCGGATTAATTGTTCAAACCCTCTTGCCATAACTGACTAACTAAACAGACTCAACCGAAATAACTGCGGATAAAACAAGAAACTAAATTAAACGTCGAGTTTATCATTTTTATTGTTAAAAATTGTGTATATGCAGATGATAAAACCCACGCGTTGTGTCAACAGGACATTCAAGTGCTTTCAAAGTTATAAGACTACCGGAAGACGCCGCTCTATGTGTCTACCAGCGACACAAAAACGCAGTCCGAATTTCAGGTATAGCCAGCCACTCAGCAATAAATGAAGAAATAAAAAGCAGCACATGTTCATTTAAAGAACAATATCAAACATTTTCTTAACAATATACGAAAACAAAACGATTAAGAACATATCTGACACACTGGTGGTCAACAGTAGGTTCTAGAGCGCACGAACGTAATACTTGCTAAGACAGGTTCTCATTCAACAAATAAGTAATTGTTGTCAGTTGTTGTCATGAGTATTATTAGGCGCGTAATTCATCGCTATACGCTTAATGCTGTTATATGTAAAAATAACTATACTAAACAAAAAAAGTATCCACTTTTTATGCTTATATTCTCATTAACATATTTTCATTTAATCAGGAATGCCTTGAATGGTGTTTAATTGGTTAATCTCAGTTGTTTATAATTTCAATTTTTCATACACATAATCTTCCACACCAAGACCTAAGCAACGGCCAGTCGAATAACAATTAATAATGGATTACAAAACACTATATATTCAATTTAAAGGGAGGAAATTGGAAATGGTTGGAATTTCTTAGGTAGTTTATCAAGGACTAGTTGATTTATTGATAAATGTTTTGTGATTTTATTGATCACAAGAGGTAGAAAAATGGATTTAATTCAAAACAATTATTATTAATAATTCGAAGAATCACTGACTTTTTCCTGGAACCCTCATTACAACAAAGGGAAAGACTAAGTTGTGGCTTCAGATTTTCAAGAACACTTTTTCTGTTTGCAATGACAACAGAAATGCAAAGTTGTTCACATACAGAATTCTCAGTTTTCATTTTCAAATTTTACAAAATTTAAGATAGGAAATGGATACTTTTTATTTTTGTTGAGTAAATAAAAAGGTAAAATAAATAGTTTAGAATATAACAATACTAACTGTATTCTATTTGTAAACTGTTGCTCTGTATCAAATGATGATAAAGTTTCTAGCAGAAGTATTCGTTCGACTGTTATGCCTGTGGCTCGGCTAATGTCGGTCCTATGCGTTCCGGCAAGCAGTTTTGAATGAGTTGTCACCTAAAAAATAAATTACATTCCTTACATGTTTACAAGTGCTACAATTTTTTTGAACATTTTCAAACTTAAGTAAACAGGCATCGATAAAAGCGAATATGAGAGAATGCACATTCGTCTAGGTCATCTATTTTCAAAGCTTACACTAAAATTCGAAATATACCACATTAAAAAAAAACTTTAAAAAACTATATAGTAGGAACAACAATCATAACAATCGATTTACGCGCAAAAGTGAAACTTGTGGTTGCGAAATTGTCAATGGTGAATTATATTCAACACTGTCGGTGAAACCAGGTTTTAGGATCCAAGCAGGGTTTTCTATTAACAGTAGCAGTGATTAAACAAATCCCTTTCAACCACACACCGAGTAATCTTGCATGCAAAGCAAACAATGCAACAAATAAAATTATTTTAAAAGTCTGAATGTATAGATTAACAAATAAAAAACAAGTTCTATATTACTAGAGCGCTAGTAGAATACTGTGTAGCAATGTCAAGATGTCAAATACTGTTGGAAATTAACCAAGGTAACGTAAGGAAAGTGTCACAATGGATACTAACCTGGGTCAGCAACCGTTGAATGTTTTGTCTACCAATAAAATGCTCCAGGTATTGTATGAGGCTTTCATGCTGCTGTCTATGAAAATATTCTTGATTCAACATCTTTTTTTCCTTTTTAGACAAATTAGTGTTCTCAAGCCTCATAACGGATTCTGGAGTAGCACACCATAGCAGGATTGACTGTGCTTCTTGGAAGACCTGTATGCAAACCATAAATAGATTTTACAATATTATTGCAATAAACCATTTATCAATTAAACAGTCACATTTGCCTACCCATATTACGGGAAACGTATGTGAATTGGTACAAGTTCTATGTCACACTAGTACAATGTGTTTAAACTGCGCTCCGGCAGCTACAAAGTAAATCCAAGAACTACGTTTTTCCATTAAGGTATCATCAACACAATATTAAGACGTTTTGATAAAACCCCGCTATGCAAGTAAACGTTAACCAGAGCAAGCCATATGTGTATAATAAATATAATATTTACCCGTTCTTCTCTATCCTTCATATCCTCTACGTTTTCGTGTTTTTCCCATACATCTAGTACTATGGCAGAACAAGTGTCATCGTGGTAACCAATGAACACATCTCCAAGTTTCGTTGTTTCTTTCTCTCTTCTTAAATAGAAGAACAAACCTTCATATAAATTAAATCATTGAACTGTTATTGCTATTGTAGATTATGGTCTGTATGTCGTACGATTCAGTACCTTATATGCAAACTTCTGAAAATAATTTGTTTCCGTTGTTCCTTTTAATTTTGTTTTGAGTATGAAACGTTTTAACTCACAAAATCTGTTTGAAAAAAAATTAGTAGAGATCCTTTGCTGATAAAAAGGATGCTAAAGCAGAAGAATTTAAAAAACACCGCCTCTGCACATTTGGCAAGGAAAGTCTAGCATGAAATAATTTTCAAACAATACAAATTATAACAAATCCAATGTAAATACATCTTATAAAGTATAAAATATACCGATATCCTGACTGTTTCTGTTTAACGAAGTCGTGTGCCCATTCCTCAAGTTTCCTTACAACGGTCTGTTGTTCTGGTTTCAGCATTGTATTGATGGTAAGGAAGTGTTTCTCGAGACGGTTAATCAGAGGTATTGGGAACTTCTTGTACACTGTCTGCTTCTCTGCTACAACTATCAGTCTACAATGAAACAATGAACGTATATTCTCGCGCGGTAAGCAATTATGAGTTATGTCTTAAATATATCATTTGAAAATAAATGTTGCTGAATTGTTCCACAATTCACGATCATATATGGCATCCAGTATCTTTTCCCATCTATAAAGTATTGTGCTACTGTTTTCTACATGCTTTTGCACCAACTCAGTAGAATTGTACGACAAACTTAAATATAATGAAATATCGCTGACGTGCGTGTACTACGTGGAAACCAAGTTTGTTACCATATAAATTCTTGCTTTCTAGCTTATTGTTCGTAATGTCTAGTTTTATGAAGTATTTTAAACATTCACATTAACTAAAAATAAACAAAATAAAGTACCGGAAGTTTTTATGCACAGGACACTTGACTCTGTGTGTTCCAAGTCCAAGATCCACGTATCTCTCTCCCCCAAAGTAGACGTAGTACTGGTTGAGAGCGTCGTAAAGACTCTCGTATAAGTTCTCGAGATTGAGAAGTACCACCGTGTTTCCGGTCTCCATACATACTTTGATCTTGTTGATGTTACGGCAAACCTAAAGACAAACCATTAAATACAGCGTGAACATACAGCATTTGAGTATCAGAATCTTTTAATCAGGTGACTAAAAATCGTCTAGGCTCGATTTCCTGGCGTAATAAAACATGATGCGTTTCTCATTCTATTGACTTGATTTACTCCTCCAAGAATTTGTCTGTTTTGATTACCGATCTTAAATGCCTTTAAATGCTGGCATCAATGCTTGTAAACACGACGTTCATGAAACGTACACGTAAATTAACGTATTGGACGAATGAGAGGTAAGCAGCCATTGGCAACAAAGCTAGGTTGTATCAAACGTGTGTAATATAAGAAGATTTGTGATGGATTTTATAGCATTGCTTATAAGGATTGACATGTTGTAAAGAACAGTATCACTTTCTGATGGTTCACGAGGTAACGAGATTATATCTGACGTCAAAAATGACAGCAAGTTTATGTAGATTGTAAGGAAAATAAAGTTTTGCAGTCTTTATTGAAGAGCAGAAGCATTTTACCTGAGTGTACTCTTGGTCGCTTCGGAAGCTACTGCCAAAAATGGTTATCGGGTGGATATCTTTACCGTGTGACAGTATTTGCTGCTGGATGATTGACAATGCTCCGTAGTTCTCAGTCAGCAGAAGCAGGTAACGGCTCTCACTGGACAAGTCAAGCAAAGAGTCATTTATTAAGTGTGTCAGTGAAAACCCACAATACTTCAGGAAATATAGAAAAAGTCGAAATGTCTTCGTTAATATGAATGACAAAATAGGTTGCAATAAAATATATCACTTAACTCTTTTCTGAGCCCGATTCCAGTCAGTAAAATAATTGTTTTATCTGGACCAAATCAATACACGCTAGGGATTGCAAAGCGATAAATTAAATACAGAATTTCGACAATATTAGATAAAAAATAAACATCAATACATACTTCTTCTTGTCAAAAAGACAGGCTTGAATCAGACCTGAAGGGCTGCAGTCAGGGTCCTTTGGCAAAGGCTGTGAAATAAAAACTATTTTGCATTAATACCACTTGTGATATGTAAACAATAAGAATTGAAATCGGAAGATTTAAATCATAATGTAGTAGACGTTCTATGATTACGGTTTCTTGTCACAAAATTGAAATAGCTTAAAGGAATAAATCAATAATGCTTAAATGAGAAGCCTATGATTAAACCGGTTTTATTAAGTTAAAATTTAAAGAATCTTTTTGCTGACTTTTGTTGCTTTTTCCTATATGTATCGTTTATCAAAATGTCTAAGATAAATGCCGACCAATCAGGCAAACATGCCATGAAAATATATCTGTGTCTAGTTTTTGCCACAAAATGATAAATGGCCAACATTAAACTGGCCAAAATAAAAACAGGCACTATGGGGCAAAATTGCCAAAATAGCACGACGCCAAAATAGCCTAATTTACGATATTCAGGCTTCTGCTTTACAAAATGCTTTACAAAACGCTCTAGATAAATCATATTTTGATAGAAAATATTGCTATAATAGTACCAGAGCATCCAGATGTACAACTGTTGCGAGGTTCTTTCTGAAGTATTTCACCGGATCAACTTGATCAAGACCTCCAAAATTTCTCTTTATAGCATGCAACATTTCATGCCAAGATGGGGGTTGCTTTGACTTTTCTACAAAACCGTACACCATTTTCACCAAACTGGAAAAAGAAGGTCAATATGTGACCATATTTGACATAGTTTTTATTGAACTAGGAATTAGACAAGTAGTAGAAACGACGTGCTGTACATTCACAAAAGACAAAGACATAAACCTTTAAAGAAAGATCTATTTCAATGAGAAATAAGAAAATAGAAATGAAAACCAAAACAACAAATAATGTGTTTTAAGTAGTTGAGCAAACAGACACGGACGTTTCAAAAATCAACAACAGCTATTTAAACCATTAGTCGAACGAAAATCCACTCAAATGCAAATGCTTAACACATAAATGTATAAATTTATATTAAATACTACCTGTAGAAGTCTCTAAGTCCATAGAACTCTCTCATATTATCTGTGGCCTCTTTAAAAATTTCAAGGTATGATATTGCCATCGGCTCAATCAGAGGTGCTATCAATCTTCCAAGTGAATCCGATATGTGACATATACCACTGAAAATTAATAAGAAACATATAATTGCGTTCTTCCATGTCATTTTCTTCGATCAAAAGGAAATAATCAAATTTCAAAAAATAAAAATGATGCCCGGGATGGTCTCCAAAGACAACAATGCAATCAAAAGACGCGGAAAGAGGTAGGGTTTTCAGACACTCTGAGGAATATTTAATTTAAATTTGACAGATATCTGTTTAAAAAATCCCAGACACACCAAACCTGTTTCGGATGAGAAAATTGGAGCTGTGGTGGTATTAATTCGCAATCTCGCAATCATAAAATAACAATAGTTTGATAGGTGAGGGCGGTATGTATCGGTTTTTAAATGTGATTTGACTTACAAACGTTTACCTGACAATTGTAAAAGGAAGATAATATTCCACACGAATCGGACGAAATGCATTTGGCTTTCGGACTCAGGTTATGATGGACAACATGATTCCAAAAATTAAATTTGTTGTAATATCAAAATAAATTATGACATTAGATCGTCAAAAGCTTAAACCTAAAAATCATAATTCAAAAAAGTTCATGATTTCAACAAAACTCGTAATAAGCGTTATTTTCCTTCACTAAAAAATTGGGATACATAAGTAAAAACTAAACTTACTGTATACTATTTCAAATTTATTCAAAATATTATAGAAGTTTGAAATGAACGTATACTCTCCCACAAACGTATAGTAAGGTCATGTGGTAGTTGGATACCATGTTGAGATTATGAATATCTAGTAAAAGAAATTGGAAGTTGTGACAATAATATCAGGTTGTATGTAAAAATTTATCTAAACATTGAGCAGGTGAACTCGAGAGTGGAACGTTTCGGCATGGTCTTCAAATAGTCGTGTTAAAATGCATGTTGAAACACCTGATAAGATGAATAACATTCACGAAATTTAATAAATTTTAACAATAGTTTACCCGGCACTGTTTTGCAGCTCCTCAAGGTCTGGTACTTCTCTTTGAACAAGAATACCTCTGTTCATCTTGGCGGGATCTAGGGCCCAGTTAGATATACCAATAAAGGCTACCTGTAATGAACATTAATTACAATACTTAGAAGTTTAGATCAAGAAATAATTGATAAGGAACCTCCTAACCGAATTTAACTTAAAAGAAAGTAATGTATTCTATCTCCATTCTTTACTGAAAGTAAATCAGGACACCACTCACATCAAATGTTTGTTTATTTCATTTTAGAATAAATCTGGTACATGTACTTGGTGTCGAGAAAAAAGAAATGCAAAAAAAAACAAACTAGAATTATCACTGAAATTGATTAAATACCCCCACATGTGTGCTTGATACTTAAAGTGCGAATGCTTCGAATCAATGGCATAATTTGCCCCACCTTCAATCCAAAGTGTCGTCTTCACAGTAGCGACATATACAGCAAGTTTCATCACAATATCTCATTCCTTCTAAATTTATTGAGCATAAATTGTTTGAATATGTTAGTAAGTGACCTTTACTTAACTTTTATCAAACATTTGTGTGCCAAAAAATTGTTTATATGTGTGAAGCTTTTCATGAGAAATCATCCAGAAACCATTTTTTCTATTTTTAGTAACAGTGAACAGTGACCTTGACCCCATCAGGCCCAATTTCAATACAAAGTTTCGTCTTCATAGACACTACCTATATAGCAATTTTCATCACAATATCTCATCCCGAACCAAAGTTATTGAGCATATATAGTTTTTTATTTATTTTTAGTAACAGTGACCTTGACCCCACAGGCCTTACTTTGAATCCCAAAAGTCATCTTCACAAAAAACCACCAATACACCAAATTTCATTTAAGAATCTCATTCCAAGCTAGGGTTACTGAGTAGAAATGAAGTTTTGAAGTTTATATATCAGTGACCTTGACCTTAAACCCACAGGCCCCAAAGCCAAACCTAACCTGTACCTTGTTATGTTACATCTGTGTCCCAAAAATAATTAAATCTATGAAGTATTTCATGAGTTATCGTCCAGAATTTTTTTTTAATTTTAAGTAACAGTGACCTTGACATTGACCCCACAGTCCCCAAAGTCGAATTCAACCTGTATCTTCTGATGTTACATCTATTTACCGAAAAAAGATTTAATCTGTGAAGTGTTTCATGAGTTATCATCCGGAAACCATTTTTCTATTTTTAGTAATACCGACCTTGACATTGACCCCACCAGCCCCAAATTCGAACTTGACTTGTATCTTGTGATGTTACACATGTGTTCCAAAATTTTTTTTAATAGTTGATACCTTTCAGGAGTTATCGTCCGGAAAGCATTTTTATATCTTTAGTAACAGTGACCTTGACACTGACCCCACCAGCCCCAAAATTGAACTTGACCTGTATCTTATGACGATATACCTGTGTACCAAAAATTATTTAATTCTGTCAAGCATTTCATGAGTTATCATCAGGAAACGAATAATCCGACCGACCGACAAACAGACCGACAAGCTCACTCCTATATACCCCCTCAAACTTCGTTTGTGGGGGTATAACTAGTGACATGATGACTTTGATCAATCATATTAAAAGATATCGCATATGCATGTTTTAAATTCAAAATTGAATTTATATCAAGAACTTAATACAAATATGCATGATGGGTGTGTATTCGTTTATGAACAATTCAAACAGCATTATTTTATCTCTAATGTATTCTCCACCCGCCAAACAAGTTTAAAAAAATCTTTATTACCTTTTTATGTTTCTCAGGTTTTTCGTCACCTTGACAACCATCTTCCAATAATGGATGAAGTGTCTGTAATAAAGCCATAGCTGGATGAAATGAACTTTTTATTCACAGACATTTTAAACAAAGTGTGAAATACGATTTCACTCAACCATAGTTTAAATTAATCTGATGTCATTAAATAATAAAAGTTGTCATTATTTTATACAAGTAGAGAAGTAATATCCAATTTCGAAATTCTACTCCTAGGGGGAAAATACCTGCTTAAGATTTATAGCATTTGTTACAACATGTTCTAATATTTATTTTATACAAAACCTAACAAAGAAATTACATCTCGAACGGTGACTCTCTGATGGATTTAATAATAATGGTTACCCACTTCTTACCTTGAGTGGCATTCTCGGGCTGTCTTCTGCCAGACCTACTTCGTCTAGCACAACAATGGAGACAAAGGTATCAAGATCTTTGTCCTTCTGGAACTGTGCACATTGGCGGAATGTTCCAACAATTCCGTCTGGGGTGGAAAGCGGGCTACATTGGAATGAGACCATCTGGGCCTGTGAACAGCAAAACATAACTTATTGTCAAACAACTATGTTTTAAAGTGTACATATTTCACTGCATGATTCTCAAGGTATGACTAAAGTGAATACATTTCATGTAACATGTATTTTTTCTTGCCCGTCAGAAAACACAAGTCAAACAAATTTACTACTGTGACAAACTTAAGTAACTTTTTCTTCGGTAGCGGATTTAAAATGTGGTCTTAAAAACAAATGTAAATAAAGATTCGGAAGATGTAATATAAATTTCACTGTAGTTACCTGTTTTAATTCCCTGAATAACTCATTCCTTGCAGCGTTCCCTTGCATGGCATCTGACACAATGGTCTTAGCGAGTGATTTTGAACTTCCTGGCTTTCCAACTAGGAACAGTGGGATACGCAGTTCAATGCACACTACCATCATAAACACGTTCTCTTTTAGAGCCATATTTCTAGCAATATTTTTTTCTAGGTGTACATGGTCCAAGAAAACTTCCTGGCAACTGCAAAAGTTAATACACGTACAATTTGTAATTTAGTATTTGAATTTTGCGACCTCGGAAGCTCAACTTTTCCCTTAAAAGAGAAACACATAAAAATGAAGAAAGGAGAGTATGATTGTTCATTTGTAATAAAAAATCACGATTTTATAAAAATGATTTTGTAGAGGTGAGAGAGAAGAACGATTCGACAGATTGTTTAAAAATAAAAATTAGGCAGAAACAGTTTTGGTCTGAGGAAAGTGTCCGGAACAGGCGAGGGTTGACAAGGACACGTATATTTACCTATATCACAACATTGTTAACATCAAAGTGCAGAAATAGGAATAATTCTGTCGAATGTTTCTGTGAATGACATCATGACTCGGCTGTCATAAGCAATTTAATTAACTTTTAAAATATGATGAAATATTACGAAATTAAAACGTTTAGCCAACATAAAGTCTTTCGTAACAAATTTTAAGTACAAAAATGGGCATAATTCAGTCAAAACGGACCCGACTTATACTGCTTGGTAACATATGACCCTGTTTATATAAGCAATAAGATTTTAAATTAAAAAAACTAGGCCCAAAACAGAATAAAAGTTGTCTCAGCCTTACCATTCAATTTCCTTCCTGATCTGATCAGCGCCACCTTGTAGCTGGTAAGGTGCCAGGAAGAATCTTGCAACGTGATCTCTGTACTGTGCTCGTGTTCTGAGACAGGCATGATAGCATAATCCCAATGCAAGAATCAGAGATCGTGTAATATCATCTACGTGATTTACCTGGAAATGTTAAACGATTACATTAAAGATCAAACTATTTACATCAGTGAAACAATGTTTTTGCACTCATATATTTCTTCCCATACTGACAAATCTCTTCCATTTAGCCAAACAAATGGAGAAAAGACCTAAAATCAGAAATTCATATTTCCACAAAAATATTCCATTGGCATTAAAAGCTTTTATTTCCATTCCCTCTATTTAACACTCATTTTAACGTTACTTGTGCGGTCATAAAACCTTTACTCAAATATTCAAATTACGCCCGTAGCGAGACTAGGATGTCATTTGACGTTCATAATCGAAATGTTAAAATAAATGTACAAGAATCTCTGAAAGCCACTGAATACAACAACAAGGCGTTTAATGCAATAGAAATCCCTTTCTTTGGAATTAAACATGATAAAAATTTAAACAATAAATATAACAATTTTATTCTGTTTTTGCCGTTTATTTCATACTTTTTTGTGTTGATAATTAACCTGATATACTTTATAAATAAATATATTTAAATAATCCAGAGTTCTGGACAAAGCCTGAAAAATGGACATTCTATAGATACATTCTATGACATATAATAGCTATCAGTCTGAAATGACGCAAACAAGTAAATTCGACAGACAAGAAATTAATATCTGGGTTCAAAAACAACCACAGTGAAAATACAAAATAATGAATGCAAAAAGTCTATTAATTTAAAAAATGAAATATGCATAACAGGAATAGTCACAACCAGAAAACACAGCCTAAATTTAAAAAATCTTGACACACATTGTGACTCAAGACTAAATGTGTACAAAGCCTTTATTAAATTGCGAACAGTTGCAGAAATTGAAACAGAAAGTAACTTTATTGGAATTATTGCAAACGTTTATTTAAATAATTACAAGTATTCTTTGGTATTTATACTTGGAGAGCAAATTGTGGGTTGCTGATAGACAGAACAGAACGATGTGAGAATAAATCAAGTAGCACGAAAACTTACTCTTGCCGTGTTCACATCTTCATCGTCATTCTCTTCATTATCTTCATCGAATTCGTCGGACTTTTCTGCACCACTAAGCTTGTCATCAATGAGATCAAACAGTGTACGATCCCCCTGACTCTGCTCGAAAAACCAACTCATCACTGTTAGCACGCGATCCACGTCTCTCAAGGATACAAAACTGCATTCATCCTGGAATTGTAAAAAACCCATAAAATTAAGATTCTAATTAAATGAAAATTGAAAATGGTAGCCATATATAGCTATATTAAAAGAAACGCATAGGAAAAAATTCTAAAACATAAAAATCAACTAATTATTTATTACAACAACATTAACTGCAAAAAACTAGCATATGTGTAGAATGGTAAGATTCAATGAGTTTAATCCACCGGTAATTATATCTCAACATTATACTGTCTTTTACCACACAAATGGGCAACAATGGCCCTGAAGCGCTCACCGTAAGATATAGATAACAATGAAATATACATCTCAAGCTAATCTAGTTTCGAAAACAAACTGGCAACCAAATATCTTTATGAAATAATGATAATTACAAATTGGCACAGCTTTTGGTCATGTTTCAATCAACTGAAACAGCTCGACATTTGTGGTAGAGGATCAACTAATGAATATTGCTTTTAATGAAATAAGCAACGTGACAGGCGGGTTTGGAAAGAATCATGTTTTTATTTACTTTTTATAGTCGATTAATCAAGCTCATTAGTCTTGCCAAGATTTTTAATGTTTAAAGACAATTATTGGTTGAGACCGGTAGTAATTTCATATTACAAGTTGTTGATTGTATGATGACCTAAACATACTAATCTACCTTTTGAGCCCTCATATATTCTTGGGATGCTGTCAGGATCGCACTCACTGTCTCTTTCAGCTTTGGAGTATCTGGTAGTCTGTCCTCACGAATCTTTAAAATAAACGCTTTCAGATTATAGAGTAGAAATATTTATTTTTGTCAACGCATTGCACGTATATTTATAAAATTTTACGACTAAGAATGATATTCATTTTAAATCCAAACACGAATTCCTAACTGCCACAGTATACGCAGGCCAAAGTTTTGAAAAATATAGGGTCTCGTCTCCAGATTGACTAGCGAGATCTACCCGTTTAGCAAAATAAGGCCGAGATAGTATGTCAAGAAACATTCTGCTTAGGTTAAGTGAATACTAGATAAGCAAGAGGGTCCATAGGACCCTGGGTCGCTCACCTGCGAACATCTGTTCAATGGTTCGGACAAAAATTAAGACCACTTGAGTGCAGACAAGCTTTTTCTATAATTTGACCTAGTGACCTAGATTTGAAGGTCACATGACCCAGTTTCGAACTTGACCTAGATATCATCGAGATAAACATTCTGACCAAGTTTGAAGAAGATCGCATAAATATTAAGACCGCTAGAGTGCGGACAAGCTTTTTTAATAATTTGACCTAGTGACCTAAATTTCAAGGTTACATGACCCAGTTTCGAAGATGACCTAGATATTATTGGGATAAACATTCTGACCAAGTTTGAAGAAGATCTGACCAAAATTACGACCACTAGAGTGCGGACAAGCTTTTTCTATAATTTGACCTAGTGACCCAGATTTGAAGGTCACATGACCCAGTTTCGAACTAGACCTAGATATCATTGGGATCAACATTCTGACCAAGTCTAAAGAAGAACGGACCAAAATTACAACTGCTAGAGTGCAGACAAGCTTTTTCTTTAATTGACCTAGTGACCTAGTTTGAAGGGTCACATGACCCAGTTACGAACTTGACCTAGATATCATTAAGATAAACATTCTGTTCAAGTTTGAAAAAGATTGCACTATAATTAAGACTGATAGAGTGCGGGCAAGCTTTTTCTATCATTTGACCCAGTGACCTAGGTTTCAAGGTCATATGACCCAGTTTCGAACTTGATCTAGATATCATTGAGATAGACATTCTGACAAAGTTTGAAGAAGATCGCACCATAATTAAGACCGCTAGAGTGCGGAAAAGCTTTTTCTTTAATTTGACCTACTGACCTAATTTTAAAGGTCACATGACCCAGGAACGAACTTGATCTAGATATCATTGAGATAAACATTCTGACCAAGTTTAAAGAAGATCTCACCATAATTAAGACTGCTAGTGCTAGAGTGCGGACAAGCTTTTTCTACAATTTGACCCAGTGACCTTGATTTCAGGGTCACATGACCCAGTTTCGAACTTGACCTAGATATCATTGAGATAAACATTCTGACCAAGTTTGAAGAAGATTGGACCAAAATTCCGTCCGCTACAGTGCGGACAACAATTGTGGACGGACGGACGGACGACGGACGAACCCCCCTCATAAAAGCTCACCCTGTCACTACGTGACAGATGAGCTAAAAAAATAGATGAAAAGGGAACTCTGAACGCCACCGAAAATGACAAATTTCGAACTATTTAAGGCACATAATATTTCATGCGCAGTAATGTTAAATGGTGTTTGGCCCCAGGCTAAGCGCAACTTAATTTTTACAAAAATATAGATACCGTCTACTGACAGAATGTACGGGGAAACGTTTACAGTCACCACACGACAAAAACAACGCTACAACAGTATTAAAGTAGATTAAAACTTTGAAATCCATCTAACACTATAAAATATTGCAGGCTCGGTATTTTTTCAGTCTTAAAAGCGGACACTCCTCAACTGGATTTTTTGGGAAGATACGAACATATTTTTAGAGCGAGCGGATTTGTCTAGATTGTAACACCATTTAAGCAAAAAAAATTACACTAGAAAAATTTTGATCATGTTTGAATTACATTGGATAAAAGTTGTACTTCTCATGTCAGAGAGTGAAGGGATCGCATATGAATAAATGAATAATTCACACGTCACAAGCAAAACTCAAGACCTTTTTCTTCGAATTCTGTTGCAAATTAAACACATTTCCTCATTTAATGCGTTTAAATACATATTCCCATCGGAGAAAAATCTTACCATGTGCAATGCAATAAAGAAAGTGATGGTACCTTTCTGCAAGACACATATAAAGACAATATTATAATAGCATACTTTAGCATATATTAAACTTACATATCGTTTGACCATCTGCCTTATATATAAATCTTCAACATGCGTGTTGAGTTGTCCGAAGTCCCAAACCAAGGGCAAAAGACTCTGTGGCAAAGGCTGGACTCTATATACGAGGCGCCTCATTGGCACTCTGCCTAGTCGGTCTGTTGTCTCCTCGGCGTCTACATGATAGCCAAGGCCGGCTTGTTCTAATTTTCGAATCAGCTGCTCCGAGTGTCTGAAATATTTTTATCCACTTTTTATATGTAATACATACTAATAAAAAACGAAATCTTTAACAACCTGATAAAAGACAAAATAAAATATGCAGGAACGGATTCAGAAGAGGTTCTATGGGTTGCCCCTTTCTTGGAAATCAATATTTAATTTTCATGTTTTTGGCAAGGAAGTTTGAAAATATCATGCAACTATCCTCAGACTGCCCTAAACAAACACCGTTTCTGGAAATATTGCATCCGAATTTGGAGTTATAAATAATGACCGAAAATAAAACAATCTCTCTGTGGCTTTTGGCCAAATAAATTCGAACACGCTATCAAATGTGCCTTCACCAAACCCCAACCCCACCCCCCAAATAAATAATTGCGGAAGTGTTGTCTTAAACAAAACACTTACTTTCTATACGGATTGCATGCTGCCACAATTTTAAGATTTTCACACAGTGTAAGTCTGTTTCCCTCCATACATTTGTCACACATAATTTCTTTGATTAATCCAATGCTTTCTGTAGTGTTCGCCTCGTCGAAAAACAACACTGTATACATATGTTGTCCATATTTTTCTCGGTTCTTTCTGGCTATTTCTTCTGCCTCTCTCACCTTTTTTATTATATCTGTGTTAGTTGTACCACCATGTACCTTTGAATGCAAATAAAAATATTTCGTATTTATTAATGCATTTGAAGAGAAAAATATAACATAAAGGTTTGTCATTTTTTATCAATTTAAAGCATATTCCAGACAATGTTTGTATCATTATTCAGTCTCGGTATCATAACACTTTTACGGGCAATATAACTGATTAGTGCTATAACCCTTACATAAGTAGATATGGTAAATTTTAATATAATGTTAAACATAATCACGTGACCAGCATTTAAACAAGTATAACGTCCACATGGGATGATATATGAATCCAAAAAG
The DNA here is from genome assembly GCA_038501625.1 of Corbicula japonica. Taxonomy (NCBI): domain Eukaryota; kingdom Metazoa; phylum Mollusca; class Bivalvia; order Venerida; family Cyrenidae; genus Corbicula; species Corbicula japonica. The sequence continues at coordinate 132,750 of JAZAYU010000222.1, forward strand.
AGCGAATCTATAGAGAAATCAGTTTTTCGGACAACTCTTATCAATATAAGTGGGTCTGAAGGTTATTACAATTTAGTTTAAAAACAAGGCAGTACTTAAGGGGCACCGAGATTATATAATCTGGTCGACTCAATGGAACATTAATTCATTGTGTTCAGTTTGGCTTGACTTTAGAATTCCGATAAGGAAGATGCTATATTGCGTGAATTAGTTTTACACCGACGGAGAAACCTGTTAAATGCGCTCAATAAAACTGAGTCCGCTACAGCAAAGATATGTTTTAAAAGCTTGCTCAAATATTTACTAGTATGTTTATATTAGTACCTTCATAAGAATCATATTTGTAGTATCAGCTCCTGGTGGTACTTGTAAAGCACACATGAACTTCACTAGACGGGTTTTGCCACAACCAGTTTCTCCCATTATTATGACAGGGATGTCACATCTTATGATAAAAAGCAGAATGTTTTATTTTATTTTAACATGGATCCAAGACGCTCTTAATTAAATGACAAAAAGTTGTTATACACAGAGGATTATGTTGCCTGAAGCTTGAATTTTGTATTCTATAACTAGCTTAAAGAATTATTAAAAACTCTAAGTGACATAATTTTATTAAGAAAACAATAGTAAAATAGTAAATGAATAAAAATCTGTACATGTGTCTCATTTTAGTCTACCTGAATCTCATATATATTGCCATAATTTTCTTCACGTTGTCTGTTGTCAACTCGTACGTGTCATCAGGGTCGTGAGGGAACTCTATACCCATCACGTTACACAGCTTTGTGATCTTCTGATCCCTGTCAATCGTAAATGTTTTAAATTCATTTCTGTTTCAGCTCTTCAAGTTGATATTCGCATATGTTAAACACATGTCATCACAATTGTTATGAGTTTACTTTATTTGCCACTATCTTGGTGTTCATCATTACCTTAAAGCAAGGCAAGCAAAAATCGATTATCCTGAGAGAGCAATATGGCTTTTCAAGAAAAAAAACTTACAAGAAATTGTATTTCTTTTCATTTTAGATAACCTACAAAATAAAGTGTGTGCATAGATGTTTGCCGGACAATCTTTGTCAAAATAAAACATACGGCCATCACGTCGTCTCCATATAGAGATTAATTCTTCGAAAATTTTGAAATTCAACCATAAATAAAAAAGTTATGAACCGGACACGATTTTGCCTCAAGGTCATGCTGTGACTGTTACCTTAAATGTAGTGGCCCACATTTTTCGCGCGACACGTCGTTTCAATATGACAATTATTTCGGTCAAATTATTTTGAAATACGACTTGAAACAACAAAACAACAAAGTAATGGACCGGAAACGAAAGCAGGACAGACTGACGGACAACGCGGCGACTTTAGTCACCCCCGATATTTCATTCGACAGACACACAAACTAGAAAATAGTTATATGAAACCCAGTAAGACCAAATAAAATTTAACTGCAGCTGTTTAGCCAAAATTAGGAGCCTTCTAAAAAAGAACAATCAGCTAAAACGTTTACCCAAAATTAAATACGATTCAGTCTGCATTTAACCTTTGCATTCTCTTCTCTTCACGTTACGGTTGATAAAATATTTTCGTATATATTTTATGTCAGATCATACCTCGGTATTGCATCAAAGTTCTCTTGCATTGGTGCATGGTTTCTCACCAAAGAATCGTATAGGTTCTGAGCCATTATTCCTGTCTCAAGAACTCTGCGTGTATTTGAGTCAATCAAGTTTCCTGTGGCCCGATCAATGAAAAATCCAAGGAACGTGAACGTAAACCTGTCCGAATTGAAGAACAAGTACGGATGTGGGCTGAAAAAATATTATATAATTTATATGTTAAAGCACCTTATAGATAGTTTTTCTTGATCCTAATTCCAAGCGCTTAACTTGTAAATAATAAAGTAATATTTATCAAACTGTAGATAAACAGTACTTCTGGTCTGAGGGGTATTTTAGAAATAAAAACATAACAGACATGTTTAAATACTAGAATTTTGTAGATATTATGCTTACATTCTTAATTCTGTAATTATTTTAGTTGCAAAATAATATGAATGTTATGAGGTAAAAGGGCAACAAGTCCGTGGAAACAATATTATTTAAAGCTGAAGATGTGGCAAAGATATTAAAATAAGCTCTCGTGGAGAAAGCAGACATTTGGAACGGTTATATTAATTATTTTAGGTAAAAAACATAAGCATCTTCCTTATAGTCCTTTTAAATTAATAATAATCTGAACACATCTTTCTATGCGATGATTATATATTATGTTTTAATTATTTCTTAACAAAAAGATAACAAGTTTGATCTCTTATAAAATTCGATACTACTCTTTAATTTTTATTTCATTTTGTTTAAATCTAATTAATTTCTGTTTTTCAGAAGATAAGCTTAACCTGCTTTCCCACGTTCTTCTCATTTGATAGGCTTGAAGTTCATCTCTCTCCCCTTCTTCGTAATCCATTTCATCTTCTCTTCTTGGGTGTCTGTCGTCAACTCTCAAAGAAGGAGACTCCTCACTCATGTCCAAGGAACGCGTAGAGAAATCCTTAACAATTAAATTTTTATCGCATTATTTAATAATCTTGTATTCTTTAATAAGATTAATGATAATAATCATACTGTGCTTTCAATACAGTTCTAGTATAAAGGCATAAAACGTATTAATATTAAGTAGAACAGTGTAGAACATGTTTCTCGTTGCATAAATAGAACGATGTTAGTTACAAAAAACAAAAGAGTTAAATCATAGCTTACCCTTGACATTGTAATCAAGAAGCGGAGAACAAACTTCGTAAAGCCAGGGAGATCTTCCGATGCCGCCACGCTAACAAAGCTGTTCTGTTCAAAGTCTACAAGCTGTGTGTTCAGGAACCAAACAAAGTGGTGAAGCTCTGACCAAGATGGATCCGTTAGACCGCAATGTCTGAAATAATATGTAAAATGAATTTAACAGATTAAGTGTGTTTATTAATTATAGCAAATATATAAAATCGCAATGTCGCAGAAAAATATTTAATATTTTTACTCACTGAGATTGGGACGATATACACACTATTTGAAGAGCTATTTCTCTAAAATGTGTCACATACATATTACAAATAATTTACCACACCCGTCAAACCTACTTTACATTATAATAAAATAACATTTATTAATAATCATAACAAACGCGTTGTTTGTTACATGAATTTTATACTTTTTAAACATTTAACAATAAATAATCGAATTTTGGTGAACCAAAGAAATGACATGACCCAGAAACAATTTATTGGAGATAAAGCAAAAGATGGAAGATTTCTTAACAATGTCACATTTAAGACTACCATCCATTTCTTTTCTTCGAAGAGTTCTTAACCATTTTCACATCTGTTATCGACAAATATTTACCTGAGAAGTGTCTGCAGACAGGTCTGAGGTGTGCCTTCTGCATTATGGGGACTAACATCGCCCAATTGTCTACCTTGGTCAAGACGATGAAGATACTGGAACGGTCTCTGGAAAACTGCACTGCGAAATTGTTTGTCATCGAACAGTTGATCAGAATCCTTGAAGTCTGTCATAGACAAAAATATATGCATACACAAGGTTAGTTTATTAATCAATCGATGCCACACTTTTTCACGTTCAAACAAAGATATTATTATATATATGTATATTAAAAGTGATACCTTTAAGCAGTTTTAGCTATGAAAGCATATTCCAGTGGAACAAGCATTTATGACAAACAACAAAATCTTACAATTAATATAAAATATTCATTGAATAGAACTTGCCTCTTGGCTTCTGTCCTTGGTAAATACGCAAACTTTCCTGTGGTGATCTGCATGTCAGGTCAGGAAGAATTCCTAGCATTGCATGAACGTATTGCAGGTCGCCAACCTTCAATCAGAGATAACACCTTTTTGTACTTGTAGATACATTTTAAGGACTTACTACATTTTAATAAAACCTACAGGTCAACATTCAATCCCCAGTACTGAAAACAACTTTCCTTTTTGATCGTTATATTCAAATAGATGAAAAGGGAACTTTGAAAACCATCGAACACGGCAAATATGAAATACTGCAGGCTCGGTTTGATTGAGCCTGTTCATGGGCAGTAATAGGAATGCTTTTTACTGCCCACGCCGCCTAGCCCCGGGTTGAGCCCAACTCAGTAATTACATCGATTAATAGTACAATTTCGATCCATCCCAAACGATGGTATGCATGTGGCGGTGAACATGGAACCTTCAATGAGGTATTTGCAGATTAATACCATTCCATGTTCAGCGGCGTATGGTCCCCAGATAAAAAAAAATGGGTTTGCCCTAAACGAGAAAACAATGGGCGGAACTAAACAGAATAAAATTTTGACAGGGGATCTTAGAATATAAATCCTGCATACCACAAACGACGCCAAAGGCAAAATATAAAAAGCAGGTAGTATATCCTTGGGGGTGATTGGACAATATCCGAAGATAATTAAAATTACGTCTTGAAATGGAAAACCGATACAAAGTTGATTAACATATTGTAAAACTAAATTAAAATAGAAATTTAAACTGAACGTAAAGGTTTAAAAAATGAAATATGGATAAAAGGAATAGCCACATTCAGCATACACTGCCTCCCACACAGCCAAAAAGTAGAGAGGAAAAGAGAGCCTGGTATGAATATAATCAGTTTCAAAATGGACGCCACAAACAAATAACGAAAGTGAGAACCAGAGGGGTTACCGCCTTGGAACGGTCAGTGGCAAAACAAATTGGCACTGGGGGTTTAAACCAGGCTCTAGGATGCACCAACCTCAAGCCCCAACAGGTTCTCGTATCACAAAACAAGTATTAAAATTCTACCCTTCTGTTTGCAGCTTGCATCATTAACGGCATTGTTTCTATCAGATAAATGTCTGTAGGTGATTTTCTCCAAACGAATCCAGTCTTGTCAACAAGACAACCCAGTATCAGCAAATTGAATAAAAGGTAGTCAACTCCATTTTGTACCTGTCAAGAAATACTATTGATAACAATTTTATAAATGTAGATAAGAAATTGACCATTTATACTGTTTAACGTAAAATGCTGGTTGCCTTGGTTCAAATTAACTAAAAGGAGTTTTATCATAGAATATAAAATGCAATACATTAATTTTTATCATTAAACACACTTATAAAATGACTAATGAAAACATTAAAAATTAATATAAAATAAATTTAAATACTTATAAATGACTAACCTCATGTGAAACATCAATATGAAATATTCGTGCCGCCACCTCTCTTGGGCGTGTGACATGTTTCAAAAGCCTTGCTATCAATACATGCAAATCTATGTTCTTCTCTTGAAGAGGGATCGATATTGCCTCTGAGTGTACTACACCTCTATTTTGGTGGGAAAGTTCCTCTTGGATCCTTTTCTTAAACAAAGTTTTTCCAACTCCCGCTCTCCATGATTTTATAACTCGTACAGACGATCTAAACAAAGTAAGAAATGTTATTAAATCATATGATTTAAATGAAGAGCAGTGATATAGCTGTCCATCTTGCATTTAGGTCATTTGTGGTGTTCTTATAGCTAAAACGAAATCCCTGCACATCAATAATGTTCTCTTGTGTTATTTGCCAGATTTAAAAACAAATCAACCGCAAGGAATAAAACCCTGGCTTCTTACATATCTCTAGTAAGTTTGTATTAAAAAAAAACAGAATTATCTCGAGAAATCATGCGCTTTTGCGGAAAACATCATCAATTCCTTACGTTTATATAAACGAATTTCAACTCAATGAAACGAAACACACTTTTTTAAATTGAATACCTGGAATCGAACAAGACCATCGATTTCAATTAACAACATACATTCACATTCGATAACTGGTTCTAGACTTACCGTATATAATTTTAAGAGACAGAATTCATAGATATACGTATATCCAAAGACAATTACAAGCTTTGGCGAGATATGAATATACCAGAAATTCTAAATGTTAATGTTTTAACATGGATGTGAAATTGATAAAAAAGTGTTATCATTTTTAACTTGATTGGAAGTCAATACTATTATCTACACACCTATCTCTGTCTACTGATGCCGCGGGCTTGATGCTGTCTACAGATTGTTCGTGTATGATGAGTTTGTTGAGAAGATAGTCGCGTAGATGAGACAGGTTTGTCAGCAAAAGCTGGCGTTTAAACTTGTCAAGAGATGACACTATCCCTGATCTGTACTCGTTGTCTGATCCACAAATCACTATAAGACGGTACTTTAAGTCTGAAAAATCGAATTTGGATTAAGTAACTAAGACCTAATTATTGTCTGGAAATAATGTTCTCTTGTAACAAAAAAACAACACATTTTATGACGATTTATCAACAAAATTTAATTACTAGTATACTGATATAAATAACAACACCTGTGAATTGCAAGTCCATGACTTTCTCAAATTCCAATCAAAAAGCTACGTAAATTAAACGAGATAAATGAAAAAGGTTAAACGCACGAATGTAGGTCTTTTTAAATGTATAAATGTATAATTGTTTTAAACTCTACCTTTGTAGTGGACATCCTGTAGATATTCCTCTAAGCATCTTTCAGCACCTTCGCTAATATCATAGTCCAACATATCGGCATTCAAAAGGCAGTGGATCTTCCGTCCACTGTCAAATATTGCGCGACGCCAGAAAATGTCAACCTTTAGAAAAAAATAAGTCAAAATTGTACATGATAGCATAAAAATGTTCTTAATCTGTACATAACCCTAAACAAGAACTGTTAACTTTATCAGATATCTTAAAAAGGAATAGAAAAATATTGTATTTGTTCATGTTCCTTTCGATCATCTACACGTCATGTTTGATCATAGTTTTGAAAGTAATCCGTCTAGCAGTTGATGAAACACAAGATTTTCTCCACCTGCATATTCAAAGACAGACAGACAGACAGACAGACAGACAGTACCATAAACATTGTAGCATGACGCAGTATAGATTTCTGAAACTTTGGTTTGGGGATACATGTATAAATATTTACGTATTTGTATTCGGGACAAAACAAGAATTGACGCAGAAAGTGAGAAATACCCCGCTGACATGATAGTGATAGTATGATTTCGATTTCCGTGTATGTAACTATGTTAGATCTACACCATAGCAGTTAAAATATTAGTTTAAAAGAAGTACGCAACAATATGTACGCGTACAAATTTAGCCGATATTTAATTGTCTATGAACTTCTGAAAAAAATTGTCGAGTATACCGACAATGTGCTTTCCAAAGCATGCATTGACACAAATCTCATACATTGTATTTTGTAAAACCCACATCTTACATAATTTTTAATTCGGTCCATCATGACAAAACATTTAAGGATTGTTTTTAAACGCAATTAGGAAACATACTTCATCCTTTGTAGTACTAGGCGTGCACATCAATACTTCATCTGACTGAGGCAGCGGTTGATCTCTGTCCATTCTATATATTGACAGAGTAGTCAACAAAACATCAGCTGCAAGAAAAACATATAATTTTTATAACCATTTTATCGAAACTTCACAATCGCGCAAAAATACACTATTAGCATGTTTAAGGTTTCGATTGTATTCTGTAATTACAGTAATGACTTGATATTTCTAAAATTTCTAATATTTTCTTAGTTTTGATGTGATTGTTTATTTGAAATACATGTATCGGAAAGTATTTTTTGCGCTTCTACCTTAGCGGCATTGAGTACATTCTTATATTGTTTACTTATTGGGATTGACGCATACACTTAAAAACACAACTAGCTGGTCAGCTGCTTTAAATTGCTACTGGTGTTTAAAGCTATGGCTAAAAAAATTACTCAAATGACTTTTCTTGGTAAACATTGTGACTTTAAACAATTTTATTTTTTATCAATTGCATTCTCTTACTTTATTTTTTTTGGTCTGCGTATACATGTGTACATTTAACGAACGTTTTGGAAACTCCTACTTATAAACAGTATTCAAGTTAATCAAAGTTTATCAATGAAATGAAAAACTGTCTACTATATCACTTGATCAAAGCTTAATATTTTTACCAGAAGGACAAATAACCAGGTTTGGTTGTCCTTCACAAAAACCAGGTGGTAGGGTACGGCTAACATCCGCCTCATCTAAAAAAGTCAATTCAACCATATAACTTTATTTATAACAGTGGAGTAATTCTTAAATTGACTGTAAATTTTAAATAGATAACTAGATTTATTAAACAAGTTTATTTTAACACTGGCTAGTGCAACATTTTTGACATTTCCTAAAATGTAATGTTGCTATTCATAAGATAGGAAAGAGATTGTGCAAGAAATTATTTTATCTTTATCAGATATTCATGTTTTCAAACAACTTTAGTATAAATCTGAATTATTTGAGATAACTTTTCCCAGCGCCTCCTGCGCCAACTGAAAGAAAATACGTAACAGTTAAATGAAAAGTAACAATACTCGCTCATCTTTACTAATTTCCAAAGCTTAAATGTCATTAATTGTATGGTTGGCTGTATTTGGTATAACTTGACATTATTACAAATTTGTTAAAATGAATATGAAGAAGTTTCGTAAAAATTAAATAGGCGTCGACAAATACTGTTTGCTTACTTTTGCTGGAGAGATATCTTAGAATGATTCCAAGATGTTCCAGACTAAGATAGTCTCGTACTTGTGAAGAAATGGACTCCAAAAACATTTTCCATAAAGCCGAAAGTTTCTCAATTAGTGGTTTCGATCCGCTTTCACTGAAAATTGAACATTTATTTAGTACTGTAGCAGATATAAATAAGACGGATAATACATGTAAGTACTTATAAGACTTTAATTTTATTGAAATACTTAAAATTTTGCAAATTATAATAGGTAATTTGATAATAATTTTCACAGAAGCAGTGGGTAAGCTTTTACTAATTCAGCATTTCAGAACTCATGGATTTCAAGTCAAGGAACCAAATAAGTGTGCTTATTTGGGCACATTTTATGCTTTAAGCACATTTGTTGATTTCTTTCTTCAACATAAGGGGGCAACCAAACAAATCTTAGTTATGAAAGGCATTCTGTTTCCTAAAAAAAACAATAACGCTTAAACGTACGCTTGCGTTTTCAATCCAGTGATTTGAGCGGTAATTATTGCTTGCATATCCATAGCTGCTTGACTCCAACCAGGAAAAACTGGTTTATGCGCTTCTTTGTCGGGAATGGGCAGGACTGGAGCTTGCTCGATATCATCTGACATAGCGCTAGTATCATTGTCCATGCACCACACTATTCCTAATTAAACCAAATAAGTGTTAATATATTAGTTAATCAGCTGAAATGTTTGAAAGAATTTACGTTTAAAACAAAAATATTCGTTATGAGAATTTTAATAGTTTTTCACTGACGACCCACATTGAAATAATCAAGGTAATTTATTATTTATTTAATTTACTTAATATCTCACATATATATCAGTTAATCAAATAAAAAACTAACCATTGCTGAAACATTTTAGAACGTTTTGCCATAAACTCAGAAGGATTGGTAAAACCATAACAACAAGTACCTTGTGAAACATCATCTGGGTCGATAACATCCAGTGCTCTGATTGCCAGTGCTTCGTCATATCCAGCTTCTTTTAATTCACTGATGAATCTCTGACGTTTGTCGTCCATTGTAATGCATGTAGGTATTGCTGTTAGTTCTCCGTCACTTGTATCGTCTCCTGCAGTTTGCATTTCCATTTCGTTTTCTATTTCCTCCTTCGCCCTTGCCATAGTCTCATAAAGATCGTCTAGATAATATCAATACAAATGAAGACATATATAACTGATCAAGTTTTAACTGTAGATATCAGACCCGAAAGAAAATCCAAAGAATAGTTAAGAGAAACACGCATTTGTTTTTTTCTGTATCCAAATTCAAATGTTATTAAACATAAGAATATGAAGTCTGATAGCTTAAAATGAACATATAAACTCAGAAAGGCAATTATGTTAAGAGATGTGCAAAATGACCTTTCATAAAAATGTGAAGTAGGCAAATGGCCACATTCAGAAGACACAGCCTCCCCACATAGCCAAAAAAGCAGAGATATGATAGTTTTTGAGTGTGAAAAATGGGTGTGACATGTGAAGGTAAATGCAATATCTGAGGGAAGAAATGACAGTATTTACGGAGAGAAAGTGCCATATTCCAGGCAAGAGTGATCAACAATATCATATTTACGAGAAATTTTTACCATTATTCTGAATCTTAAAATTAACTAACATTTTTCAATCGCAAACTCTCCTTTACCTGGAGTGCAATCCGTCTTCACAGCTGACAGTAATGGATATATCAAATGTGAGGGTTGCTCTTCTGTTCCAATCTTGACTAACTCACGCTGAAGAATGACCAGCTGGTCTACTGTGAAGTAGTTAAGGTGAAGGTAAGTTTTGCGTTTGTCTTTAATGTGATGCAACCATTCTTCAAGACAAGTCTCCAAAAATTTCGCAAGCTCTGGAATCATCTCTTTTAAATCCTCTTTTGGTGTTCTCCTTCCCTGTGCGTTAAAAGGACATAGTTCAACAGGAAGATACCAACAAAAGAAACAACGTAAACAATACGCCAATCACCAATATGTGGCACATCGTATTTTCTGAAGACTATATTTCTTGAACATTTAAAATTAAAACGACGAAAAATAAATTGGGTAACGAGCTTGAATGTGTGAGCTTGCATGCATCTATTTACCCCTAGCAAATTAATTGAATTATCATCCTTATTCTGAGCATGGTACCTAGCCGGAAAAAAACTAATAAATCGACAATGTGCAAACCTTAATAGGTGGTGTCGCGTCACCTTGGCCGAAGTTTAGAACGATGCATACGGGACGCTCAGGACATGGGTCACATAGAAACCTAGCGGTAAAATCTTTGAATAACACACATCCCGAAGTGCACAATTTCAGGTACACATTGCTCAGCCGAGTGATGCTGTCAAATATCTGAAGATAAAAATATTAACTAAATTTACATGCAGTTAAACAAAACGTCAACCAATAATTTGTTGTTTTTTTTTTCATTTTAGCACGCATTACATAATGTTTAGATAACGAATACGTATGTTAGATTCTAAAGCAATCTTGAATCCTCGGGCTCTTTTTTTCGTGAATTGTTTGTGGCATATTTTAAGATGTCTTCTTGTTGTTTTTGACAATTTTCTCCTGTGCTTTAAATGTTCAAGGAGGCTGTATATTTAGCGTTTTCCTTAAAATTGATATTTAACTTTCTTAAACTGTCTACAGGTGGTTAAATGTGTTAAAGCTATAATTACAAAGAAACTTAACCAAGATCCTAAAATTGAAACACCACAGACAGTAACTTAAGTGTTTTGCTTCAGCGTACCATAGTAAATCTGTCGACACTGTCGGTGCATTTCTCAGCTCTTCCAGCAACAAGCATTAGTCTGCTCTGGAGGTCTTGTAGTTGTGACAATGTGTAATTCCGCAGCAATGTATTCCCTTCCTTTTCTGGTACTGTTAACTGAACGACGTCTGTCACCGCCTACGAAATTATTTTATCTTTTTTTATCTATGAACCACGTAAGTTTCCATCCTTGACATCTTAACATGTTTAAGTATTGCTCTTTTAAACTTAACATCAATTTTTATCATATATATTTATGTCAAAGTACGTGAGAATAAGCGTTACCAGCCAAACTTTTTGACCTTATTTCAATGAATTAGTTCAATTTCCCGAAGACTGAAGAAAAAATTTGCATATCGCGGCTTTTGTATATAGAAATAGGTCATATTGCTTTTGGTATTCAGTATATATTTTTAGGACTTATGAAACACCATTCAAGTGTTTATAAAATGAGATATTCTGAATATTTCATAATTATAAGCATTCTTCTTAGAAGTTTTGGAGGACTAAATGCACTTTGGAAGCAAATTGCATCTGATCAAAGGTGTAATTAAGATTCTTCAAGTTCAAGTTCATTCAAACCTAAATTAAACATAAATACAAAATTACCAGCAAAGAATCATTATTGTTTTTCTGTGCATCGTTTTTCCATGCATTCTTGCCTACAGTATAAATTCCATTGCCATTTATTGCCTCTGCTTGCATAAGGGAAGTCACTTCTACTGAGCCGTGAGCTTTCTTGATTTCTTTCAACCATTCCAACTGACGATTCGTGTCGATCTTAAAAATAAACAATGTTTATTTACCTAGGATACAAATAATAAAATATAATATTACGGATATAAATGTTAATGAGATAATATTTCGGAAAAAAATGTTTCAATTACCATTGAACACATCAAAATCAAGATTATCAGTAAATATGGTTATAATTAAAATACTGTCCAAATCTATGATGTCTGATTGTACATTTGCATGCCCACCATATGATTAAAAAAAATAAGAAATTCATTGCGATAACTGAAAAGAAGAGTAGCAAAATGTTTTCTGTATAATGCATATTATGTTAAGATGGGAAAAAATCATTGTTAAAAACTAAATATAGACTGGATGCAGTAGTAGGCGGGGTGATCAAGAATTGCGATGACATTTCATTTTTTTTCTCACTTATTTATTAAAGGTGTAATTTTATTAAACATATACCTTGTTAGAAAAGTCTTTTCATGTTCATTTTAATCCCTTTCAAATTTTTACTATAATGCCGAGGCTCTGACAGTAACATTACAATAGTAATATGTTACCAGCGCATAAATTGTTATCATTACCACTCCGTTATACAAGTCGAAAATCCAAATTTAAAAGAGGAAAAACTTCGGGAAAAAACGCAGGCATGTTAAGCGACATCATTGAAGATGTTAAATATTAATTTCACTGCACAACTCTATTACACACTGCTAACTTCACCCAGTGATAAATCGATAGATAAGTATTTAGATAGGTATATTTCCTGTGGAGGCAAATACGTCGAAATACTATGACTGACGTTTCATAACGTAAATTTCTGAATAATGAATCATGACATTCTCGGCGCCTCGCTGTATCCCGACACTTGCGCCGATCCGCATGGAGTGATCTTCTTTCCGACTATGTTGCGGCTACATAGATTAATGTGTTGATCTGAAACTTTCCATACGTATAGTTTATGACTCCAGATGTACGAAATATATCTTTTGTATAACTGTTGCGTATTTTTCAAAATAAGAAACCGTTCTTCTTGATAACACCTCGTACTATATGACCTCCGCTGTAATGAACTGATTGTGTAAATACGCATACAAATCTCACACAATAAGAAACGCGATTTCAATTTAAAGAAAACTTACTAGCATTTTAGGCAAATTTGGGTTGGCATCCAACTCTTTCCAAACAACAGCACAATGCTTCAACAATTGCTCATATCCTGAGGTTGGTTTTAGATCAAATATGAGTGGTGCGTAACCAGTTACTGCCGAATGTAGGCACTGTACTCGGGCGATGTTTATCGGTTCATCACCAGCGGACATAAAGGCAAGATCAACAAACACCTTCAATTCTTTCAAACCAGCTAAAATAAACAAAATATCAAACTTATTCATAAATGATCGTGTTTCCTTTAGGTTTGCATTATAATATATTTATTCCCGAAAAGGAAATGATAGTGTACCAATATTTCACGTCAACTGAACATCAGAAAAAACATGGTGGTGATATCATGGCCAAAGACATCCAAGTTTGGTGAAATTGAAAACGGACGGTGCTAATTTTGGTTAAGAATCAGCAATTAAAAAGCCAAAAGTTTTTATAAAATCTTAAGTCTTTTTACGAAAGAAGCTTTTGTAGACGTCACAAGCCCACTGTTCCCGGTTGTTTCAATTTTGAAATATGCGTATAAAAAGGTATTATTATTGTACTATTATATGTTAATTTGATTAACCACAAAGGAAACAACTTACCTTTCTTCATAGAATGCTTCAGCCACTGTACCAAATTTCTACAACTGACAAATGCGAAAAGGCACTTTGCACGTTCCTCGGTAAGTTCCGTCAAAAAGTCACATGCATCCATAACACTGTCATTGAAAAATCTCATCTCAACGTTACTCTCTGAATTCTGAAGAAAATAATTAATATTTCAACATATGGACATATGCATTTGTGTCTATTTAAACTTAAATGCAACAATTAAACCTTTTAAAATCACTTTATATTTTATAGATTGAACATGAATTTTAAAAATAACTGAACACTTTGTGAATACAGTTTTTATGAAGTTGCGTAATTTCCCTGACAATACAAATACTTAATTTCAAAGTTTCATAACTGGAACCAAAGCACACATGACCGATACATGACGGACTGAGGAATAGACGGACGGAGGGACGGACGAGCCAACAATAGGCATTATAATGCGTTACTCCTAATAATATTGGGCAGCATGTATGATGCGTTTGTCTGGTAGTCTGCCACCCTCGACTATGTGTCGTGATTTCTGAAATGACTCCAAGAAGAATAGAACAAACAAATCAAATCAAAGACGAAAATATTATACAATTACGGTATCAATGTTGACTACTAACAAAATACATAAGTTTATATTTTTGTGAACATCTCGTTGGAAATATGTTTTTTTTTCATTTCTTTATTTTTGATTGATCAATCTTTAAAACAAATCTTACCGATGCAATGATTTGAATTTGTTGAAAGTTCCCAGTTAAACCAAAGTCCTTTGCAAATTTAAGAATGACCTTGGCACCCCTTGCGCAAATATTCAATTGTCTGAACTTATGTAGTTGATCCAGTCGTTTCCTTGCAGTTTTGTCTACAATCCCAAGTGTTTTCAGCTCTTCTCTCATTCGCTCATAGTCCTCTCTATATATGTGTCCTAACACCCTTTCGAATTCAATAAATGACATCTCTCCTGATGTAATTCTATTTTTAATAGTTTCCCATCTACAAAAAATAACATGTTTACAATTAGTTTACTCTGATGTTTAATAGTATATAATTCATTACCTATTGTTTAATGTATTAAAATTTTTTGTGGCGTTTCTATTGATCACAGAGAAAAGTTAGTTGATTTTACTTGTACGGAGCATAACTTTATTAATGTAAAAACCAACTGCTGTGCTAGAAATGTTGGAAGCTCCACAAAACAAAATCCCACCGTGATTGAGGATGACAACATTGAAAGGCACTGGTTTACTTTGAAGCAAACAAGTTTCAACTCAGGGACTCTTACGATGTTTGAATTATCCTCCGATCAAGAACAAATCAATAATGGGAACTTATATGAAAATAAGCGAAAGCAGAGTTTTAGATTTTGGTATACAAGTTCATACAGTCGGGATTTAAAATATTATATAATGTAATTGATAAATTAATGTCGTTGTGAAACATACGCATTTTGATTGCGGCAAAAACTCATCTGTGTCTGACCTTAAAAGGTAACCCTCTTAATCAATATCCCAAGAAATGTGATTAAATACTTACTTATCCTTCACGGGAAGCCATACTAAGTCTACAACATCATCCAACGTAGAACACGGCTCCTGTGGTGAGTGGCACTCATTTGTCCATAACATCATGAAAACATTGCTAGCACTGCATCTTTTCATTTCTGGTAAGGATTCCAAAACTTGTTCGGATACGTTGAATGCACACAAATTCGGCTGGAATGTTTCGATTTTGTCTACTTCAATGGTATCAGCAGGTACACAAAACTCATTCACTCTGTGTTTTCCAATGTTTTCCTGTTTCTTCAAAGTATTGTCTACATCTGCTCTATCAACTGGATAAAAAATTAAAAGGTAAAATCGAATAAAAGAAGCTAGACACGAGAATCGAAAAAGCACCCCTTCAACAATGCTTTTTGCAACGAAACAAACGACTGCACTACACAACTGATCTATTGCTTCTATCTAAAATGAAAGTCTGTCCGACTGTTATTATTTTACAAAAAATAACCATATTCGTCTACCCGCTTTTTAAATAGATTTATAATTTAAATAGTTTTCTTCCAATGATAGTATGGAACATGATTTTTGTAAAGGGAAATGGAATTCAAACAGCTCTAGGAACATTTTTAAATTAATAACAATTTATAACTATTAAAAACTGTCTAAAACTTCACACAATACAAACGTACAACTACTTATGAAATGAAGCTTAGTTAATAAATTTTAAATTGGATGACCCCATTTTACGAGCTTAAAAGCTCTGAATCAGTTTCAAAAATGTTCTTTTTGAAGTTTCCTGGTGTCTGAAAAGAAAACCGGATTTTTATCACTTAAGTTTGAAAAAAACAAATCTTCGGTCAAAGACCATTTAACAGTGATATACGCGTATCACGAAAAGCCAACTTAAGAAAGCCGAGCATCTTTGTATAGACAAAAAACAGATTTCGTAAGCAATAAGTTTAAAAAACAAACAATGCCTTTTAATGGTCAATAAAAACTTCCATGTTTTATTTTTAACATGGACATAATTATTTGTTTCAAAAGAATAATCGTTCAAACAGAAACACTTCCTTGAAAGACATCGAACATGACAAATATTTAAAAAGGGGAGCTTAATTTCATTTACAGCTGTTGATAGGCAAAATGGAAATGCATATTACCACTTACGCCGCCTAGTAAGGCACAATAGAAACAATTTATCAGTTCAAGTAAAGAGTAACATGACCCTACGAATTTTTTGAACCACTTAATGGCACTTTTGTAAAATCACCGCCACCGCCAATCAAGCCGAATACCTTCCTACAATCAAAGTTATTGGCCTATAATCCAACGCAAACTTAATCATGATGGTTAACGTTTTGGGAACATTATAACGAAGTCTTATGATGATATAACATACTTTTTCCGAGATGTTGGCAAAGTGAAGTAAAGTTTGACATCAGTTCTGCTTGTTTGCTAAATGCTTCCATTTCCTTTTGTCTGATCTGAATGGTTTTGCTTATAAATTCACTTGAATGCTCTCCCTTGAGCTTGACAAGTCTAGCAAGTTCTGGAAAGTTTACATCCTTTGTCTGAATCAACTGCAGAATGCCAACAGTGATTTCGCCATCAAGAAGAGCATTAACGCAGCGTTCAATCACAGAAACACCACATATCAGCTGTTCTACACACTCTGCAGAAAGAAGTTTCATCTTGTCTTGATGCTCAGCTAAAAAGAAATAATAAAAGTAGTTGCATGAAGATCTAAAAAGATTAAAATTTATCGATTTATGTATGAATGTGAATGTATGTTGTAATTAAAAGAATGAAAACCCATAATTTACTATTTTTTATTCGCGATGATTTATCTTAGTCATTAGCATTTGTCAGTGTCTCAGTAAGAAATCTGCAACGTCATACTTTATTAGAATGCTAAAGTTTTAAGAGACAAGTGACGTAGTAGATCTTTGCTCTATCGATTGAGCTGGCATAAAGTGACTGTTGTTCAACCATGTTAGGTAAGACAAGAGACCATTTTTGTTAAAGTATTAACATATATTAATAAATGTTTACATTTAATTCATAAGTTTTTCAATTATACTGACGAGTGCCGCAAATACCCCGTGATGTTGAATTTTGATTTTCTCTTCTTTTTGCATCTCATGGGTAATTATTTTCGTACCCAACAAGCAATTGAAAAGGAATTTAATAAAGGAGTGAAGTTTAATAATAACCGATTGTTCGGAAATCACAAGGGATTGTGGGTGCGTATGGAGAGACAAAACTATGTCATCAGTCTATAAAAATCCGAAACAATTAATTTGTAATTTCATCTAGACTAAGTTTATTTAGCAACTCTAAAATAAAAATGAACAATACTTACAATATATCTTGACGTAGTATACCACAGGCGGCCATCGTAACAAATGCAGCAGAATTTCATTTTCACGGCCAGATTCATTATTACTGTCACATTTCACATTTTTGTCCCACTCTCTTAAGAATAAGTCAGACAACAATCTTCCAAATCTTTCAATTTCATTCTGGTTGAATTTCTCATAATCAATAGTGTATCCCTTTTCTATCGCCTGTCAATAAAAATTTAATAATAAACGCTTGACTGCGAGCCAACTTAAAAAATTGTAATATAAACAAAACGATTTAAGCATTACAGGACATATTAATCAGACAAACTGAAAACAAAGTCTCCCTATCCTTACCAGCCAAAAGGTATGGAAGTAGATAAAAATTTGTGTAAAAAGATAAAAAGGGAACTATGAAAGCCAACGAACACGACAAAGATGAAAATACTGTAGGCATGTTTTGATTAACCTGTTCATGGCAATAATGGGTAGTAAGGGAAATGCATATTACTGCACACGCCGTTTAGCCCCGAGATGAGCGAAACTCAATATTTATACCAGTAAATAGTACGCGTTCGATACATCATCAAGTAATTAAACAGAAAAGGGGGGCATACATCATTATCATACGAATAAAGCTAAAAAAGAACTAAAAAAGCAAATATTAGAAACCAAAGGGATAGACGGCGTTGACAGATCCATAACTGCCATATGTTTTTAATAACTGCTAAGAAACCTAAATCAAACCGAGCAAAGCCAAGGTTGTATTAAAATTAACATGACAACAGATGGTATTTGTATATTGTTGAAAGGTACTTCCGGGGTTTTATTGATAAGAATGATATTCACTAGAACATGGTTTGCAAGTACTTTTTTATGTTTATTTTTATTTCAATTATTTTAAAAGTTTGTTATCACTCTTTTTATTGTTTTATTGACTGCATTTATATGATTTTTCTGAAAATTTCTTTTTCATTAGCGTGATATTCGGATTTTTAACACATTGTTACAATAATTGTATTTATTTTAAAAGATGAAAATAGTGTTCTAACCACTATTCGTTAGGACGATTTAAAAAGTAATCTACACGTTAGAAATAATGAGAAAGTGTTATTTTTAATTTTAATTTCTCTTATGACTATAATAACAATATTTATGACTTATGCGAATGTCTTACTCAGTGAAACTATTAGGTCTGGCCACAGAAAAACTACATATTTTCATGAAATTGTATGTTTAAATGATGTCTATACAAGACTTCTTTCAGAAATAATACATGTAGCCATAGAATTATCTGTGACGCGACATTTAAAGGTAATAATAATTTCTATTAGATGGGGATCATTTTGAAAAAACAACAACAAAAAAGTAGGTGTTTCCAAAAATGCCTCCGTATCTAAAATCACATGTTTTGCATTACATCACATTCATATTTGTGCAAAGTTAAATGCTTTTATTATATTGTGTTAGCCGCTCTATTAATCCCCCCTCTTGTGATCGGAAACCAATTTTTAATTTAAAAATGTCATGTGACCTTTTGAGGTCATCATTTCCAAGACGATCCCTCTTACAATTTTGGTGACATAAGATTGAAAAGTTCTTAGTTCTTAAGTTGGAAACCACAAAGGTTCATACATCCTATGCCACAATGTTTTCGAACCGGTGTATTAAAACCTTCAATTTCAGATTCGAAAGCAAATATAATTCAAATTTTTACATAGTGAGCGATACAAAATTTTTTTAATATCACATTAAAACGATGTCATGAATTTATAAAATTATAAATATTTACTTTAAAGGCAGTTTTACTCATAGAGTCTTGCATCATCGCATTGAACTTGTCGACTTTTTGGCAGTAGAGCTGTACAAAGTTTGACATCATGTAGCTGAAGCCGTAGCAAACCTACCAAAACAAGAAGTTAAATCACTTATAGATAGCAGTATGTACTCAGTCTGGTGACAGTAAAACAGCTCGCTCCAAATTTTGTAAAACAAAACAGTATTGACAAGTATTAATCAGTAACCAGTGTCTACAATTAAATCAAATATAATTAAGCGCAATGTAAAATGTATGTACGTTGTAAATTCTTGCTCTTGATTGGCATTGACACAATATTTTTTTTAAAATTTAAGTCATTTTTGCAATATGTATTTATGAACAAGTCATCTTAAAACCAAAATTAAACATGCATTTTCGAAGTTAATGTGTAAAAAAAATGATTCATCTTTATTTATAAATACCGATGTGAGACAAGCAGGGTTACAAGTTCTAAATTTAGAATGATTTCAAATAAATGATTATATTAGCATTTGTAATTTGACATCATATACCGTACCTTTCTTTCAAGTCTCGCTCTGATGGCAGTTGTAATTTTTGAATTCCATTCACTGGCGACAGCTTCGGAAGCTAAATGTTGTGGGGCATGTATGTTGTTCCAATACTGAAAAAACGATTCTAATTCACACTATGATCTATACGGGAAGCCATTATGACAACATAATGTAGTCAAACGTAACTTTCGCGTATATGCCACCTTAATTATTAACAACGGTCAATGATATAATAATAATAATAATAATAATAATAATAATAATAATAATAATAAAATCCCTTTATTTAACGAATGTAAATCGTTTAGACATTAAGCAATAACACCAAAAAGAACAAAATGAAATTGCTTTTCAATCAGTGCTGTTATCAGTTACGTCCTTTGAAGGTCGTTGAGCACGATATTTATGTACTAGGTCAATAGTACTTCTAAAATTGCTTTTGTTTTCATATTTCGGCCAGTTTGTAGATGGGCGGTTTCAATATCCCAGCCAATATAGATTCGAATATTGTTTAATCACCCAAAGGATATAATTCCTGATTTTTTAATTTTACCTTTGGCGTTGTCTGTGATATGCAGGATTTATATTCTCAGATCCCCTGTCAAAATTCTATTTTGTTTAGTTCCGTCCATTGTTTTCTCGTTTAGGGCAAACCCATTCTTTTATCTGGGGATCATACCCCGCTGAACATGGAATGGAATTAATATGAAAATACCGCATTGAAGGTTCCATGTTCACCGTAATATGCATACCATCGATTGGGATGGATCAAAATTGTACTGTTTATTGAGGTAAATACTGAGTTGCGCTCACCCGGGGCTAGGCGGCGTGGGCAATAATATGCATCTCCATTGCTGCCCATGAACAGGCTCAATCAAACCTAGCCTGCAATATTTTCATATTTGTCGTGTTCGGTGGCTTTCAAAGTTCCCTTTTCATCTATTTATATAACATGTGCAACGAAGCTTTCGAATATAACAAAATAAACACACAATTTTGTGTTTATAGTTAATATCAAAAGTGTAATATGACCGGTGTGATAAAATTATGACCAGGGCTTAATATTGTATAGATATTATCAGGAGGGTATTCTTAAGGGTGTAAGAATAATATAGAAGGAGTAATTATTCCATATAAAATAATATTGACCGGCAGTCTTAGTTCTATGGGTTTGCACAGATACATCGGCAGGGTTGCTACTGACGTTGTTTCTGAAGACGGAAACAACAATGTTGCGACAAAGATCATACATGAAAGTAATATTAAAACAAATACAATCTGACAAGTTTTATGCAGTATAGATTAGTTGGTCACATCGCTATAATTCATGCAAGAAGTAGGTCAAGTAAACATAAAATTGAAAACACCTATATTTTACCATTAGTATATTTTCCATTTTTTCGTACGTGTCCCATTGCCAACAATGATTATCCATCCAAGTTATTGTTTCAGAAACACACTTCTGGAGAATTTTCATTACATCATCCCGTGTTGTTTTCCTCTCGACGAGGCGAAACGACTGACTGGTCAAGCAATGTAGCAACACATGTACTGATTTGGTGAATGTGTCTACCCGGTTAGTTTTGGTACTTTCAACCAGTAATTGAGATGCGAAAACACTCTGTAACTTCGCCTGGTCCTCATTTCCTTGAAAGCTTATTTAAACAAAGATTAATGAAAATAGAGTGACATGAATCCGACAATTAAGCGATCTTCTTAACTTGCGTTTGATAAATTGGAAGAAACGAAAACAGCAATATAAGAATAGTTCTAATGCGGGCAAATATAAAAAACTGTATTGTCACATATATCATGATAAAATTTCCTTTTTAAGAACTATCAATTTTAAAGAGATAACTTAACATTCTTAAATTTTTGTCATCAATTTACGCGACCAGGAAATTCAAGGTCAATCACACTTGACTTACAAGTGCTAATATCTCATATCAAATTGTATACATTCGTTTAACAAATGTACCTCACATATTGTTGTTAGTATGATATTATTCATGTGGTCATTTAAATTGATGTTTTGTGTTGCTAAGTTTTTGTGATTATATGTAAATAGAATTTCATGGAGATTTTAGATCTAGTTGTTTTTTTCTTACCGTTCTAACCCTTCGTAACGTAAGTAAAAAAAGATACATTCAGTCTTTTATTTGTTCAAAGTTTTACTGAACTGCAATTTACTGTTGGAGAGATATTGATATTTTATATATTATGATCGTGCAATGACTGAAGTAAGCCATAAATAGCGCTTTTATTTTCTCAACACCCAACTTTCTCACACTTACACTTTGTAAATATGAAACGTTTGACGATAAATGACTGCGAATTGCCATTATAAATGCTCAAAACTGGTATATCTTTACATATATATCAGTGCTATTATCAACTACGTCCTTTGAAGGTCGTAGAGCACGATACTTAATATGTACTATGTTAATAGTACTCTAAAATTACCTTTGTTTTAATATTTCGGCCAGTTTCGAGATGGGTGGTTTCAATTTCCAGCCAATATAGATTTTGATATTGCTCAATCACCCCAATGATATACTTCCTGATTTTTGAATTTTGCCTTTGGCGTTGTCTGTGATAGGCAGGATTTATATTCTAAGATTCCCTGTCAAAATTCTATTTTGTTTAGTTCCGCCCATTGTTTTCTCGTTTAGGGCAACCCCATTCTTTCATCTGGGGACCCTATGCCGCTGAACATGGAATGGTATTAATCTGAAAATACCGCATTTAAGGTTCCATGTCCACCGCCTTATGCACACTATCGTTTGGAATGGGACTGTTTCAAAAAAAATGGCTGGTTTGGGTTTTCCTGTTATAAAAATGTACAACAAACAGTTACTTCCATTTTCCTACTTTGCAGAAGTGTCTCATCATGTCCTTTAAAGATTTGTAAAGTTTCATCAAAATAGAACTATCCGTTAAAAAAGTATTCTAAAATAAAGGGCAAAAAATGTCAGGAGTGTGACAAAAAAGTGTGACACTTTTCAAAATCACATTTGTTCAGACCACTATTTTACAAAAAGCTTGAGTAAAGACAAGTTTTAGTGTTGTTTTAGTTAAAGTTGCATTTATTAGGCATCAAATAATGATACAATCAAGCATATTATACTGAAAGTAATCAAAATATATGCTATTAAGTCAAGCGTGGTAGATTAGAAAATACCTCAAGAAAATCAATACCTCGTTGCTTTATAAATTTATAGGACTTTTAAGATTAATAGTACATAAGAAATGTTTTGTGTATAATTAAGTTTCATGTTTCTAGATGCAATAATTATCATATTATCACCTCTATTGAAATTATATTTGTCTGCAGCTCCCTTCTGGGAATGTCAGCTAAATTTGTCAGGAGTGTGACATTATGCACATATTGCAATATTCTGTCAGCATATCCTTTACATGAAAACAAGAGCATGTTTTTCCAAGAATTCTATGTCATGTTTTGTTAAATTGTGACAAACAGGAATGGCCTTAGTAAAACATTTTTGAGTACACTGCACTTATGTGGTTGTCAGGAGTGTGACACACTTTTTTAACAATATTAATTTTATATCTTTATGCGACACCACAAGTTCTAAAGTACTTTTATTTGATGCTTCAACATGTATTTTAACAGAAATACACATTTAAATAATAAGAAACAGTAATACTGGTATTTTAAGCACATAAATTAAAATTCTTTGATTTATTTAATATAGGTCAATAAAGCTCCATACAATTTTTATTCTGCCACATATGGGTATAACTTAATTGATTTTGATCACTGAAAAGACTGTACAAACATATGGACCAACCAGTTTGGACTTTTTATGAACTTAAATTCTTTACATTTTATTCACTTCACTTGCCATTTTTCAAATGACAATATCTCAGCAACCAGTTGACGGATTTCAAAAATCTTTCAGTTTTGTACTCAGTTTCAATAAGCAAAACATTCAGAATAACAAGTATGGACTTTGAACTAACTTTAATTTTTCACTATTTTCACTTCTCCAGCCATTATTTTTGAAACAGCCCTATGGTCAAATTGTACTTTTTAAAACATTGGCGTTAACCATGTATTACGGACTAATTCAGCTTACCCAATTGCTATAAAACTTAAAAAGTGGTAAAACTTAAACTATCAAGAGCCTATAGGCAAAAGTAAGAAAATAATCATCATAGCTGGCGATATTCGATTCCTTTTTATATGACCGGTTAAAATAAAATGCATCCACACACAAGAGCTGTCAGAGGAGACAGCATGCTCGACTATTCGAATCATTTGAAACAAATGCAATTTAAAGATTAAAACAATAACAACTATGGCCATACATTCATGTTAAATCAGGAAAAATATAAACAAGTGAATGGTTAGGAAGAAATTCATTTCAAGTGACAGAAATAATTCCTTAATGTACCATAACTATAAAACTGAATAGGGGAATAACTATGAAATATTTCTATATTTCTGAATGTGTTAGAAAACTTGTTTTGAAATCCCTTCATTCATAAAGAAGTTATACAAGTCAATTCAAGTTTAAGTAACTGTGACCTTGACCTTGGACTTACAGGCATGGGTAATATACCCAACACACCGCCTTGTCATGGTGAACATTTGTGCCAAGTTATTTTGAAAACCCTCCATTCAAAACAAAGTTATAGCCCCGACAAGAAAATTCTATTTTAGTAACAGTGACCTTGACCTTGGACCTACAGGCATGGACATGGTACATGACTCACCACCTTGTCATGGTGAACATTTCTGCCAAGTTATTTTGAAATTATTCTATTCCTAACGTAATTACAACCATGACAAGAAAATTCTATTTAGTAACAGTGACCTTGACATTGGACCTACAGCATGGGCATGGTAAGGGACACACCACCTTGTCATGATGAACATTTGTGTCAAGTTATTTTGAAATCACTCTATTCCTAATGAAGTTACAGCCCTGACAAGAGAATTCTATTTTTAGTAACACTGACCTTGACCTACAGGCGTGGGCATGGTACGCAATACACCACCGTGTCATGGTGAACATTTGTGTCAAATTATTTTGAAATCCCTCTATTTATAATGAAGTTAAAGCCCGGACAAGGAAATTCTATTTTTAGTAACAGTGACCTTGACCTTGGACCTACAGGCATGGGCATGGTTACATGGCACAGGCTACACACCGCCCTGTTATAGTGAACATTTGTGTAGTTATTTTGAAATCCCTAGATTCATAACGAAGTTACAGCCTGGACAAGAAAATTCTATTTTTAGAAACAGTGACCTTGACCTTGGACCTACAGGCATGGGTATTTTCTGAGACACGGCCTTGTCATGGTGAACATTTGTGCCAAGTTATTTTGAAATCCCTCCATTCATAACGAAGTTAAGGCCCAAGTGTATATTTTGCTTAACACAAAATGTAAGTGAAAAAGGGGCATAATTTAAAAAAAATTTGAAGCAGGGTTATGGGTCTTGATGGTTATGATGTAGATTTTGATGGTAAAAATATATTTCAAGTTTCAAGGCAATATCTCAAGTGGTATTAAAGTTATGGGCAAAATGCTTATTTTGCTCAACACAAAATATAAGAAAAAGGGGCATAACTTGAAATATATATACAGCAGAGTTATGGGTCTTGTTGGTAATTATGTAGAATTTGATGGTTAATACATATTCAAAGTTTCAAGTTGATATCTCAAGTAGTTTATAAGTTATGGACCAAAGTGCATATTTTGCTTAACATAAAATTTAAGTAAAAAAGGGGCATAACTTGAAAAATATTTGTAGCAGAGTTATGGGTGTTGTTGGTAATGATGTAGAATTTGATGGTGAATATTTATTCCAAGTTTCAAGTTGATATCATAAGTAGTTTTCAAGTTATGGACCAAAGTGCATTTTTTGTTTAACGCATTTGTTTAACGGACGCCGACGCCGACACCGGGGCGAGTAGGATAGCTCCCCAATTCTTCGAATAGTCGAGCTAAAAAAGAAGGTATACAAAACATGTTATGCATGTCGGTAAATAGTCTATAACTAGATGCATAATTAAATAACCACTGTTTTAAAAGTAACGTGTTGAGGTGGATTTAGAGCTACTGCGTATAAAACCGATTAAGATCAGTTGTTGTCAATATCATCGTTCGGTCCTTATTTCAACAAAGTTATAGAAATACGGACTTACTTTGGGGGCATTTCCTGAAGAATGCCATCCAAGGCAGAAATACAGTCAAATACTTTCTGAAATCATAAAAACAACAGTTCTAGTGTACAATTAGTATTAAATATTTCAAATAATTTATAAAAATATGCATGACGAATGAGACACAGTTTTGCAATGCAATCAGGTTGGATGTTTATGCAAATGTTTGTTTCATGAGAAATACTCTTTTGTTTTATTTAGAAATCTAAAAGAGACGTCCAATGCATTCTGTTTTTCCTTTTCAACTATTCTAAAAAATAACGTGACACAATAACTAGCACATTTGTTTTATGAAAAGATACGCTAGAGTCATTATGATGATAAAAGTAACGAGCTTCCTTACTCAATAATACTGATTTCTGATTTATTGTACCGATCCACTGCTATCTTTTTCAGCTTTTTATCCCTATGTATTTATCCAAATAAAATTAAACACAAGATTTTGCATTTAGTTGTAATTACAAAATTACAAGACAAAAATACCGTTTCATCTGTTGTCAAGTAACCGAATCCTAAAACTTCGCTATATCTTGGTCTGGTCTTTTTCATAAAGTATATTAAACTTGCAAGACAAATTTCAATAGGAATTGCTCCAGTTTTGATATAAGACATCAATGCGTTCAGTTGAATTGCTGTGATAAAGGTTCTTGGCAGTAAGTAATCGACTTCAAACATCGGCTGTAAGAACCCCAACACTTTTTCACCAGGTCTGGAAAAAGATCGTTCAAAGAGTAAAAAATGTTTATAAAACATACCGGTAGCACCTAACAAATTTGTCGCAAGCCACTGACTTGTGACTATCATTGTTTTTTGTACCTGTTCCAATCTCCTGGTGGAAAGTATAGGTTTGTCACCTTCTTGATTTCCATAGCTAACCTGGTCCGATCGGGAGGGTCTGGACTTGGTTTTGACCCATATATCAATATTGGATCTGATGTAAATAGATAATTTTGAAGAAACATATAAAAATTAGGGCTTTTCTAGTGCTTTAAAAAGCTAAGTTTATTCGAAATGTTGTTGGAAATACCCTGTACAAAATTGTCCTGTACATGCATGCTAAAAGAGTAAATATACTATAGTTTCTTCTGTTCTTTTTTGTGATAGCTGACCTTAGCTTTTAGGCAAAAACTACTAGTTTGGCATTTTCCAAGATAAAAATATAATATATAGGTAAAATAAATGGTGTTCGAAAGACAAACATAAAAAGCAGACATTTTTTGACACTTGAAAGTATTTTGTCCACTTACATTTTGGAATAATAAAAAATACCAAATGGCTCTTAAACGTTCTCGTTAACACGTTTGATCATCACCATGTACACTTCGTTTTATTCTGTTTTCCTCGACAGGAACCGATGTTGTACTTACCTGAGCGTACATGAGAACGACAAAGGTGCCACAGCTTGCAACTATCGCCTTTAATAACGACGGGGCAAAGAACGCCCAATCAATATGTCGAACAAATCAAACCGAATATTGATAATGTTTTTGTGACCATATTAGTGGTGGTATATCACCACACCAGTGTAGGAACACATAAAAAATCTAAGAAGATATTACTATTTTGAACAGTATTTACAAATGCATTTTTTTAACCTATACAAATAAAAAGTTATTACATATCCCATTTAGTTGATTTTCCTGTAAAGTATGTGACAGCTTGGTCCAGACGTCTTGTCAATCCCCACCACAATGGTTCGTCTTTGTCATGTCCAGTGTCGTAACCAGGTTCTTTGAATGGCGTGGACCATCCGTATAGAAAATGAATCCATGGCATCAGGAAAAGCCATGATGGGTTGCTCGTTTTTCCAGCAAGGTTTTCAACAAGAGATACAAACGCCAGTTTTACAGCTTCTCTAGAATTAACAAATACCAATATAGTTTAAAATCAATGCATGGTAATTATATTGCGTTAGTGCTCACAAATATTTATGACAGTAATCCCTCCATAGCTTCTTCTAAGATGTATATGCTAGCAAACCTCGAAACATATCTTATCTGAAGAAAATGTATGGGAATTGCAAATAAAAATGCAGCGGAGATCACATAATGAAAACAGGAACCCCATTGTTGCCGAGTTAGAACGTCACTGGCAAACTTGATTTGCCCAAGTGCTTACAGCACCAAGCTCACATTTGACACGATGGATTTTCCAGAGACGAATTACACGCAAATTGTTACATGTTTTTTCACTTTCAGTGTCGAAATGCAAAATTATTGTACTATTTGCTATAAACATGACTGTAATGTGTGATGTCCTTACCATTGTATTTATAATACCAAAACGGAAAATCGTCTAATTAGTATAGAATCAGGAGATATATCGGCATATCGGATTTAATCATTGTATTGGGCAGATGTGGTAACAGACATATTTGTTGCTGCAGTGTGACGACTGTAAAAAGTCTCACCGTACGTAAATTCAATTAAGAATTCAGTTTCAGTTACCTCCCTTGATGATAATATGCTAATTTTTAAAACATGCAGAATGTCAATCATTTTGGGTGACTGTATAAAGACAAACTTGAACTATCATTTTGGGGGGATACGGGTGGAACATGTGTACTGTGTCTGTCTCTTGCATGTGTTGTAAAGTTGGACTTTTGTTACAAAATGTTACATAACTGGAGTTTATTTAAAGGTTGATGACAGAGCATTATGCAACTTAAGGGACTTATAGTTCCAACATCTTAACATTTAGAAAACTTAGTTTTTATGTAATGCACTTTAGCTAGTCTATTTTGAACTTGTTATTATGAAGCTCTGATATCATCAAAACTTGTTATATTTGTCATTATTTTAAGTAACATATGCATTTCTTGTTTGATATATATGCTGATACTAGTCTTTGTTGCATTTTTGTAAATTTTAACTATGTTATAATTATGTTTTATTTTACTTTGCTGATTCTCAAACTGGTGCCTAGCGTTAACACTATATTTACAATGTAAGCAATGCCTAGTGACCTTGATGACATTGGTAATTTTCCACCACTTAGGTACATCAGTTGCTGGGAAGATTAACTATATTTAGATTATTAGGTAAACAATACCATGTGACCCAGTTGACCAATCAAAAGGCTCAATACTTCATTAAAGCATTTTGATTGGCTTGCTGGAAGAGCAATGCATTGTGGGTAATTGGATGCTGGGAAGTTTTTCTCAGTAAGATTCGTGGTTAAGTTAATCATTCTGCATTTGACTTTCAGACAGAACACATAGGAAATTTGGCTTATCGTTCAAAATTAGGAAATTAATTAATTATTTTTGGTTATTTTTCTAAAGGTTATATTTTACTAAAGAGTTTAAAAAGGTACTGAATATTTATTAATATTTTTGTTGTTTTTTCCAAATTATTGTGTTTGTTTAAACAGCAGTTTCTTTGTGTTAATTTAGGATTCATAAATTATTGTAAAATTAGAAGTAAGTTTATACTGACTGATGTTGTAATTTATATTGGAAAGTATAGTCTAGAAACCTTTATTTTAGACAGCACTGCAATGGAAATTTAAGATGCAATTGATTTTATCTTGTATATAAGTTTGCTTTTGGATGTAGTTTGAAAATATAGAAATTAGAACAGTTGATTAAAAATTTAGTTAATTATTTCAAATCAAACAAGCAAAGTCGTCGAATTTATATCCCCCGCCGAATACTGGTTGTTACTAACATAACAGCTGAAGACATAGGGCTTATTTCGATATTTATCATGGATGTCAAAAAAGGTGAAAAAAAACTTCAGATATAAAAAAAAACAACAGATCTAAAAATAAGACTAAAAGTCTTCAAAGTGTCGAAATGAAGAACACAGTAGTAAAAATATAGCGCTTTATTTAATATAAATCCATGCAGAAGTTGCATAGAAGTGGCATGGAAACGAATACAAATCTATATGCATAGTGCATAACTTATCAAAGGGCCATAACTGTGTTAAACGGTCAGACCAGAACAAGACAAAAATATGGGCATCTTGTCTTGGTATTGATGGTTTCCATAGATTCCTGCCGAGAAAAAGCAAGGAAATAAATACTGCTCTACATGCAAAATGCATAATTTATCAAAGGGCCATAACTCTGTGTTAAAGGATCTGACTGAAACAAGATGACAATATGCCCGTCTCCTTTTTGTATTGATGGTTCCCAGAATGTTTCATTAAAATCCACCCAGTAGTTGCAGAGAAATAGTGCGGAAACAAATTCTGCTCTATATGCATAATACATTAGTTATCAAAGGGCAATAACTCTGTGTTAAATAGTCTGACCGGAACAAGATGACAAAATGTGCATCTCATCTCAGTATTGATGTTTTCCAGAAAGTTTCATTTCAATCCACCAAGAACGTGCGAAGAAATAGAGCAGAAACACATACTTCTCTACATGCATCATACATAAGTTATCAAAGGGCAATAACTCTGTGTTACAGTCCAACTGGAACAAGATAACAATATACACATCTGTTATGGTTCTCAGAAAGATTAATTGAAATCCATCCAGTAGTTGCAGAGAAATAGTGGAAACAAATACTGCTCTATAATATGCATAATGCATTAGTTATCAAAGGGCCATAACCCTGTGTTAAATAGTCTGACGGGAACAAGAGGGTGATATGCGCATTTCCTCTTGGTATAGATGGTTTCCAGAAAGTGTTTCATTGAAATCCATCCAAAAGTTGCACGGAAACAAATACTGCTCTATATGCATAATGCATAAGTTATCAAAGAGCCATAACTCTGTGATAAACAGTCTGACCGGAACAAGACAATGATATGTGCAGCTCTTCTTGGTATTGATGGTTTCAAGAAAGTTTCATTGAATTCCATTCAGTAGTTGCAGAGAAATAGCTGGGAAATGAATACTGCTCTATATGCATAATGCATAAGTTATCAAAGAGCCGTAACTCTGTGTTAAACGGTCTGACCAGAACAAGACAATGATATGCGTATCTCCTCTTGGTATTGATGGTTCTCAGAAAGATTTATTGAAATCCATCCAGTAGTTGCAGAGAAATAGCGCAGAAATGAATACTACTCTATATGCATAAAACATAAGTTATCAAAGGGCAATAACTCTGTGTTAAACAGTCTGACTGGAATAAGACGATGACATGCGCATCTCTTCTTGGTATTGATGGTTTTCAGAAAGTTTCATTGAAATACATTCAGTAGTTGCAGAAAAATAGCAAGGAAATGAATACTGCTCTATATGCATAATGCATAAGTTATCAAAGGGCCGTAACTCTGTGTTCAACAGTCTGACTGGAACAAGACGACAACATGCGCATCTCCTCTCGATATTGATGGTTCTCAGAAAGATTCATTGAAATCCATCTGGTAGTTGCAGAGAAATGGCACGGAAATGAATACTGCACTATATGCATAATGCATAAGTTATCAAAGGGCAATAACCCTGTGTTAAATAGTCTGATGTCAACAAGACGATGATATGCGCATCTCCTCTTGGTAAAGATGGTTTTCAGCAAGTTTCATTGAAATCCATACAGAAGTTGCAGAGAAATAGCGCGGAAACAAACACTGCTCTATATACATAATGCATAGTTTATCAAAGGGCCATAACTCTGTGTTAAATGGTCTGACCGGAACAAGACGACGATATGCGCATCTCCTCTTGGTACTGATGGTTCCCACCAAGTTTCATTGAAATCCATACAGTAGTTGCAGAGAAATAGCGCGGAAACGAATACTGCTCTATATACATAATGCATAGGTTATCAAAGGGCCATAACTCTGTGTTAAATGGTCTGACCGGAACAAGACGACGATATGCGCATCTCCTCTTGGTACTGATGATTCCCACCATATTTCGTTGAAATCCATCCAGTGGTTGCGGAGAAATAGCGCGGAAACGAAATTCGGACGGACAGCGTGACGACGTGACGCCGTGACACCGTGACGGACGGACAACGCCAAAACAATATCCCCCTCCCGATTTCATCGGCGGGGGATAAATAGAAGCTTGTTTTTAATTTTCCTTTACTTTTAGTAAAGGTGGTGTCATCCTGACTTCAAAGTTAAATCTACTATTACATAACATAGTAGACCCCACAGAAAACCACACCCTTTTAAAACACCGCACACCACATATAGTTGGCTAGGCGCAATTGCAATTGAATGGCTTTGAGTTATTTATACATTTCATCTACCTTGTCCGGAACAGCAATAAAGCAATAAAACCGACATCTGTATGTATAGCAGCACCAAATCAGAACAAAATCAGTGTGGTAGGTTAACATTTGTTTTAAGATAACTTGTGTAATGAAGAGATGTTTTGAACAGATAGATAAATGTTGAAGAATATTATTTGGCCAGGATTTCACATTGAACAAATATTAAATGTTTGTTTAAAATATATTGTGATTGCATATTCCATTTTATCAACAGGATTTTATATGAAAGGGTAAAAAAGCGAATGTGAAATCTGGTTTATAAAAGGTTGGAAACTAAAGATACTGACATCCGATTGTAAAATACAGTATGTACCGGGTATACATTTAACTTCCGAATTTGGGTGCTGCCTTACCTTTAGGTTTAAGTTATGCTTTTTTAAATATTAATATATCTTATTTTTTACCCGATTTCCTTAAAATATTTTTCCAACACTGTCACTTCATAGCACTGCTTTTTCTCAAGGTCTGGCCTCGGAAGAAGTACGTTGCAAACCTTCTGACACTGTTTAGACTCGTGTAAAAGTACATCAAACTTGTTTGCAGCGATCACCGCAGTGACAGCCATTGTTACTTGTCTTTCTCTTTCTTCGTTCCATACACATTCTAGCTCTGTTGAATCCGTCAGCAAGTCCAAAATTGGACCAATTAGGCATGAACCCATCTATTAAAAAAATCAATCGAATTTTAATGGCCGCTTTTTTAACATTGAATTAAGACGTTTGACAGTTTTCAAATTTCGAACAAACTTGGTGAATAATATTGACCATATTGAGAATCGAACCCTTTCTGTACGGCATGAGCGCCTTGCCAGGTAGCTATGGCCACGCTACTTGTCATCGAGCATAACCCAATCTTGTTAGAAACAAAATTTGTTGGCGCATTTTTAGACTATTAACCTAGGGCTTTTTTTCTGGAAGTCGAGGCCGTTACTTTATGAGCGCCTTCCCTTCAGACAATTTCTTTAAAATCATGCGGTTTTCCCCAAAATACAACTTAATATCTGATTTTTCATTCCTCTTTGAAGAAGAAACAATTTTCCCGCAAATTATAGGGCATTGGCCCCTTCCAGTTGCATTGAAAAAAGCCATGTAACCGTGGTCTACATAGTTTTCTATACTTTTTCTTGATATTTAGGACATCTTACTTAAGAAATGGTTTATGCTAAAAATGATGTTGACGTTTTCGAAGTGGATCGAAATAATAAATATTTTTTGAAAGCGTCAAAGCTCAAATTATTGTTCGCTCATTGTTTGTGGTGTTCTATTAAAATTGCTCAATTGCTCTCTTATTGTCTCTCCTTTTTGGCTGGATGAAGAGGCTGTGTTTCTGGGTATGGCATTTTCGGATATGCATGTTTAGCCTTTGTGCTATTTCATTTAAATCTTATTTGTTCAAAAATTGTGAGCGGGTTCCTTAAAGTACATTGGAAAGAATAAACAGAAACTTAACGATAACTAAAGTACATTTAAACAACCTCTGATTTGAACTCTTTCTCCACGTAACGACCCCAGCATTTTGCGTCAAAGAAATATATTTTCTTCGTGCAAGACAACAAGATCTCCAACTGTTCCAACACGTACGTCAGCGAGTACTTTGTTTCCTCAGCTTCCAAAATAACTCTTGCAAAATATTCCACACTGGTCTTAGCATGTTTGCTTAAATCTTTTGTCCAATCAAAAATATAGCTCGACAATTTTTTCCATGTAGAAGGTTCTTTTTCAACGAAGCCATCATACTGGTGCCAAATATCTGTAAATTAAATTTTACCTCATTAACCAAATACTGAAGCATTCAAAAGATATTGTTCACATGTTTTTTTTTTCTAAATGTATAAGGCAAGTCTTTGGAAGTCGATTCTATTTCATTTTCTGTGGAGACAATTTGGCAAATTTACTCATGGATGAATACGAACACCTGTAGACGATACCTAAGATTAATTTTGGAATTATTTTGTTAAGTGCAAATTTTCTCCAGTCAATAAAATTACAATCGATATAAACTGGCATGACCGAAATAGACTGGCATGACCGGAACCCTGTTTTGGAACGAAACTTACCGAACGTTTTCGTTAAAAAAATTATATTTATCAATCGTCAATTCATTATTTCGACTCAGTGTTGATATTATTTTTACAGATATTAAATGTTAAAAGAAATTTATTTCAAAAAGGAAAGTAGAAATGCCTGACCATAAATTATTTTTTAAGACTGAATGATTAAACGGGACATATCCCTCAAATATAAATGAATTAAGGGGTTGCAAACATTGCAAATGGCAAAACCTGGCTAAAATTTCAAAATGAATTCGGGGAAAGTACTTATGGCCACCTAGATTTAAGGAAAGAAATGTATATAGCTAAGGTTGTTGTTAATGTTTGCAAGCTCAATTTAGTCTTATTCATGTTCTAATTACCAAGCACATACAAAAAAAAGAAAAACCGTTTGCATGAGAACTCTGAAATTCATGGACAATATACCAAAGCATATATGCTGGTCTACAATGTATAGTGCCATTTCGTCGAAAATTGTTAGAGTTTTAAAGAAATTCAATGAAAACTTACTTCCGGTTCTACGTTCGGTTGATGTACCTTTTCTAAACTCGAACATTAATTCCCACTGGCAGACCATTAAGAAATATAATGTCACGTTGCTGTATTTAAGTTTGGATGCTCAAGTTGTTTGAAAAAAATGTTTTATTTACATAGAACAGACACGCACAAAAAAAGAAATACCGTTTGCACAAGAAGTCTGAAATGGCTGTTAAAAACGTCTAGAACAAGAGCTGTCAGAGGAGACAGCATGCTCGACTATTCGAATCATTTGAAACAAAAGCAATTTAAAGATTAAAACTAGGGATGTCAACGAATATCCGAATATCCGGATATCCGGATACTAAGTCAGTATCCGGATACTAATTTCATATCCGAATATTCGTAAAAATTAGTAAAAAAATCATCTTAATCAGTACAAAATGCGTCATTTATTGCTTATAAACACCTGGTCAGATGTCATAATTAGATAATTTGAGACTGTATATTGATCGTCATAAAACTGCCACAAGAAGTAACGCGGTGTTTGTTTAACAGATCAGAGGTGCGAAAACTGCATCCTCATTGCAATCATTGCGGTCAAGACCATTGTTTGCCAATTATAGTAATCCACAAGTTTTATTGATAATGTGATTGTCTTCAAACTAGCGCTGTCAATTATTGTCAATTAAGTTTACCAATGTCCCCGTAATGCTGTCACGTTCATTGTCGAATATCTTGATTGTTATTTTGCAGAAAAAAAATATTTGATGTAATTTCGATCAAATAAAGTTGATAACGGCGAAGGAAATAATAATGCATAAGTTATAAAATATTGTGCATTTATTGTTCATTTTTACTTTGTGCAATTTAGCAAATACATGTATAGTCTCTGGAACGTACCAGATAAATCTCAATGTCACAGCTAAGATCAAAAACGTATCTAGATGTGCGAACGGTAAAAAAATTATTCAAAGTATTACGCTTTGCAGAAAAATAAATGAGATGAACCGAGAAAAACCTTGAAAATTTAATGCAATAGTCGAATGCAGAAGAACAAAAACGAGTTTAATAATTTAATTGCATAAAAAGAAATCAACAAGAGTTCATTCATTTTTCATCGTGAGTTACCTTCGCCCTGGTCAAATCGCGTGAATAAATTTCAAGAGTTAAAAAAAATCAAGAATACTCTCCATAAATAGTAACACAGCGCTTAGTATATACGGCGACACTTGGCAGAAACAAAACACTCCAAATTATTTATTTTCGTGTATCTTTTGACAAGTTTTCGTAGATCCGAAGTTCAATTCTATGGGTTGAAAAAAGCAGGAATATTGACGTCGTCATATAACAGACAAAGTCGCCGATCTATACGGTTATCCGAATAGTATCCGGATAGTATATACGGATATCCGGATACCGAAAATGGTATCCGTTGACATCCCTAATTAAAACAATAACAACTATGGCCATACATTCATGTTCAATCAGGAAAAATATTAACAAGTGAATGGTTAGGGAGAAATTAATTTAAAAAAACAGAAATAATTCCTTAATATACTATAACTATTAAACTGAATAGGGGAATAACTATGCAGGGACCGACAAATCCTTTGCCCGGTGCCCGCGGGCAACCAGCTTTGATCTGCCGGGCCAGTAAAATTTTAAAGAGCTTGTCCGCCGGGCCACCATAAAAATCCGTAATTGGTTGCCCGGGTTGGTAATTAAATCAAGTTGACAAAATAAACAAAAGTCGCACAGCAATATACGACTTTCGCCAATCATGAGATTACCGACGAACCCTATGATTCAGCACCGCCTACCTGTATAAAAATCGTCCAATCAACGCTTATCCTTGATTAATTAGCACTACTCGACCCGCCTATATTTCACAACAAAATCGGTACCCTTTTTCTCGCGAGATATTTGATTCTCGCAGCGTGATTACACAAACTGTCAAAACTGTCAAAATTGTGTCTTTGACAATTAAAAAGGTGTATATCGTGGTTTGTCGGCGCCTAATTAATTTTTGACGAGAAGTGATAGGTAAGTTGATTCCCAATGATTGAATCAATTAGTTCACAGTTGTTACTTTAATAGAGTTATTTCAAACTACATTTCTTACTGTACGGACTAATCCCTTCTTTCTACGGAAAATTCCTCAGTTGAATTTTAAAATAATGCTTTAATTTATTGATGTATGTGCTTTACAGTGTTTAGTAATTAGGATTAGATTTTTGAATGGATTGTTTTGTGATACGAAGGTAAATATTAGTTTTGCAAAACATGTTGTCTAAAGTAAAAAGGGAGATAATAAGTTTGATTATTAATTGATTAAAATACAAAATCTCTGCAAATTAATTCGTATGAGCTAAAATATTACTAAATAAATATGATATAAACTAAAGAGATGAAAAACAGCAAATTTTTTTACAAATTTGTAGCCCGCTTATGCGAAATACAAAAATCATATATATACTAATCATTATATCATGTCAATGAAAATCTAAAGTAAAAAGGGAGATAATAAATCTAATTATTAAATTGATTAAAACACACAATCTCGTAGCTTCTTTTCCTCACTTTGTTTATAATGTTATTTTTAGAGGACTGAATGAATGAGGCACCAAGTCCGGCACCAGTGGCTTCTGAGGCTGATGAATACCAAGATGATGAAGACCTCGGTGTTGAAGATTAAGATGACAATCTATGTCATTTATATGTGACAGTATAAATAACTCTCAAATTCAATGGAATTCTACAGTATATAATACTTTTTGGATCTGTGTCTTAAATAATAGTGTGAGCTTGGAGTTACCAGTATTTACCTGTGATTTTTGACTGTTATGTGAACTCTGCACATTTTTACAATCAGAATAAATTTGCATTAATTTATAATGTGTTATTCTGAGTACATTAAGGCAGGTGTGTGCATTTTGTTCGTAACATAGGATGTACTGTTATTGCTTAACAAACTGTTTTTTGCGATTTACAATTTCACGTGATTTTCCGGGCAACCAGATAAAAATTCTACTTGCCCAGTGGGCAACTGGAAAAATTAGGTATTTGTCGGTCCCTGACTATGAAATATTTCTGAATTTGTTAGAAAACTTTTTTGAAATTGCTTCATTCATAAAGAAGTTATAGCCCGAACAAGTCAATTCAAGTTTAAGTAACTGTGACCTTGACCTTGGACTTACAGGCATGGGTAATATACGCAACACACCGTCTCGTCATAATGAACATTTATGCCAAGTTATTTTGAAAACCCTCCATTGAAAACAAAGTTATAGCCCGGATAAGAAAATTCTATTTTTAGTAACAGTGACCTTGACCTTGGACCTACTGGCATGGACATGATAAGGGACACACCACCTTGTCATGATGAACATTTGTGTCAAGTTATTTTGAAATCACTCTATTCCTAATGAAGTTACAGCCCTGACAAGAGAATTCTATTTTTAGTAACAGTGATATTGACCTACAGGCATGGGCATGGTACGCGATACACCACCCTGTCATGGTGATTATTTGTGTCAAGTTATTTTGAAATCCCTCCATTTATAATGAAGTTACAGCCAGTACAAGAAAATTCTATTTTTAGTAACAGTGACCTTGACCTTTGACCTTCAGGCTTGGGTATTGTGCAGACACACTGCCTTGTCATAGTGAACATTTGTGTAAAGTTATTTTGAAATCCCTCCATTCATAACAAAGTAACAGCCCAGAAAAGAGTATTCTATTTGTTAGTAACAGTGAACTTGACCTTTGACCTACAGGCATGGGCATGGTATGCAACACACCACCCTGTCATAGTGAACATTTGTATCAAGTTATTTTAAAATCCTTCCATTTATAACGAAGTTACAGCCGGGACAAGAAAATTCTATTTTTAGTAACAATGACCTTGACCTAGAATCTACAGGCATCGGTATTGTGTGGACACACCGCCTTGTCATGGTAAACATTTGTGCCAAGTTATTTTGAAATCCCTCCATTCATAACAAAGTAACAGCTCAGACAAGAAAATTCTATTTTAAGTAACAGTGACCTTGACCTTTGACCTACAGACTTGGGCATGTACATGACACACCATCTTGATATGGTGAACAACTATACCAAGTTATTTAAAAGTCCAATAAGAAACAACAATGTTACAGAGCATACACGATTTTGCAAGAAAAATCTATTTTTAGTAACAGTGACCTTGACCTTGGACCTACAGGCATGGGTATTGTACGCGACACACCGACTTGTCATGGTGAACATTTTTGCCAAGTTATTTTGAAATCCCTCCATTCATAACGAAGTTAACGCCGAAGTGTATATTTTGCTTAACACAAAATGTAAATGAAAAAGGGGCATAATTTGAAAAAATATTGGAAGCAGGGTTATGGGTCTTGTTGGTTATGATGTAGATTTTGATAGTGAAAATATATTTCAAGTTTCAAAGCAATATCTCAAGTAGTATAAAAGTTATGGGCATATGCATATTTTGCTTAACACAAAACATAAGAAAAAGGGGGCATAACTTGAAATATATTGACAGCAGAGTTATGGGTCTTGTTGGTAATGATGTAGAATTTGATGGTGAATACATATTCCAAGTATAAAGTTGATATCTCAAGTAGTTTATAAGTTATGGACCAAAGTGCATATTTTGCTTAACGCAAAATTTAAGTGAAAAAGGGGCATAACTTGAAAAATATTTGTAGCAGAGTTATGGGTGTTGTTCTTAATTATGTAGAATTTGATGGTGAATACATATTCCAAGTTTTAAGTTGATATCATAAGTAGTTTTCAAGTTATGGACCAAAGTGCATTTTTTGTTTAACGCAGTTGTTTAACGGACGCCGACGGGAACGCCGACGCCGACACCGACGCCGACGCCGACACCGGGGCGAGTAGGATAGCTCCCCTATTCTTCGAATAGTCGAGCTAAAAATGATATAGGTATCATGTAAACACACTAATTTACAAAAATTTACGGTCATCTGTCAAAATAATGTCAGAATTTTTAAGTAGTACAGTAGTGCATAAATATGTTTTAACATAAATTCAAACCGAAAGTAGACCTCTGAAGTAAATTTCCCTTGAACTTCTTAAAGCCCTAACATTATTTTGACGAATTGGCACTAAATACTGTATGAACATGAATTAAACTAAATTGAGCATGCAGACATTTACTACATCGTTAGCTAAATATATTTCTTTACTAAAATCTAGGTGGCAATAAGTATTTCCCCCAAAATTCATTTATGAAATTTAAGCCAGTTTTCGCCATTTGCAACGTTTGCGACCTCTTAAGAACACTACATAGCATGGAATATTGTTATGTTTAATTTGATTATCCAGCTTCTTAACAACTTACCTAAGTTTCTCCATTTTTCTTGAATAACGAGCTTTCTGTTACAGCCTTCTCCTGCTGTGTCGTTCTGAATGTAATGCTCCCAGACATATTTGTCTTTTTCACCCTTGTATATGCAGTACTTGTAGTATGCCCTTCCTCCGGATATTTGAGATGTCGGTATTTTCATAACGATTTCCATTTCAAACACATTATTATCCAGTTTTCTGAAAACAGTTTTATAATTAGGAATATGCCGCATGTTTCTCAAGATATGACGTATAAACGTATAAAGTAGCACAAGAGTGGGGCGTAGTTCTTGCAAAAAATATAACTTTACATTATTAAATGATATTGAACCAATGTTTTAAATGCATAATAGGAACAAATAATCCTTGGAGTGTACTTACTTTTTCACCTTACATACATGTGACATATCATTCCAATTTCCTTGTGCGTCTTCAATTCGCAAAATAAGTTTATGTTTTTCAGGATCAAATTTGTGGTCCCCACTCACTAACACATGGAAATGTACACGAGTTTCTTTTACTGGTCTTCCTCTCTTCCCGGTCCTATAAAAATTCACATGATTTAATTGAAATTCGATATTTATATTTATGCTTATTTACAAAAAGAAATAATTTAAGTTGGTTAAAAGTAAATGGTCACAAAAATGTTATGCAGTTATGTTCATGTTGCTTATTCTGTGACATATCCTGATATACGATCATATTTCTTTTCCTTAAACGTTTACGGTTCAATATTTTGTAGTCTTAGTCTAAGTAAAAAGTAAACAAATAATTAGTGTAAAAATCATAAAGTTTGGTCGAAAGCGAAACACATAAAAATCTGAAAGTAAGACCATCTAGAATATAAGGCGAATTATTGAAAACGAAAACAAATTACCATACTTAAATGAAAAACTCCCTTCTGTTTTGATATACTTGCATATTCCCGTTATGACCATGTTTCAAATTGCTCCTGCATATTTAGTACACTTCTTAAGTTTTACTTATTTTCAGTATGTACTTCGGTTTTCTTGTTTACTCACCCTATAGAAGGTTTATTTTCTGTCTTTTCCGTTTCTGTTTTACTAACAACCTGCAAATGTATTGTATACAGAATTTGCTTCTATTAAACTAAAATATTATTTATCAGAAATATTAAAATGTGTGACATTGAACCTCTTTTCTGTCAAGGGGTTGTTTTTTAAGGTATATTTCATAAGAGCAGACACTTGTTCATTTCATTTTAATATAATTTCGTTCCACATTGCAAAGCAAATGAAATGTTTTTGTTCTTTTAGTAAGATGATGGCAATACTTAATGCTTAAAAGTAAGTTTTAAAAGTTTTTTCTGATGGAAGAAAGAGTGAAAAGATGATCATTATTTTTGCTCATGATAGACCAAATGAATACAAATGACACTAAAAGCATAATTATAATACTACAAATTGATTTAGCAGTTATATTTTTACATGACTTTGTGATGAAAAAGTTGACAAACAAATCGCCATGCCACCATTTCATGATTTTAAATAATTAGCATGTTTCTGATTAGAATGGTTTCAATATTGGTGGTTGTGTAGCTTGACTACTTTTGGCCTAGGATATGAAAGTCATTCTCAGCAAACAACAGATAAATTGCCACTTTCCATTTAACACTTCGAATACTTAGAGATGAAAAATAATCACATAATTCTCTTAATTTTTAACAACCCCTGATACGACGGATACACTGTTTTGGAATGTAAGAACATGATATTTCCTGCCATAAGAAAATAAAATCTACTTTCAAGAAATGTAAAAAAATAACTTGAAACTGAAGTGTGTTAGAACAAAATTAAAAGGAGTGATACAATACAATTACAACTAACCATTGTTTCTAAAAAATTAAATAAAGGTTCA
This sequence comes from Corbicula japonica, assembly GCA_038501625.1. Taxonomy (NCBI): domain Eukaryota; kingdom Metazoa; phylum Mollusca; class Bivalvia; order Venerida; family Cyrenidae; genus Corbicula; species Corbicula japonica. The sequence goes on from JAZAYU010000222.1 coordinate 174,961, forward strand.
TTTTTCAGACAAACAAGTTACAATACAAAAGTGTATGCATACCTTTTAAGTCCACGAAAAAAGCTATTTATTTTTCTTTATATAATCCAAATTCAAACAGCTAGATTTTAGAGTAGACATTACTTTAAAATACAATTACCCTGTTCTCCTTTTCCTTTGCTTCTTTTGCAGTTGTTGTCGATTTTGCACTTTTTTGTTCTTTGCTTTTCTTGTTTCTTCTCATACGCCGTGAAAGCTTTGGTTCTCCGTTGTTATTACTGATATCATTATTATCATCAGCTTGATCATCACCATCATCGTCATCATGAACATCATTCACATCAGCATGAACATTGACATCGTCTTCATCATGAATATCATTCATATCAACATCTTGCTCCTTGCTATCATCTGGTGAATCTTTTAGTGATTGTATATTTTCTTTTGCATGATCTGAATTAGGTTTATCATCACCTGACAACGTAGGCGGTTCAATAATGTTCCTGTTAAAGGAAATGTCAAACAGACTACTGGTTTGAGAAGGAACAATTTTCATTTCATCTTCGTTAGTCTCTTGCAAACCCCATCTTGACCCCCCTCCGAAAACCATCTGGTTAGTTTCATTTCCATTTATAGTTTCTTTTGATTGGGACTTTTCTCCTAATGCATCACCCTTCGTCGTTGTATCTTGAACATCTGACGAATCACTGACAACGGAAATGGGAACGTCATTACTCGCTCTTAATTTTTCTTCCCTTTCTCTTTTTCTTTTCTTTTTATTTTTCTTTTGTTTTTTATTACGTTTATTTTGACCATTTTCGGGACTATTTTGTTCTGTAGAATCAAATGATGAGAAATGAGCATCCGTTGCCTCTGGGTTTCCACTCTCATTTTTTACGTTGGTCTCATAATTTGATTCTTTGTTTCCATCTTGGTCAATACTTTCCAATTGATAAGCTTGATCACACGTTTTACTTTTTATGTTAAGGTTTTCTCTGTCCTTACTTTCAAGTTGGACCTGCTGAAGCTTGCCTAAAATTTCAGTATTTTCAATTGTTGGAACTATGATCACATTTTCATTTTGTTTCTGATGAATGTTATTACTACCATCTTTATCACTTGTACTTTCTTCACAAGGTCGAATGAAAGTTTCGCATGTGCTCTTCCCATTTGATTGCTCGTCAACTTTCAGTGCATTGTTTATTTTATCAATACTGCTATCAACAGCTTTCATTTCCACATCATCTGCTTGATTGTTCATGACACTCAGATGCGGAGATAATGATGTAGTACAGTTTGCAGTATGGTTTTCATCATCTGATGCGGGAGCTCTTTTAACATCGTTGTTGACGCTTTCAAAAGTATTCGAGTTACTGCCTCCGTCGGTAAGCGTCAAGATTTGGTCAGAGTTTGGTATAACTATATCAGTGTTTTTGTTTATAGAGGACGGTGCGAAGCCCACAGTCACCGGATTGTAACTTGGATCTTGTACTGTCGCTTTTGTGTCTTCCGTTTGCCGCTCGCTACTCATTGCATTTCGTCCTTCTGGTGGTTCATTATGCGTGTTTTCAACATGTACCTTATCATGCTCTTTCTTGTTTTCACAAGATTCTTTGCCTTCCGGTTCTAGAATGAAACAGTGTTTCATATAATTAAAATTATGTGATTTGAATAATAGTTACAGGTCTGTGTTTCCTTTTGTTTTTGTTTGACCAGTCCAAATAAATAGTGCCCTTTTACCTTTCAAGAAGTAAGCTATGAATGTAACCACCTTAAACAGTAACTTTTTTCTGTTTGTATTATAAAGGCAAAAGGCCGAGTGTTTGAAGTTCGTAAGTAATCATGTGTTGAAACAGGAGAAACAAATGACAGTTTAAAGAGATAAAATAGTTATTATTCGTAATCGTATTTCTTTTAATACAAAACTGCCGTATATGTAATGTAATCGTTCGTCCCGGTGTTTCACCACCAATCCGATCAAGATATCTAAAATGCCATACCTAAGCAAAAGGCGTTTGTTTCACAATGCCAATAAATATGATTTCTAGAAAAGGTCACTTGGTGTTTCTCTAACTATATTAATGTCTGTTAATGAAAGGTCACACAAATATATTTATTTATCTTTAAAAGTATATTAAACTAGAAATAAAGTATTACCCATTCCTAACTAATAAGTATACTTCCAAATCCAATATGTTCTTCACATGCTTTATCTTGTGAAAAAAAATGTTGTTTTTATTACCGCAAGTAAACTTTCACAAAACCGTTTTAAAATTGTTCAAATAAGTCAAGATAGTAGATTATGTTCATGGAAAACCAAAACAAATGAACTTCTATTTATATCAATATTGAGTACGTTTTTAGAAAATGTATCGACAAATGGACTTTGTGCCGATTAATAAGTAATAAAATGCTGAGCTTGCAATTTAAGACGGACAAACCAAATAAACCTTAACATAAAATTTGAATGAATTAAATGAAAGCTGGTGAATGTATAATTTTTACATTAATTAAATAACGTCCATATAACTAACTAACTGCATTTATGGTAGTTACATTACCAGTTACTTTTACTCGTTTATTGTAAAACACTCAGTTTGATCCTTTATTAACAGCTTTATAAGTATCTAAAATAGAAATACCGATACATCATATCATGTCTCGTGACGGGTATAGAACGCTGTTGAATACAGAAGTTATAATCCTGTAAAACATTAGATATTTACATACAGTGTGTATAATTCCACAGTTAGAATTTAAGTTTAATATTCATTTTTGGAAAATGGTAGCAAAATTTCATGCCACAAGTCAATGTGCATTTTTCGAAAATCTATATCATGTCGTGTAATATTCACGCCCGGTAAACATTCGCTCCACAACCAAAAAGAGATAATAACAAAATGAGCGAAAGCCACTTCCGGGATTGAGCGAAAGCAGACAAAAAGTTAGTATGACCAACATTTTTTCTCTTTATAAGATGGAAAGAAGAACTTTTCAAAAATTCGGGGAATGTAGTGCCGTGTAAGGATGATGAAGCTTCACGGAAAGCACGGTTACATATTTTAAACATGTAAATTGCTCCGGCTAGAACTTTTTTCCCAGCAAACGATGTTGAATGCTTTTTACAAAATTGTCATTTAATTTTGTTCTTTAATTTGGTTTTAGAAATTATTATTGTGTTGCGTGTAAATCGAAAACCTGTCGCTAGTGACTGCTGTACAGATTTCGGGTGAATTAATGCCTCTTTAAACGATTAATGTGCATTTTTCAAGAGGTGTAGGAGCGAAAGAGCTAGTTGCGGAGCGAAAGCTGAGAGGAAGAGCGAAAACATAACACCAGGATACCTGTGTTTGTCAGTCTAAACGTATTCACTACACATCTAGATTTCTCACGTACGTGTGTTACAGCTCCGAGACATTTCAATATAAAGTAATATTATGTTTTGTTGAACACAATGTCAATTTATGTGGAAATAAATGTTGCAAACGAGAAGGAGTTTTCAATAATCTTTTTTTCATCGCACCTACATATATTTATCTTAGGATTTCGAAGAGTAAACGGCAAGCAAAAGTACATGACAATTTTAGTATTCGCGCATTTTCTTGGGATACATAAATGCTGCTATTCCGTTCGTCTTTGCCTCATAAGGATATATTGTTTTACCATTATCTATTTCTGTCATCTTGCGTCCGTTAAATCAATATCCGCATTGTATGAACAGCTAGAAATGTCAATATATCTTAAAGTAATATTTTTGTAATAAAAGGAAAGATGTAGGTAAGTTTGATAAATAGTCTTCTCAATTGTGTGGGGTTGACTGTGACAGTGTGTTTTAAATCGCCAGTCGTTTACTAATCCTGTTTTCTTCATAACACGGTATTTTTATCTATTTAGTCTTACGATTTTCGATATAATATATTTGTATAAATGTGTTGGGAAATATTGTATCTGATCACAACATGGTCATGAACGTTTATCTATAAATAAAATATTTATACTTCATATAAGGTGTACATAATTATATGTAAGCGTATTTTCATCTTATGTTTTAGGGAGCCAGGTACAGTTTATACTGATAATTGTATATGCATCCCGTGTTAAAATGTCACTTTAATAATCATACTTGCTTACTTATTTACAAGGAGCTTGTCGATCAAATTTAAATTCAAATGAATGTGTTAACAAACAAGTGAAAACGATGCAATGACATCGATTATGAAGTTATATTTTCGCTCTACCTCCAATGATTTCGCTACACAACTAGCACTTTCGCTCCTACACCTCTTGAAAAATGAGCATAAATCGTTTAAAGAGACGTTACACCATCCGAAATCTGTACAGCAGTCACAAGCGACAGGTATTCGATTTACACGCAACATAGAAATAATTGTTAAAGGCAATTTAAAGAACAAAATTAAGTCAAAATGACAAGTTTGTAAAGAAACCTGCATCATATGTTCGCTGGGAAATAAGTTCTAGCCTGGACAATTTACATGTTTAAAATATGAAACCGTGTTTTCCGTGAAGCTTTATCACACCTACACGGCACTACATTCCCCGATTTTTTAAAAAGTTCTTCTTTCTGTCTTATAAAGAGAAAAAATGTTGGTCATACTCACTTTTTGTAAACAAATCAGGGCTTTCGCTCAATCCCGGAAGTGGCTTTCGGTCATTTTGTTATGTTCTCTTTTCCGTTGTGGAGCGAATGTTTACCGGGCGTGATATTTATGTTTTGACATGTATTTCTTGTTTCATAAAATCGATAAATCTGTACTTATCACAATTAAACTGAAAGTAGCATATATCACAATTCAATAAATTAAAAAGTGAAATATGCGTATCAGGAAAATGCCAAACTCAGAAAACACAGGCTCACCTCAACGAAAAAATAAAGAGGAAAAGCGAGTATGTGTTTAGGAAAATATCAAATTCAAATAAGACACCACAAACACTTAACAAAAAAGAGAACCATTGGGATTACCGTCTTGGAACGGTCGTGGCAAAACAATCTGCCACAGGGGGTTTTAACCAGGTTCTATGGAGCATAAACCTCACAAACAATATGTTGATGTTTGCTTTAAAACATTCCCATACTTCACGCAAGTCTCACCTGCACTAGAAAACAGATCTGGATCTACACTCCTGCCGCAGTTATTACAAAACCTTTGGTTAGGAACCAGTTCAGCGTGGCAGAGAGAGCCATCTTCTAGTTGTCTGTTGCAGATAATTACAGTTTCAATACATCGTTTTTCTACCATTCTGGTCCCACATTGCTTGCAGAATCTACCTGTGCCCTCAACACCACAGCTGGTGTTAGAACACCACATCTTGTCAATGATTGTAGCTGAGAAAGTAATTTTTAGAGTCAAACATGAAATAATTAGTACAAAGCTTTAAAAACTGTTGGAAGAAAAAGAAACCATCAACCATTTATACATATACAATACATTTATGAACAGGCAGATGTAAGAACTTATCATTAACTCTGCACGGCAAACTTGAACCTTAAGATGCAATCTATGTTGAGAAACAAATAAATCTTACTTGAATCGGTTCTTTAACTGAACAAAGATACGAACAGAGTTTCAGTGCATTTCAATTATATTAATTTTACAAGAACGATCATTGAAACAACTTCAAAGGTTCCATAAGTCACAGTTATTTGGTATATATAAATATTTGGTAATCGTTAATCGTATTAAACGATAACCAGACTCGTTGATAATGTTTACAATGGCGTGAAATGTAAACAATCCTTCATGTAAAATGTTTTGTTTACATTGTTTATATTGGTATAGACTCAGTAAGCGAAATGTCGATTTTACTTTAATGCATCAACTTAAAAATACAGTTTTACTAATATAGTTGACAAATGACTTAAACGTGATAAATACTTGATACCGATTCTACTATTCAAAGATTTCCCTTTAACAGCCATACCAACTTTCTAAAAACATGGAAGTTTTAACTATGTTATAGGCTTACTAAGCTAACACTCCTGTATAACGCAAGGTTCAACACTAGACCCTACAAAAATGCGCGTACTTTAGTTTTGTACATTAATTTATCATTTTACAGCCTATTGTTTTACTTTCAAATAATCTTTATTAATTAAAAAATAATAAAATGTTTGCATTTTCATTAAACGAAGACGAAAGTGAAATGTTCTGCAACACGAAATATCTAAAATTGTCGTCCACTCTTTAATAGGCTGTTAACATGTACTACATGTAACGTTTGCACGATAAGTTCAGTCAAATTAATGCCCTAATTAGTTATTACCAAGCATATACATCAACAATAAAACCCAGTTTGCTTTAGAACTCTAAAACCTGAAAATGAAAGGCTATATAACAAAACAAAACCATGCCTGAACTGCTAATCTGCAAAACACTGTGGCGATTGTTGAAAGGAATGTTCGGGTTTTCAGAAATTCGAGAACATTCAGTTCCACTTTCGGTTTCAATGTCACACATATTGGTATATTATTTCAAAACCTGACGTTTTTCTAACATATGACCGAACATATTGTCAATCACATTTCACCTCATATCTGTATCTTTTCTCTAAAACTTTTCAAACAGCAATTTCTCCAATTTCTTAAAGTTGACCTCATTTCATTATTATCTCATCAACATATTGTAGTGGAGTATATTGATTAGCTTTCGCACTTGACATTTGCTTATTTGATCCTCGTATCGTGAAGGGATGCAAATGCTTTTACCTGTAAATTATGCTATATACGGGTGTTTATCTTTTGAGCTGTGGGTTATTCATAATATAATTCTGTAACATATTAGACCCACTCAGAATAGTGTTTGTAATGATAAAGTCTATTTTCTTTATTGAAAATAATTTCACTTTCTAAAAATGCTCCTTCAATTTTGTGCATTTTCAAAGGAGCTTGTTTGCGACCCAATATGAATAAAGGCATTTCGTTGATAAACTGTTGTATTTTTATATAAAAGATACTTTTCCATATATTCCATAACCAGTAGGGCTCACGTTTTGTAAATCTTATCTGGACTCTTTCGGCAAAAATCTTATCAATCTGGCTAGTACGAAAGTCAAGGGAATCGAAAATGAAAGTTGAGCGATAAGTACAAACGAATATATCGAATAGAAACCAAATTGTACCTGTGTTAACGCTACTGTAATCATGCAAATTAATATGCAACCACAATCCTGAGCATTATTAGTATTCAACTTCTTACCTGTCTTTCATGTATTGTTTAAAGTCAGCTATTTCTTTAACTTCGCGTTAAGGGTTATTCCTGATATTCCGTTCTAAAATCGAAAGTACATGTGCTGCCATCTAGACCTTAATTCCGCAACGTGAACAAGTTTAAGCTTTCCATAACGCTGCTATTTGAGATGGTTTTAGTGGTAAATTGATATGCTTGACTTAGAGAACTGTTTAGTTTGTAGAAAAATAACGAATTCTATTAAAAATTTCTAACGTTATATCAGTCCGTTAAACAACGGAAAACCATTTGCAACAACGATCAATTTTCACATTTGAAAAATCCAAAAAATATAGTTCAACATAAATTTTAACAACAAATACGTTTCTTATGGAATACCATATATGTTACCAGTTGGAAATCTCAAACTAAACTGTCTATGAACATCAGTCAAAGATAGTTGTCAAGATCGCGTACCATAGTTACCAAATATTCAGCGACAATTTTTACAACCTCTTAACTGAGATTAAGATACTGCGTCTCTGTTACTTTGTCTGTCTGGATGTCATGTCTATATACTGGTTTTAAACGACCGAAACTAATAATTATTGATAAATATTTAACAACGCAAAAGAAAATTTGTAAAACTTTAAAAACGACTTTTTACTGAATAACAAAATTAATAAAATTATTTTATTAGAAAGGTTCATTTTTGGGGGATCGGGGTGGAGAGAGGATAATAACTGAAAAGCGTCAAACAAACGTATAGAATTTGTTTTAGTTATTATCAAGTTTCACAATATTTCAAAATACTATTAATAAAGAGGTTGTCAAATGTTATCATTCTTTTTGAAAGCATGTCACGAGGTGCAAATTATAATGCTTATATAAGTTCTTAAGAATTTATTAAATTTCTAATTTTTGAGCACTAAATACTTGCTATGCTGGCTGTACATTACCGTATTGATGAAAAATTTGATCGGTGACTTATGGATTTATTATGAGACAATTTCTGTGCAAGACATCCTTAGACGAACGGAAGTTTTGTTATTGCACAAATAAGACAGTGCAGTGAGGACTTACCACGGTCCTTTAGTTTATAGCAGATTTTTCTGAAAAAAAGTATTACGTTCCTTTGCTTTACACATGTGTTTGTGTATCTAATAACTGTATTACCATTTTAATGTAGTGTTGTGTCGCCTGTGATTGCAGGTAGACACATAAAGATCCTATATATGGTTGGGGGCGGCGTCCGATGTCGGTAGTACCCCAACTTAACATGAAACTTATTGTTACCTATTATTTTAAAATTACTTGTCCAAGTCATTTAATACTTGGAATATAACATCAGTATGAACAGAGCCATCAGTGACAATTAAAATGATACTTATAAGAATTTGTTTGTGAACTCCAGAAACTGATATTTTCACGTAGAGTGGCGTAGTCACGAGTGAAGATGCTAGTTTTTGGTGTTCATAAGTGAACAAAATTGATATCTCACTGAAACAAACAATTTTTCTTTTTATTTTATATTTTCTTTACAAAGTAATCAGAATAGAAATAGAGTTTTTTGTTCCCTGTTGAGGCCCATCCACCCCCACTGCCAAAATAGCCGATTCACGTTCAATCATAACTGATGATACACAATATTGTAATAATATCACTCATTTGACGTTTCGGTCAATGGCCTTTTTCAAAATATTTAATGTCTGAGTATACAAGGAACACTTTTAACATAGGGAGTATCTTCGAACCCGGAGACAGCCCTTATATGCAGTCTCCACCAAATGAATATTTTAATTTATTTTAATCAGTTCCGGTCTGACTACAGATCTGTATGATTCAGTTCAAAGAGTGACTACTAAGTTGCTCAGAAATGATGAAATTGGTTATTTCACAGGGGCGTAGACAAGTTTTGGATATTGAGGCGGCGGAAATTTTGTAACATAATTTAACTAGTGAACGTGTGGTTATTATGTTTGTTTATGACTCAACACTCTTATAACAATGAAATACAAAGGAAATTTATATATTATATAAATATATTTATTCCAATATATCTAATTTTCAACGTATTTTAATAAATAACATAATACATTATAACTATATTTTGGTTATAACAGATCGTAGCCAACATCATGTTTAGAAATGTCACTAACATCTTAAAAATGTCCAAAAATCGCTTTCCTCGACTCGTTCACTGCCGCGAATTTGTTGGCGACGCCAGTAAGGTTGATCGCATCTACAGCAGTCCGGTGAACGTAAAGCGTCATTAGATGAGTCGTCCTCGTTGTGAGCACGTATAGCTAAACCATGCCGATCAAGGAACCTGACACTGCTAGGAACTCGAACAAGCTGTCTGCGGTTGTTTTGCTTCTCTTCGGCATGAGCGCTCGACGACGTCTCTCCAATGTCTTTGGTGGTTGCAGGAAGTGTCACGTGCCTCTCTAAGGCCTCCATGTGGCAGTCGCTGAGCTGGTGCCTCTTAAATTTGGTAGTGACATCTTTCCAATTGGTGAAGCCTGTGCTGATGAAACTGGATTCAGCTTTGGTATTCGCGATCTTACCCTCCTGCATTGCCGTCTTACACAGGAAACAGAGAGCCAGATCATGTGTCTCATCGTAATGAAGCCATGGGAAGTCATCATACCAACTAGGCTTAAATGATCGCAACGCGAGTTTTGACACTCCAAAAGAGCGCTTAGGAAAAGAAAATTTTTTAAGTTAATTAGAAACATCCATATATGATAACATCAAGTTATGGATTAAAAATGATTTTACAATATAAAGTTTTTGTCTTTATATGATATAGAACGCACTTGTTAAGATTAGAAACCTAAACTGAGGTAACATGTGCTAATTATCCTTTTAATTACAAACAAAATAATTGCCAGGTATCGATAATACCATGGCCTTTAAGTGCTATCAAAACACAATGACCATAAAGTGCAATTAACACCCTGCGGTCATCTGCAGTCGTTAATCCCTTGCCGCGCGCTGATAATGCATTGAGTGTATCGATACCTGTCAAGTGTAGCCGAAAAAGGCGACATAAAGCTATTGGGGCGGCGAAGCTGAAATATAACGGCGGCTGGTCAAAATATTGGGGCGGCGGCCGCCGCCCCTGCCGCCCCGTTGCCTACGCGCATGTTTCATAACTAAAATATAATGATAAAGTTGAAACTTATTGAATGAAAGATCGTCCATTTTAGCTTGATTGATACATTTGTGGATTGGAGAACTCTCACGTGACACGAAACAGTCCGGGAGGTCGTCGTTGTTGAACACGCAGTATAGCAAAAATGAAAACAGAGTTAGTTCCCTTTTCTGCATAACGTCATTTGCCTTTGAGCTTTACTTTTTTTGGAAGTTGTATGTACCTTTCACAAATTTATTCAGATTATTCTTTACACAAACTCGTATAGATCTACCTGTTTACCTTTACTTAATGACTGAATCACATTTCCCATCTATTTTTTGTTGCCAAAATCCTTGGTTCAGTTCAACGGATTATGAAAAACGTTTTGTGCCGATTCCCTGTGGCTTTGAGAAGCATGATTCAGCATGTCAACAAATTATTATTAATGTCATTATAGAAATTAATAATAATTTGTTGACATGCTGAATCATGCATCATTATAGAAATAGATGAAAAGGGAACTTAGAAAGCCACCAAACATGACAAATATGAAAATACTGCAGGCTCGGTTTGATTGAATCTGTTTATGGGCAGTAATGGGAATGCATATTACTACCCACGCCGCCTAGCCCAGGGTTGAGCGCAACTTGGTAATTACACCAATAAAAAGTAAAATATCGATCCATCCCAAACGATGGTATGCATATGGCGGTGAACATGGAACCTTCAATGTGGTATTTTCAGATTAATACCATTCAATGTTCAGCGGCGTATGGTCCCCATATAAAAGAATGGGTTTGCCCTAAACGAAAAAACAATGGGCGGAACTAAACAGAATAGAATTTTGACAGGGGATCTTAGAATATAAATCCTGCATATCACAGACTACGCCAAAGGCGAAATTTAAAAAACATGAAGTATATCCTTGTGGGTAGGAATTTAAACTTAAGAGAGCAGATTTAGAGCTCAGTGTGTCTTTGTCCCAGTTCAGGGATCAGTGTATTGATCTCCGGCTTCACAGTCTTCCAGATGAGAAGTTTAACCAGGGCCCAGTGTATTGTTATAAACTGGGCACTTAAATGCACTAGGGACAATTCTGGATTTGGAGAGTGCACTACTATCCTTTAAAATCCTAAATAAACTAACTCTCTTTTGGAGACTTTGCTCATAATAATGGTCTTCCAGTAGCTATGATAAATAAATCTAATTACAAACCAATAATTATAATAATATCTCTTTTGAATTGTACAGATGATACTGTCTTTTTTTTGGCATAGGTTGTTGAAAAGAGACTAGAAGGCTGGCTACCATTGGAACAAGTACTGAAACCAGGGTCTATTTAATCAATACTAATTAAAGAGACCCTGCTGAAACACATAATGTGGAGACCACAAATCCATGAGGTCATCAAGCTTGTACTGGCAGTGGTTATTGTTGGTGTTTTCCTACTCCTGTACACTAATCGAAGAGACATTCCTATCCAAATAGTGCCTTGGTTAGAGAAGACTGAGGACCACAAGACGTTGTTATTTACCAGGGGAAAGCCAACTACAGACAGTATATTTACAAGGGCAAAGCCAACTACAGAGAGTATACTAGTGTCAACTACACTTAGTTTGTCAGTGTCAAGTACAGAGAGAATGTCTGTGTTTCCATACATCAGTTTACAACCATTTTTATTGTCAAATAACAGTATTTGTAGAGCAATTTCAAACCTTGCTTTGATTATTCTTATACATTCAGCGCCAAAACATTTTAAATATCGAAATGCCATAAGAAATTCATGGGCAAAGTATAGCAACTATCATCTGAATGCAAGTTTCAGGATAGTTTTTCTTTTGGGTAAAGACAGCAATGAGGAAATACAGAGACAGCTTGCTAGTGAACACAAGATTCATGGGGATATTCTGCAAGGAAACTTCATAGATGGCTACAGTAATCTGACTTTGAATACACTGCATGGTTTATACTGGATTTATACATATTGCAGAAATGCTAAAGTGGTCATGAAGATGGATGACGATGTTGTTGTTGACTTGTACAGTATCTTTCCTTTAGTTATATTCAGATACAGTTCAGTCACTAAACATGTGTATTGTAATCAGTTGTACAATTCACCTATTGCACGAAATATTGAATCTAAACTGTTTGTAGATGAAAATATATTCCGTGGAAAAAGATATTTTCCTCCATATTGTGATGGAAAAGCTGTTATACTCACTTCAGACCTAGTTTATCCATTACTGCAGAAGGCAGCATATACTCCAATCTTTTGGATAGAAGATGTCTTTGTGTATGGTCTTGTATTAAATCAAATTCCTAAAGTGATGTATGATAACTATAGATGGGGATATGAGTTTAGTCTTGATTGTGATATCGACACAAGCTGTGTTACTAATGAAACAACATGTAGAACAATGTTTGCAGAATTAAAACGGAGTAAAGTTCCACAAATCAAAAGCAGCTGGAAAGTTTTCCAACAAAGACAGCATTCATGTTTAACACAATAGCAGACCTATTAGTACACATTGTTTTACATTATAGTTAAACACATTGTTTTACATTATAGTTAAACTGTTTTAGTTACAAAAGAGTTATGTCACTTGTCACTTGACACATGGCTAAGAAATTATGGAAATTGCAGATTCCATTTTGAACATTTTCTTGCTGTTATGACTTACTTGCTAATTTTTGTCACAATCTTAAGGTGATTTCTACATCTTAAGATAGATGTGCAGGCTGATTTGAATCTCTGCTGTTTTACCATATGATAACAGCCATGATATAAAGGGTTATTTGTTGCATAAAAATAGTTATTAACCCTTTCCTTGATATTTACGCATTTTTACGCATGTGCGACCAGTGTAGATCCAGATCAGCCAGCACATCCGTGCCATCTGGTCAGGATCTGCACTGATCGCATTTTGGTCAGAAATAACCTAATGAATCAAAAAGCGAAGAGTTTAGATCCTGATCAGACAGCACGCATGTGCCGGCTGATCTGGATCTAAACTGTTCACCCTATCAATAAAGGTGTATCTATACAGGAAAGGATTAATCTAAGCCCAAAGATTGATAAGGGCATTATCAGAAGGTTTTCTGATTCATTTTGTGAATGTATGGAAACAGTTTTACATTAAAGGGGCAACATTCGCTGCCTCGGCAGCGAGTATTTTGGGGTGTGGCTTTACATACAAGCTATCTGCCAGTTATAATTAACTGTAGTAAAAATAGCCTGTACAGAGTGAGTCACTGCATTACAGCAGACGACAGTATGAAGATTCCCTTTGCACTGATTATGAACTTCTATTTTTCCTTTCAGGGTTCCTTTGAATTTTTTTATATCTTGGACTAATTCCTCTCTTTTTTGTTTTTGTGTTCTTTAATTAAAATTCATATTTTCCTATTTGTTGTAAAAGACAAGCAGTCCACTAAATATTTCATTCATAACATTAGCCAGGAATGTTTCTATTATCACGACATAAAAAGATAATGTCACAAAATTAATTTGCAAAAATTTCCAAAATAATTTGTTCAGTAGTTTTTTCAAATTTTGAAAAAAGGGCTCCTTGATGTGTAACATGCATAAAATTATAGAAAAGCCTGCCCCAGTGCCATCTTGAGGTTTATATAGTCCTGTTGCCCCTTTAAGGAACAGTGAATTCATTAATCTTTATGGATAGAACCACAAAATTAAAATTCTAAAAAAAAACAAATGATCCAGAGTAAAAAAAACCATAGATTCTAAACTTATGAAAGTGTTGTTGTACTCAAAACCACTTAAGTTTTTGCCCATGAATATAATTATCCGTTCACATTATTGACAGCCACAGAGCTGAAGATCATAATACTAAATCTGGAGAATGGCGAAAATGGTGAGCCAATCAGATGCTTGAGATTTGAGATTGGTCTCCTATCTTAGTTTTATGATCTTAAGCTCATATGTGAATGATACCAATATATTCAAATTGTTGTCTAAAAATTTACAGTTGTGTTGTATTTTCAACAAAAAACTGTATTGTATTTGTATTTAAAAAAAAATATTTTTTAGATTCAACACCGAAAATTGCATTCATATTATACAGGCACATAGAATTCATAAAGATGTATTCTGTAGATCAAAAAAGAATTACTGTATTAAATTTTTAAGATGAACTTACCCCTATAAAAATAAATAACTCATTTAAAATAGCCTGTCCAAACTGCTTTGCAAAAACGTAAATGCAAAAAGATTTAAAATTATTTGAAGACTGTCGTTTGAGATAGACAAGTATATATGTATAATACACTGTAAAACATGACATAAATAGTCATTTTCCTCCATTTTGTTGGAGAAAAATACTTGATTCTGGCAATGGTGGCTTCGAATCTCATATCTCATACCTTTTTTTCTTTGGAAAATATATATTTATAAAAAAGTATAATGTAATTTGAGTATAATAAATGAGCTTTTAAGTAATTTTATGTCAATATTTTAACATACTGTGATAAAACACCAGCTATTATACTGCTTAAAAACAATAACATTATAATACAACCATTAAGCGTGTGTTATATATCATTTTAACAAGTAAGCAGAACTTTTAGGGTTTTTTATTAATAACTCATAAATACCTGGGATTTAAATTACAAACCAGGGGAAGTTGGTGATATTTTTGTATACTATTTCTGTTTTTAATAAGTTCATTTATTAATTTTTACCTAAAGATTTGGACAAAAGAAAACTTTTATAGGTTTTTTTGTAAATTTTTCAAATTGATCAAAAAATTTGTGATATTTTTCTGTTGTAGCTTTCTTTGTTCACTTTGTTTTTCAAATATTATAATAGCTGAGTTTCAAATTTTCATTTCAAGGACACATTATGGGTTAAGGTCAAAATTATTTATCATTGGTATTATGTACACAAGCCATGGTTAGAATTAGAAATCAGACCCGACTTAAATACAGAAATAACACTTATATTTTAAAGCTTATATATAATCAAAACAAGAAATTGTAGCAAACTTATTCTTTAAGGCATGACAAGAATTTTAAAGAGAGGGTGTCATTACCTGGTATAATCTTGTATCAGTGAGGAAATCACCAGCCGCTGCCATAAGGGCACAGACACCTGTTGTCTGCTTACTGCAATGGTCATCAGATCACAGAAGTTTTATCATACATAGAAGAGGGAATGTCTTTTTATGCATGGAAGATGCATGGTGATGCCTGTTTACCCATAGCGCACTGGCTGAATCTGCTGTTTCATATCATATGTAATGGTATATCTTGCTTATCTATAAACTGCAATATCATACTCAATTTCATTCACAGTGGCAACATAGAAGTGATAAAGAATAAAGAGTCCTGTGGGCTCAACGTTTAAGTCTGTCTGAACATAAAATTGCTATTTACATTTTTTTCTTGGTAACATATTGGTTGTCTACTTTAGGGTTAGGGTTTGTGGTTCGGCTAAAGGGGTTAGGGGTTCCGATTGAGTTAGAGTTGTGATAATGGTAACGCGCTTTGGCGGTGACCAGGTCACTGCTTCAATGTGCGCAGGTTTATAATGACTATGTAAGAGTCTACGCTACTTAATCCGTCTAAGTTCGTTTGCGATCAGTTTTTAAGAATTACTTAGAGACTCTTCACTTTAGAGAATTTCGCAAAATTTTAGGATATTTTTCAAATATTTTTACTTCAAAAGATGAGGATGGTTCTTCTAAGGCAGATGGATGACAGGAATATTTCAGTTCGGAAACAGAGCTCGGAGTATGAGGTGAATTGATTTCAACTCATCTGATCGCCGTTAAATAATGTCCGAAACATAATTTGCTCTATTAAAGACCACTGGCCTTCATCCACCAGAGACCTTGGTAGTGTTCACGCGAAATTCGCGAAATACACCGGCCGGTGTAGTCAAGATCTTGAAAGGAATGCATGAAACTTTCACTTAAACATTTTATATCTTGATAATTTAGTTTTATATTGGTGATAGCCATCCGCAGCCTCTACACAAAAAATAAAATCAACTTGTTCTGAATTTAGGGGCGTCCGTGGCCGAGTGGTTAAGGTTTCTGACATAAAACCACTTGCCCTTCACCGCTGTGAGTTCGAGACCTACCAGGGTCAAGATCTTTCATGTGAGAAAGCTTGTAAGCTAGCTTGCCGAACGTCGGTGGTTCTTCCCAGGTGCTCGCTTGGGCCTGAAAATTGTCCAGATGGGCACCTGTGGTCTTCCTCCACCATATAAAGCTGGTATTCCAAATGGGCCTAAGAAGCAATAGCTTAGCATCTGCTGATGTTCTGGTCTCTAATAAACATGAAACATGAAGTATGAATGTCCAGATCAAGGTTTGCAGTACCATTTACAGTGGGTGATAGTAAATCATGACCTTCAGTTGTCAGAGCCAGAGATCTAGGCTGGCAGTTGCTACAACACTGGATATGACGAATGGCTTATTCCATTTTCACTGCCAGGGAAAAGGTCCATGCCCTATAATTTGGGAAATGGAAACCCCCCGATTTGAATTTCTGTTTGGTGGTATAAGTGCATGATTTTAAAGAACTTTTTTTTTTGGGGGGGGGGGGGGGGCGGGTAGGGGGAGGCACCTGTAAACAGCCAGCCTCTAGATACACCTTCAGGTAAACACCATTTCCCTCAGGAAAACACCACCTACCTTATTTTTGCTCTCCGCTCCACACTGACATGAATAGGTACACCTAATTTTAACAGTAAGCCATTAGCACTGATCAGACTAGATTTGCATGTAAGTAGCAATTTTAAATTAAAACTGGTGTGCAGAATACCAAGCACATTTAATTGAAAGATTCCTTGTCTGTTTCAGCTATCTGTACATTCACATGACACTATAATAGACTTCAGCTACTGTACACCCAGAGATGAAAGATGGACATTGTACTGCCTCACACAGAGTGGAGGATTGTATAGAGTGGATTCAGAACATGTGGAGCGATCAAGAGTTTTAGAGCAGTGAGTTTCAGTATTAGATAAACAAGGATCAAGATAAAAAAGAATGAAGACCAGTCTTAAATCTCTAGCATCTGTTTGGCTGAAAAAAGACTCCATTTCAACCAATTAGATGCATAAGATTGGAGACTGGTCTCTAGATCGAGTATTTATGTCATTGTCGGTGAATATTGCTGTCCATTATCTGGGAACAGGTAGAACTATGTTTAGAATAAGAAATAGGGACGCGAGGTGAGTTGTATTTTAGGCCATACTTAAACAATTATTTAGTATCAATTACCTGGCTGACTTATCAGCATTGATCTGGCTTTAGTTTTGTTTTAACCACTTCAGCCATTTTTTTCTCTGCACAACCTTCATCTGGATCGACAGTGGTTGCACACGGGATATAAGTCATATACATTATTACATAGAGTAAAGTAATAAGCATTGGTTAAAGACTCTCATAGTGAACCCATCTGAACACAGAATATTTTGTACAACCATGAGCTTAAAATTGACAAATTTTTTATAAAAGATTACTTGACTTTATGTTCTAATTGATTCTTGTATTTCTAATGTTTATTTTTATCATAGAACAAGATCGTCAGACCTGGGACATCAAAATGAGATATTCTCTGAATTGCTTAGTGAAGAAAACAGTACAGACATAGATTTACAGTTGTCTACAATTCCTTTGTATGTTCTTAAAGATACAGACATTTTACTAGAACTGAAGCAGAAAGCTGTTGGAATATGTGTTGGTGCTAATCACATTTTGATATTGACAGAGGAGGCAATTTTGCAAAAGGTGCAGATCTATGACCTGCCAGATATAAGTGAACCATTTGTTACAACAGTAAAGACTATAAAGGATGCACATTGTTTTAACTTAAACAGAGAAAGAGACCATACATATATTTCTCAGGTTGTAATCAAGTTGGTGACCTGTTATGGAACTGAATGCAGTGACACTGACACAGAGTATTCAGATGTTGTTTCTTTGGACACCAGTTTGTTTAAGCTTTTATTTGGTGAAAGTGTTGCTCTACTGAATTCACCTGTAATGCTGTTGGCTGAGCCAGATGGTTCCGTTTACTACTATCCTTTGTTCAATGTCGGTATACATGACCATGCTGCTCTAATAGGGAAACCAGAGAGTCATGGAATTCCTAAGAATGGGAATGGTTTGATTCTTTTGTGTCAAATGTCAAGTGTTGTTAGCAATATTGTTAAGGTGAATGTAACTCTATCTGAAGATGAACCAGAGCTTTCTTGCCCTGCTCTAGGTGTATGTGGACAGGATGGAAAAATCATACTTTTTCATGGCAGTGGAAAATGCCAAAGTGATCTTATTATGTCAGATTTCCTTTTGAGTGGACCTGTAATTTCAGTGATAGGATTTCATGACAGACTTTATCATTCAAATGGAGAACATGTTGTTGAGACCTGTCTGGTGTTGTCCCAGATGGATAACCAGTCACTGTCCAGGTTTCAGATAAAAGTATCTACAACAAGAACGGTGTTTACTGGGTACATCAAGGAGATACATGCAGCAACATCAGATGGTTACACTGAAACCAAAGGTGAGAGTTCCAGTCATTCATGCTTGTCTTGTTAATTTGATAACTATCAACTACTGTTAGCCCTTTTGTCCATATATGCAAAGTTCTCATGTTATAAAACACATGAAGATTCACTGGATCTAATCTGGTCACTGCTTGGTCTGAAATAAACTCATGAATCTACAGTGAACAGTGTAGATCCTGATCAGAAGACACAAACAGCCATATCCTAAGATTTTAGAGATGCAACAGTTCTTGAAGTTTCCATTTGATATGAATCAATAATTTTGCTCTTTTGTTTTTAATTAATATTCATATACATTTCGTAATCTCTATTCATACCTATAATTAATTATATACACTGAGTTTTACATCTGATTTTTAGAAATGTAAACAGTGAAACCTTGCTTCAAAGCCACTGTTGGTTTTAATAATTTGTTGGTTTTTTTTCAGTAGAGAGAGGAGCCAATTTTCAAAGGGACTGTAAAATAGTGGTCTTGTAATGGTAATTATAGTGTTTTTAAGTTTTGCTAAATTGTTAGTGTTTATTTCAGGTTCTCCTTGTTCCATATATTGCACGCAGCAGAACAGAGAATTCAAACACATTAGAGTGACTACGGCTGCAGGAACTGAGAATGTTGTGGAGGCATCGGGACTTGAAAACCTCAAAGATATCCTGACTGCCATTGAACACATTGATAAGAAAAGAGAACAAGTAAGGCAGAAGAAAGAGGAACATAAACATGTGCTGCAGCAGCTTGGTGTGGCTTCCTATTTACTGCAAAGTTATTTGAGAGATTGCTCAGTGGATGATGAAATGAAGGTGAAAAATGGTTTTGCTGCTGGAGAAAACTTTAGTGTCTCCTGCAAGATCAGCAGGGCTGGAGACTGTACAGAAAATCTTGTAATTAAAATCAGCATTTCTCACAAGTTACCTTTGTCATTATCACAGGATTGGGTTTTGAGTGTTTTCTCACTGTTAGAAGGTGATGAGGACAGTTCTTTCTGTGTTTCTAAGCAACTGGACTCGGACTGGAAACCTAATGAGAAGCTCAGTATTTCTTCGACAGAACACTTTGCTAGGCTTTTAAGACATGTAATATTACAACTGAAACTTACACTGAGGTTAGACAAAACACAGTCTTTTGGTGAGAAGTTAAGCACAGAGGGGTCATCTTTGCAGAACTATCATTGTTTAAGTATTCCTATATTCTCACAACGACTTGATGTATTACAATGTTTTAACCTAGCCTCAGATATGAAGGAGGGAGTAGTTCAAGTGATGTCGGTAAACAGTAAGTTCCAGAAGCTTGCTAATGGTCGTCATGGTGCCACAGAGAACCTGCATAAACACAGTAAGTAAAGTTCTGATTCTCATCAAAACCCAAGATCATAAAACTAAGATTGGAGACAAGTTTCAAATCTCAAGCATCTGATTAGCTGAAATGGCAACCAGCTGCCATTTCAGCCAATCAGATGCTTGAGATTTGAGACTGGTGTTCAGATTTTTATGATCTTGGGCACAAGACTTCTTTACATTTTAAGGCCATTGTTACTGTAAGTTCCTTTTAGAAAAAAATTCAATTATTGTTTTGATATAACTATTGATAACAAATTATATGAGGATATAAAACTAGTTTAATCAACTGAATCAGATACAGTCAGTTGTATTAAGTGCCATGTTAAGGCAAAACAGACTTGAAATTTCAAAATTGATGTGAAGGACCCCATTTGTGTTTGCTTCGAAGCTGATCATATTTCTTCATCATGCTCTCTCTCTCTTTCTTGACTGTGGAAAGGCTGATTTTTCTGAATGAGGCAATTCCTGATATGTATAATATTATTTCACCTTTTCATAACATTATCTAGATTAAAAACCATTTTAAAGCAGTTGTGTGACCCAGAATGTTGAAACTAGAATCAATATTAGTCCCTTGGTAAATCCAAACTGAGAAACAATGCCATTTTTCTGCTTTATTGTGGAAGGGTAAAATTTGCTGATTTTCTGTCTTACATTTTGCATAAAATTTTTGATTATTAAAACCTATTTTAAGTTATATTTAATTTGAAAAAAAAAGAGTAAAATACGTTCTTAAAATTTTCACAGATCTGGAGACGACTGTTTGTACAAGAAACACTGTAAAGCTAGTCTCATCAGGTGGCAGACATCAGCAGATCAAAGGTAAATGCTTCGCCCAAGATATGCAACTGGAGACCAGTTTCATAACTCATGCTTCTGATTGGCAGAAATGGATACTGGTCTCCACTCATAATTTTATGATTTCTTGATTTTGTGAGTTGAATTTTATTAATACGAGTATGTGTATGTGATCTTGCCATTGTATTGATGTTACATACAATGGTTTTAATGTAAAATGTCTTTGATAAGAATAATTTGGATGCCATCAAAAATAAAATATAAGCAGATGTTGAAGTTTGTTTTTTTTAGACAATTGAATAGTCATTGAAATAAAACTTGATTTTAAACCAGTTTGATCTTGTTAAACAACCTTGTGAAAAACATGGTCACATATGTGGGAACACTTGCACCAGCTGGAGGGTCAGCATCATCCTCAAAACTTGTCTGCTTAACCCTTTCCCGTACAGATACCGGTACACCTTTATTGCTGGGGCGAACAGTTTAGATCCAGATCAGCTGGCACATCTGTGCCGTCTGATCAGGATCTAAACTGTTCGCTTTTTGATTCATTAGGTTATTTCTGACCAAAATGTGACCAGTGCAGATCCTGATCAGACGGCATGGATGTGCTTGCTGATCTAGATCTACACTGGTCGCACATGCGTAAAAATGCGTATCTATACAGGAAATGCTTAACCAGATTGATCCAATAACTTCAACTTACTAATTATTGAGCAGATCACTTAATAGTTATATAATTATAACTTCAGTTGCTGTATTTCATTTACCTTGATTGTTTTGATTCACAATCGAACTTTTTTTTCAGATGAAAATGATATTCTTAAAGCAATTATTGGTCAAAGACTAAACCTGACAGAAGTGACATCCAGTGACTGCCACTTCAGGACATTGGTAGGACACGATGTCCACATGAATATTCTGCCAGTTGATAGTACTTCACTGTCCAATACTAGAGGAGATGAAACTGTGCACCTGTTTGAAGTTGTTGTAAGAAGCCCTCCATCAATAGCAGCTGCTGTACACCAAGCAATACAACAGAGATTACAGGTAATCAAAACATAGTCATAGATTAATACATTTGTACATTGCACTTATGTACAATTTGAAAAATGTCCTTCTGAAACAAGGTGACGGGTGGTCCAGTGGTAACATGCTGGTCTACCAATCTGGAGGTCGTGAGTTTGAAACCTGAATGCGGCACTGGAAATTTCTGAAATACGTCTGAGTACTGGTTCACTCCCAGGAATTAGGATATTTGTTTTTACCAGTGTAAGATAGAAATATATTTCACTGAGTGAGCTCTGGAATTGGTGGTGAAGCCACAAGTGAAAATACATAATTCCAGAGTTCACAAGTGAAATATATTTCTATCTTTCACTGGTGAAAACAAACTTTCTTATTATTAACCAGGTTTTCTTTAGAAAAATCCTGGTAATTAGATTGGGGTATGTCGTTGGGCGGGCGGGCGTCAACATTACGTGAAGTTTTTTGTGAAAGTTGTGTTTTTCTCAGTAACCGTTCAAGGTACAACTTTGAAACTTAACATAGTTGTCTGACATATCAATACCAATTATCAGGACAAGTTTCATAATCCCTGAATGTATTTTGACAAAGTTATGCCCCTTTTTCACTTAAAAATTTTGTGAAGTTTTTTGTGAAAGTTGTGTTTTTCTCAGTAACCGTTCAAGGTACAACTTTAAAACTTAACATAGTTGTCTGACATATCAATACCAATTATCAGGACAAGTTTCATAATCCCTGAATGTATTTTGACAAAGTTATGCCCCTTTTTCACTTAGAAATTTTTTGAAGTTTTTTGTGAAAGTTGTGTTTTTCTCAGTAACCGTATACGATACAACTTTGAAACTTAACAGAGTTGTCTGACATCTCAAAACCAATTATCAGGACAAGTTTCATAATCCCTGAATGTATTTTGACAAAGTTATGCCCCTTTTTCACTTAGAAATTTTGTTAATTTTTTTGTGAAAGTTGTGTTTTTCTCAGTAACTGTTCAAGGTACAACTTTGAAACTTAACATAGTTGTCTGACATATCAATACCAATTATCAGGACGAGTTTTATAATCCCTGAATGTATTTTGACAAAGTTATGCCCCTTTTTCACTTAGAAATTTTTTGAAGTTTTTTGTGAAAGTTGTGTTTTTCTCAGTAACTGTTCAAGGTACAACTTTAAAACTTAACATAGTTGTCTGACATCTTAAAACCAATTATCAGGACAAGTTTCATAATCTCTGACTGTTTTTTGACAAAGTTATGCCCCTTTTTATGCCCCCGAAGGGAGGCATATAGTAATCGCACCGTCCGTCCGTCTTTCCGTCCGTCCGTCCATCCATCCGTCCGAAATAATCTTGTCCTCGCTTCTCCTCCGAAACCGCTTGAGGGATTTCTTTGAAATTTCACAGGAATGTTTGTCACCAAGCCTAGTTGTGCATATCGTCAGGAATTTCTGCTCTGATTATTTTTGGCTGAGTTATGGCCCTTTTAAGCAAAATCTTGTCCTCGCTTCTTCTCCAAAACCGCTTTAGGGATTTCATTGAAACTTCACAGGAGTGTTTGTCACCAAGCGTAGATGTGCATATCCGAAGGAATTTCTGATCGGATTATTTTTGGCGGAGTTATGGACCTTTTTACCTAACCCTAACCCTAACGTAAACTGAAACCGCTTGAGGGATTTCATTGAAA
The DNA here is from genome assembly GCA_038501625.1 of Corbicula japonica. Classification (NCBI taxonomy): domain Eukaryota; kingdom Metazoa; phylum Mollusca; class Bivalvia; order Venerida; family Cyrenidae; genus Corbicula; species Corbicula japonica. The sequence goes on from JAZAYU010000222.1 coordinate 198,639, forward strand.
CTTCACAGGAGTGTTTGTCACAAAGACTTGTTGATTATATCCAAAGGAATTTCTGATCGGATTATTTTTGGCTGAGTTATGGGCCTTTTTACCTAACCCTAACCCTAAACCCTAACCCTAACCCTAAGGTAAATTTTGTTAACGCAATAGAGGTTACATTTTTTGTCCGATTGTCATGAAATTTGGTCAGGATGTTTGTCCCAATGATTTCTCGGACGAGTTCCAATATGGGTCATCAGGGTCCAAAAACTAGGTCACTGTTGATAAAAATAGAATTTTCTTGTTAACACTCTAGCGGTCACATTTTTGTTCCGATTGTCATTAAACTTGGTCAGGATGTTTGTCCCAATTATTTCTAGGCCGAGTTTGAATATGGGTCATCTGGGTCTAAAAACTAGGTCACTGTTACTATAAATAGAATTTTCTTGTTAACACTCTAGCAGTCACATTTTTGCTCCAATTATCATGAAACTTGGTCAGGATATTTGTCCCAATGATTTCTAGGATGAGTTTGAATATGAATCATCTGGGTCCAAAAACTAGGTCACTGTAACTAAAAATAGAATTTTCTTGTTAACACTCTAGCGGTCACATTTTTGTTCTGATTGTCATGACACTTGGTCAGGATGTTTGTCCCGATGATTTCTCGGACGAGTTTGAATATGGGTCATCTGGGTCCAAAAACTAGGTCACTGTTACTAAAAATACAATTTTCTTGTTAACACTCTAGAGGTCACATTTTTGCTCCGATTTTCATGAAACTTGGCCAGGATGTTTGTCCCAATGATTTCTCAGACAAGTTTGAATATGGGTCATCTGGGTCCAAAAACTAGGTAACTGTTACTAAAAATAGAATTTTCTTGTTTACACTATAGTGGTCACATTTTTACTCTGATTATCAGATAGTAAAGAAACTTGGTCAGAACATATGTCCCAGTTATTAATTGGACGAGTTTGAGTATGGGTCACCTGGGGTCAAAAACTAGGTCATTGTTACTATAAATAGAAAAATCTTGTCCAGGCTGTAAATTTGTTATTTCTAATTGGATTTTAAAATAGCTTGGCTCAAATGTTTACCATGACAAGATGTACTTTCGCGTACAATACCCATGCCTGTTGGTCCAAGGTCAAGGTCACTGTTACTAAAAATAACATTTTCTTGTCTGGGCTGTTAATTCCTAATGAATGAAGTGATTTCAAAATAACTTTACATAAATGTTCACCGTGACAAAGGGATGTGTTGCTTACAATACCCATGCAGGTAGGTCAAAGGTCAAGGTCACTGTTACGAAAAATAGCATTTTCTTTTCCAAGCTGTAGATTTGTTGTTTCTTATTGGATTTTAAAATAACTTGGTGTAAATGTTCACCATATCGAGACGTTGGGTCTTGTACAACACAACTTTGTTGTACTCAGGTGAGTGATAAAGGGCCATCATGGCCCTCTTGTTTATATTACCCACATCATATGTAGTAAATCATTTTTATGCCCCCACAAAGTGGGAGGTATATAGAGTTGCACTCGTCCGTCCGTCCGTACGTCTGTACGTCCGTACGTCTGTACGTCCGTACGTCCCCAAATCTTGTGGCATCAACTCCTCCTAAACTATAAGGCGGATTTCTTTCAAACTTGCACAGATGATCAAGCAGGATGTGTAGATGATCGTGAAGAAAGGATTTTTTCCTGCGACCATTTTTACCAGAGTTATGGCCCTTTGTTAATTTCAGTTATTAAATCTTGTGGCGTCAACTCCTCCTAAACTATAAGGCGGATTTCTTTCAAACTTGCACAGATGATCAAGCAGGATGTGTAGATGATCGTAAAGAAAGGATTTTTTCCTGCAACCATTTTTACCAGAGTTATGGCCCTTTGTTAATTTCAGTTATTAAATCTTGTGGCGTCAACTCCTCCTAAACTATAAGGCGGATTTCTTTCAAACTTGCACAGATGATCAAGCAGGATGTGTAGATGATCGTAAAGAAAGGATTTTTTCCTGCGACCATTTTTACCAGAGTTATGGCCCTTTGTAAATTTAAGTAATTAAATCTTGTGGCGTCAACTCCTCCTAAACTATAAAGCGGATTTCTCTCAAACTTGCACAGATGATTAAGCAGATGATCGTTAAGAAAGGAATTTTTCCTGCGACTATTTTTACCAGAGTTATGACCCTTTGTTAATTTCAGTAATTAAATCTTGTAGCATCAACTCCTCATTTTAACTATCTAAGGGATTTCTTTCAAATTTGCACAGATGATCAAGCAGGTTGTGTAGATGATTGTAAAGAAAGAGTTTTTCTTACGGCCATTTTACCAGAGTTATGGCCCTTTGTTAATTTCAGTGATTTAATCTTGTGGCATCAACTCCTCGTTTACTATTGGATGGATTTCTTTCAAACTTGCTCACATGATCAAGGTGGATGTGCAGATGATCATAAAGAAAGGATTTTTTCCTGCGGCCATATTTACCAGAGTTATGGCCCTTTGTTAATTTCACTTACAAAATTTTGTGGCATCAACTCCACATTTTTTATTTGGCTGATTTCTTCCAAACTTACACAGATGATTAGACATGATGTCTTAATTGCTGTAAAGGACATTGCCTTGCAACCATTTTCACCAAAGTTATGGCCCTTTGTTTATGTTAGTCATTAAATTTTGTGGCTCTTACTCCTCATTCACCACATATTGTTAATACCTAGTACACAATTTTGTTACAAATGTACTTGCAGCAGTGGGGGCATCAGTGTCCTGAGGACACAGTCTAGTTCAGGATAATTTCCCCAATAATCTTCAAATTTTCTAAAAAAAATGTAATATTTAACTTTATTATGCCCCCCTTCGAAGAAGGGGGGGTATATTGCTTTGCACATGTCGGTCGGTCGGTCGGTCGGTCCGTAGACCACATCTTGTCCGATCAATAACTAGACAACGCTTTGTGATATAGTCCTTATATTTGGTGTGGAGGTTGGTCATAACCAGTAGAAGACCCCTATTGATTTTGGGGTCAGTAGGTCAAAGGTCAAGGTCACAGTGGCCTTGACCACAAAAACCTTGTCCGATCAATAACTAGACAACGCTTTGTGATACAGTCCTCATATTTGGTGTGGAGGTTGGTCATGACCAGTAGAAGACCCCTATTGATTTTGGGGTCAGTAGGTCAAAGGTCAAGGTCACAGTGGCCTTGACCACAAAAACCTTGTCCGATCAATAACTAGACAACGCTTTGTGATACAGTCCTCATATTTGGTGTGGAGGTTGGTCATGACCAGTAGAAGACCCCTATTGATTTTAGGGTCAGTAGGTCAAAGGTCAAGGTCACAGTGGCCTTGACCACAAAAACCTTGTCCGATCAATAACTAGACAACGCTTTGTGATACAGTCCTCATATTTGGTGTGGAGGTTGGTCATGACCAGTAGAAGACCCCTATTGATTTTGGGGTCAGTAGGTCAAAGGTCAAGGTCACAGTGGCCTTGACCACAAAAACCTTGTCCGATCAATAACTAGACAACGCTTTGTGATACAGTCCTCATATTTGGTGTGGAGGTTGGTCATGACCAATAGAAGAACCCTATTGATTTTAGGATCAGTAGGTCAAAGGTCAAGGTCACAGTGGCCTTTGCATACAAAAACGTTGTCCGATCAATAACTAAATGTAATCCTCTCATTGGATGACCTGGTTATTGATATATAGGAGTTCCACCGTCTTGTAAATTGCTTTCATGACTGGTACCCTTCATTGCTAAAGCTTACAAAAGTCTCTAAATTTCCAAAAATTTAAATTCAATGCTAATAGATATCACTTGCACGTCAGGGGGGGCATTTGTGTTTGACAAACACCTCTTGTTTAACTATATATTTACTACAGACTTGAAACATATGATCCTTTCATCTTTCACTTTATATGCATGCAGTATGTTTTGTCTTCCACAAGCATATTTTTCATTACATACGTTTATTTATTACATATGTATACCTATTTGATTTCAAAGCTGCATTTCGGGGGCATATGTCAATTTCAAGTGACAGCTCTTGTTCACTTAGAAATTTTGTTAATTTTTTTGTGAAAGTTGTGTTTTTCTCAGTAACCATTCTAGTTATAGCTTTGAAACTTTACATAATTGTTTAACATCACAGTACCAAATATCAGGTCAAGTTTCATAACCCCTGACTATGTTTTGCAAAAGTTATGCCCCTTTTTGACTTAGATTTTTTGTTAAGTATTTTGTGAATGTTATCTGTTGATGCCAAATTGCCTGTTGACGCTTAGCTTGATTTGTGGGTAGCTTATATCAACAGTCAGCTTGAGATTGCTACCCAGGTGTCTGTGATAAAGGTCAAGGTCACTTGCTAAATATAGAAATTCAGCTTACTGAGTTTGCTTTTATCTCTGGATGCCAAACTTAGTATCTGAGTAGCTGATATCAATAGACAGCTTGGGATTGCCACAGGTATCTGTGATCAAGGTCTAGGTCACTGTTGCTAAAAATAGAAATTCAGTTTTCCCTCAATAACTTAAGTTTGCTTTGGTATATTTACGCCGAACTTAGTGTTGGTATCTAATATCATGATGCAGCTTGAGATTGCTACCCAAGCGCCTGTGATAAAGCTCAAGGTCACTGTAGCTAAAAATAGAAATTCAGTCTCTGCTCAATAGCTTGAGTTTTCTTTGGCCTATTGACACCAAACTTGGTTTGTTGGTAGCTTATATCAAGACACTACTTAGGATTGATACCCAGGTGTCTGTGATAAAGGTATATGTCATTTTTGCTTAAAATAAGAATTTAGGTTTCTCCTTATTACTTGGGTTAGCTGTGATATATTGACACGAAACTTTCTTTGGGTAGCTGATACCAAGACACAACTCGGGATTTCTACTCAGAAGTCTGTGATCAAGATCAAGGTCACTGTTGCTAAAATTGGAAGTTAAGTTTCTTCATATCAGATATTTTCTTTACTAAAGTATAAGTATTAAATGAAAACCTGGTTTTCGGCGCGTGCGACGATTTTTTCTTGTTTTATGCTTTTTGTGCACAATTTTACTTAAAAGTTGCATGAAATGGCGCCAAAAGTGTTTTATGACGTCATTTACCCAAATTTAAGCATGTTTTCTAAATGTTCAAATTTGGAATGTTATGTGTATTTGGGAACCAATTGGAAAAAAAACAGTGAAAATAAAAATGATATTCCACTGTTTGAAAACAGTGAAATACCACTTTTATTTCACCGGGAAAATTCTATAGTTCAGTGGAAAGCATAAAGTCAAAAGCAGTACCTTTGAGCATTAATGTCACTCGTAGTAACAGCTTTTAATCATACATAGACTGCAAGTTCATCTCTTCTAAAACATTCCTTTAAAAATATACGTCTAGGTTTTTTTATCCATCTTGTTTTTCTCTTTCTGTCTTTAACTGCTTTAAGCCATCTGCCTTCTCCCTGTTTGTGTTATTTATTTTTAACTTTTTTGGTGTTTGACCAAATTCCAGATCAAAATAAAATCCCAGTTTTTGACTTGTAATTGAGAACATTTTTTATCCAATGTTATCACGTTTTCTATATTATTTTGCTTTCCAAAGTGACGCCACAAAACTTTTTTTTATTACCTATGTAGGATATCACTTTTAAGTGTTGTTTTTGGTTCAATAAAATTATATAAATTAGAGAATGCCATTTAAAAAAAAGCAGTTCAGATGGCCTTAGATAGATGTTGTAAATGCATGATTTTTGTAAATATAGGAAGCTGTTTGGTATCTTAATATATTTTTTTGCATATAAAAGTTCCATGACTTTTGGTCCATGGCTTTTAATAGTTATATTAATATAAAACTAAGGAAAACTGCTGTATAATTGACAGACCAACCATTTTTTTTTTCGTTTCAGATGCTCACTCAAGATCATACAGAGGTTCATATCTTTACCACAAAAGAGGCTCGGCAGTCATTGAAATTAGTTCAGGTAGGTTATCAACAGTTCCACAGCCTGCCTTTTCTCTTTGCCATTAATTGCTTGTGACACCAGTGTTGTTTGATCCAGAACTTATTTAATCAGGGATTTGGTAATTGAAAATGTAATTGGAACTGAGTAATTAATTTGGTAATGCTGAGTACTGGTAATTAATTGTTCTCTGTTGTATTCTAATTTTTCTAACAACATTCTAATTAATCACCAAGCCCCTGTTGTAATTAATCACACAGAGGCTGTTATTTTTCTTTCATATTTTTTTTCATGTTTGTTGACTTTCAAATTTCCCTTTTCATCATAACACATTGAATTGTTATTTAAGATTTTGTAAATTTTAATATAATGCCCATCTGTAAAAATACTTGTTTCTTTTCTTACATGTGTTCTGACTCTGGCATTATAAGTTGAATATTTCAGTGTGTACCAGATTTTATTGTTAACATTTGTCATAAAAAGTGAACAGAAAAAAGAAAATGTAAAATAATTCAATGCTACTGATGAAAGTGTCAGGAATTTTTTTATATTATTGAAGAATAATGAGGGAATAAATTAGATCTACTTCACATTTGTAGAAGGCCATATCAGTGTCACTAACAGTTTTTTTTAAATAAAAAAGGTAATCCACTCAAGAATTTGCATAGCTTGAGTTTATAGGTCAAGGAAATATTTACATGTACTTAAATATAAGAAAACAATTTTTGCCTGTTTTTAATATTAATTTAAAAAGGATTAATTTTATTTATTGCAATTAAAATTGGTTTATCAGTTTAATATTCTGTCATCATTTGAAGAAAAATGTGATACTTAGTGATTGCTTTGTCTGTCAGTCCATCTGTCATGAAGACTTATAGTTGGATGTACCAGCTGATCTGAATCTACACTAATTGCTCATGTATAACAGCTATATCTTACAGAGCAAGTGGTTAAAGCTTAAAAAACTTAAAAATGAAATAATTTTTAATACTTTTTGTTATATATTGAATTAAAATGTGTAGTTATACCATTAACACCTGAAGTTAACAACATTTTGAATTTTTTTTAGAAAATTCAGTGTGATGTGTGGTGGGATGGAGTCAATACTCATTCTCCTTGTTTATGCGAAGCTGTCTTGTATAATAAAACTTGGCATATTCACATGCTTAGAACATCAACTATTTCAGACCTATTTTATTTGGGGACCATAATCTGCTGATCATGGAATGGTTTTAATCTGAAAATACCGCATTGAAGGTTCCATTTTCACTGCCATATGCACTGTATCCTTTGGGATGGATTGAAATTGTACTTTTTATTTGTGTAAATATTGAGTTGCACTCAACCCTTAGCTAGTTGGCATGGGCATTATTATGCATTCTATTACTGCACGCGAACAAACCAAACCTGCAATACATAGTTTCATATTTGTCGTGTTCAGTGGCTTTCAAAATCCCTCTTTATCTTTTTCAAATCTTTAACATTAATCCATTAAGCAAAATTGTCAAAATGCTGAAATGCCAGCAGACTGAATATATTGCCAGCAGGAGGACTGAATATATTGCCAGCAGTTGGACTGAATATATTGCCAGCAGGCAGACTGAATATATGGCCAGCGGGCTGACTGAATATATTGCCAGCAGACGGACTGAATATATTGCCAGCAGTTGGACTGAATATATTGTCAGCAGGCAGACTGAATATATTGCCAGCATGCAACTGAATACATTGCCAGTAGGCGGACTGAATATATTGCCAGTAGGCAGACTGAATATATTACCAGCAGGCGGACTGAATATATCACCAGCAGGCAGACTGAATATATTGCCAGTAGGCAGACTGAATATATTGCCAGCAGGCGGACTGAATGTATTGCCAGCAGGCAGATTGAATATCTTGCCAGTAGGCAGACTGAATATATTGCCAGCAGGCAGACTGAATATATTGCCAGCATGCAGACTGAATATATTGCCAGCAGTGGTATTGTTTGAATGAGATGTACCTTATACTGACAAAGTATTGTTTGGTTTTCAAGTGATCATCTGATAACAGTTCATATATTTTTACCTTATTTAAAGAGTGGTTTATCTCCTTGAAATTTCAATGGTACTTGAACCATTTTTGCACAGATATGATATATATTAATTTGGTCAAGATGTATGGAGATGTTCTTGTTGTTACAAAATATGTAGGCCTTAGATAAATATTCAGAGCAACATAATTGAAGTCAGATGGGCATATGATAGGGCCATATCATTTTGACAGTGAATGCAGAGAATACTCAGAATTTTGTTTCATTCTTAAAAATCCGTTGCATTTTGAATAAATAGGTATTTGCAGTTTAAGAAATTATTGGTGCCATCCATAAAAGAAATTATAACATTTTTCATTGCAGGACTTGACCCGATCATTCATTGGCATCAGCATGGATGAGGTTCAAGTTTATTCTCTGTATGAGCGATTGCGCAGCTTACCACATCGTCTATATTAGCTGTCGAAATATGATATAACCAGGGGTGAAGGTTAAAAAGCTGAGATTGGAAACAAGTCTCAAATCTCAAACATCTGATTGGCTGAAATATAAATATAATTTATCAACAGACAGTCAAGGTCTGCTCCTTAGTATTGATATTCCAGCAGACAACTCAAAATGGTGGACAATGAGAAAACACCTATCCAATCCACAGATCCAGCAGAAGGGCAGATTTGAAGAAGATTAGAGGATGTTATCATTAAATTGTTCATTCTAGTGAACAGGACTTCAGGTGTGTGTTAAAATCTAATTGATTAATAAAACATGCTTTCTAAAACAAAACAAAAATTGTTTTCCGGTCTTTTTACAAAGGTTATTTTAAATGGATGTTATGACTTTCATGATAGCTAGGTTGGTTTGGATGGTCGATTGGTCGGTCGGTTACATAAAACTTTATTTGACCATAAGAATAAGTTTTAAAGATCTTTGCATTTCCTTAATATCACTTCCGGTTTTATATTTCTTTTTATTAAAATACTATTACTTTGCATTATAAAATAATCTTCATTATAAAAGTATTTTTCTTTATCCGAGTAATTATCGGAGTTATAATTCGCGGAAATAAAACAAGCCATAACATCGCACTTTGAAAAGCAAAGAACTAAGTTCAAGGGTGTGGCGATATTGATAGTTACTAAGCGGGTGATCAAAAAACTTTATAATTGATAAACCTAAACATTCAATCTCAACAAACATAATCCAGATTTGTCCTTGGAAATTCAGTATCATCTGTATAATCATAGGATGATAAATTTAATTTTACTAAGACAGACAATTTGGTTGTCCGTAGCGGAGTCATAAGCTCTTCATTTGATTTTATTTCGATTTTTTAAACGAATCCAAACTACGTATGTAGTAACTTGAAGCTGGAATTAATTATTCTCTTTTTTGAAAGAAGTTTCTAAAAAACAACAATTGCTCTAGCTTTCATTGACGCGCGAGAGACGTGTACGTTTCAAATATCACTGCTTTTCCTTTATTCACTAATCATTAATTTTGTAATGATAAATAAACCAAAATTAACCTCGTTAATAACTTATTAGGAGTGTTAAGGTATACATTACAAAAGATTAAAATCCATTTGGGTCTAATTGAGACAGAGATTGTCCGTTTTTTTGTTAATTTCTTTGCAACAAGGAATTTCACAGCCAGTTTTTTTTATGGAGATTTAATTTATAAACTTAAGAAGATAAAAGGCGATGTTAATTTCTCCCGGTTATTAGTAAAAACCATCTGTAAATTTAAAAAGAAAGGTTACAAACATGGTATTTTACAGCGCTCTGCAGGCCTGGTGATTAACCCATCTACAGTCGATCATTATGCTTACCTCTTTGGTTGCACGACGGTGGCAGGGGTTTAAGAGTTTATGAAGGTTTATGGGGAAATCTTTTCTTAAAAGAACCCAGAAGCTCGATTTGTTTCTTTTATCCCTGTCATCGTGTTCTTGCTGATTTTACTCCAGGTGCTCTGGTCTCGGTAAGATCATTGAGTACCCGCCCTTTGGCTTTGCAATGCTATTAAATTCTTATGTTTGTATGCTTTTGCATGCAACATTGTTGAGCTGATGGGTGGGTTGGAGTTATTTCACCAAGACAATTTGTACTTGTTCTGTGATAGGAGAACCTGTTGGGGCAAGTGTGAGGTTTGTGCACCCTAGAACCTGGTTAAAACCCCCAGTAGCACTTTGTTTTGCCACTGACCGTTCCAAGGCGGTAACCCCTCTGGTTCTCACTTTCGTTATTTGTTTGTGGCGTCCATTTTGAAACTGATTATTGTAATACCATGCTCTTTTTTCCTTTCTACTTTTTGGCTGTGTGGGGATGCTGTGTATGCTGGATGTGGCCATTCCTGATATGCATATTTCTTTTTTTTCCAAGTAAAATGCGGCGTGATTAATTATATACTATTCAAAGTTTGCAAGCACCAAGACTATACTACTCAAAATTTGATAAGGATCACTTATAAGATTTCGTTTATTTTTTAAGTTTGAAACGTTATATTACCTGTGATTCTGAAAATTCGTTTATTTGACATTTGCTTTGTGCAATGCCGGTATGTCGTTAGAATAATGTAAATGTATGAAACAACACTTACCTTGGGTTTACTGTTAAGAAGATCTTTAAGAAATAAAAAGTGATCCCTATCAAATTTTGAGTAGTATAATTATATTTGTATATATCTTATGGTGTATGACAGGTTTTAGTTTTATTTCGTTGTATTTGCCTGATTAATGACTGACTTAACAATATTGATAATTTGTTTAACAATTGTTATGTGTTAATTGGAGACTTGTGATGTGAAAAAATAAATTGCCAAATCAAAAACAAACAGAAAACGTTGATGACTGCATCTTATAAATGACAACAAATCAACAAATGTTGGTTAAATACAGGATTACCTCGTTTGCAGGACAGTCGTTGTGTTGTTTAAAGTTTGTATTTGACAATAAATGTTGTAATTTCATCTTCATTTCGGTAATGTTACATTAATTAGATGTAAGACATATTCATATAATCTTTAGAATCTTAAACGAGGTACCTATACACACGGAAAAAATCAGTACGTATAAATTAGGTACAAGGGAAGCTTTCAAGAACTTCTGTTTTCTTACTCTCAATGCTCTTTTGTACCGTGGAAGTCTCTTAATGACATTACTGCGTTGAACGTAATGTTACAAGCAACGATCACTAGAAGAATAAATCTGTCAATCACCAGAAAGTGATTGTGAGTGATTAAATCGAGCGGTGTTTAGGTCGCCATGTTTTCACATGTACCACGTGATCAACGACACTGAAAAACTGTGTAAGTGCGAGTTAAACAAAAAACGATAATTGCGACAGCCTCTCTTTATTGGTGTATAGTATCCTCTACAAAATGTAACTCAAAATAAAGAGAAATTCCCTGTTCTGGAACTTCTTTTCAATTAAAAAGTAAAATGTTGGCGATCAATGCCAAAGACGCATAGAGAGAAACTCTCTGGCGGCAATCGGTAGATCCCGAGTCGTATGATGGATCGAGATCATCGATACACACGGCGTATGTGGATTTATTCCCATCAGAATTCTCTGAATATTCGTTGTCTCCCAGGGTTACATTCCTTGAAGGAATGAAAATGCTTCCAACCATCTTGGTCACGTGATACTCTTCCAAGTAGACCTAAAATCAACAAGATATACATTTGTACTTAAAATTTCCCAATTTTTTATGAGAAAAATTTATTGCTTTGTTGAATTAAAGTTTAAATCAAATTCAAATTTAATGATCGGGCAGATATATGTGTAAATGCTCGGAGTTCAGATATGGGTCTGTAAAGGCTGTGATTTGTGAATGTTAAATTCTAAAAACGCTGCTGCGAGCTTTAATAACATCAAATACATATGCATATTATAATATGCCTATCTAGGCTTCATAGAATAATAAGGGGATGAAGGAACATGAGTCTTGAAATACAGCGCTTTTAGTTCTTGGTTGTCCTCAGGTGTGTAAAGTTTTCCTAGTTTTCTGTCATTTTTATCGCTCTTAGAATGTTACATGTAAAGCATGCATGTTATTTTTTAAAGGCTGTACTTCTTTCATCAAGCTCCAAGAGATTTTCGAATGGGGCTTAATCAATTCAATCATCGCCAAATGTAAAAGTTAAATGTATCAATGGTTACCACGTGCCATTATTCGTTATACGGGATTTTGGCCCGCATTTGCTTGCCTCCACTACAGGCCAGAAACATGATAAATCATTTAATTCGCTCTGTCAAACATACAACATTATATACTACTTAAAATAATTGCAAAGGGACAGCTTTTACAGGTTTTTAATTTTGTAGAAAGTTCTCAATGACTTTCAAAGTCCACTTTCATCAATTTTAATATCACAGTAGCATTGTTTGTGCCGGTCCGGTGGCTGTAAAAGTCAAAAAATACATTCAGTCTGCTGTTATCAATTAACGTCCTGCAAAGGTCGTCGAGCAAGAACTCTTATATCCGTTAGTAGTACTCCTAAAAAGGTGTGTTTCATTATTTCGGCATCTACTTTTATGAGAGGTATGAATGTCACAGCTAGTTTAACTAATACTGCGAGGATTTTCCTACTGCCTTTTAATGTTTGCCTTTGGCGGTCTCTGATATATTCACCGATGCCATGTAAAATTCTATTCTTTTCAGTTACGCAGTGTTTTTTTTTCTTTTGTATGGGAACTATACGCCGCTCATATCTCATTGAAAGTTCATTGTTCACCGTCTTACGTACACGAATGTTGGGATGAATCAAGAACGTAAAAACTGTTTACCCTTGTAAATATTAGGTTATGCTCTACCCGGGGCTAGGCAACGGAGGCAGTAATATGTGGTTCCATTAATTCCAATAAACAGGCTCATCAAACTAAGCCTGCAAAAGTTTTAGTGTTTAGTTCTCATCATCTATTCTAGAAATTACTCAATACACAATTGCCATTTACTCAAGACTCCTGTTTCATGAAAAATCAATTAGTTCATACGAGGAAATGTAACGTTTACAGCCGAAATTTAATTGTGCGAATCATCAAAAAATATTCAAGGCTCCTACCTGCTTACACCAAAACGTTTTCTTAATATTGAGACCTCCTCTTGTTCTTACAATATCCCGTATCGATTACGGCGAGAATAATCTGTACTGGTCGGATCCCTTGTTAGTGTTGTCTTGAAAAAATGTTGACAAGCTCTGATAGAAAGACAAATTTGAGTGATAATACAGCACGTTGGTATATTTGCCAAAACTTGCTTCGAACGCATACGTGACATTTTTCACCCTTATTAACCAGGGCTTGTCGAAACACCGACGAATGTTTGGTATGGTCGTGTTTGGGGCAAAACCTCCATCAACGGTATATATGACCATTTCTGAAAGAAACGACTGAACGGAACTGTTTTTCGTTGCGCTTATTTCGATGAAGATACTAAGAGCTGTGGTTTGAAGAGTTGCACAGGGACTAGTGATCCATGACATTGGGGTCTGGAGTTCTTGATCCGATAAATCTTCTATGTCTATTGAGTAACGTGTTCCCCTGAGCCGGTAAAAGTTTTATCTGCAAAACAAATGTTGAACCATTAAATCAACTAATGCTTGAAACGTTCTCCCGCATAGATAATTTTACACTCCTATTTCAGTTCAATAATTAAACTCAGATGGCTAATTCATCGGTTCTTTAAAATAAACAATACAAACAAAATGTTTCAAAACCTGTTCAAAATGTTCACAGTAGCGCTTTTTGTGCAGTGTGGCGGCCGTAAAAAGTCTCCCCGTATATAAAGTCAGTACTGTTATCAGTAAAATAACTCGTTACCGATGTCGAGTGATGACAACGTATATCAGGGCTATCCGATCAACCTTTTTACGGGTTGTTCCGAATAGCAGGGGGGGGGGGGGGGGGGGGGGGGGCAGCGCTAGGCGCTGTCGCCGTAACGGTTGCGGGATCGCTCCCATGTAGAGGTAATATGATTTTACATTTTTTATTTCATTACACTGTCATCGGTAACAAATAATCAAAATCTGTGCAACGGCAAATGCAGTTCAATAAAACATTGCATAAATAATCATTATTAATGTGTCTTAATTCATTTTACATACGTTATTAAGTTAGAATAGTAAAGAAAATACTAGACAAATAAATTCCCAGAAATTCAATTTACATAATTTCACAAAAACTAAACAACAAGTTATTTTTCCACTGTTCTTTCGTGTCTTAACATGTTTTCCAGTGAATTTTAGATTTTTATAAGTGAAATAAAATTGGTATTCCACTGTTTTGAAAATGTCGTTTACAATTTTTTTATTTTAACAGATTTTGCCGAACTTCTTTTTAGCTTATGACCTCTCTTTAATACGCCATTGATTGCATGTTGTTTCTTTTACAAAATGATGTATATAAATCGATTTTGTCTCAATGGAACTCTAAACGAAGAAAATCCGCTGAAATGTAATTCCGGGTCTCGAGATGTCCCGGGTCATATAATACTAGAAAGAACCAACATAGTATAAGAGCTTTTAAGTTATTATGATAAATATTATTATTGTTATCACTATTACTTTGTAGATCTATGTGTCTTTGTATGTTTTTCAGTTTTCTATTTAAACTGCAAAAGTATTTTAACAAGAGCTGTCAGAGGAGACAGCATGCTCGACTATTCGAATCATTTGAAACAAATGCAATTTAAAGATTAAAACAATAACAACTATGGCCATACATTCATGTTCAATCAGGAAAAATATTAACAAGTGAATGGTAAGGGAGAAATTCATTTCAAATAGCAGAAATAATTCCTTAATGTACCATAATTACAAAACTGAATAGGGGATTAACTATGAAATATTTCTGAATTTGTTAGAAAACTTGTTTTGAAATCCCTTCATTCATAAAGAAGTTATAGCTCGAACAAGTCAATTCAAGTTTAAGTAACTGTGACCTTGACATTGGATTAACAGGCATGGGTAATATACCCAACACACCGCCTTGTCATGGTGAACATTTGTGCCAAGTTATTTTGAAAACCCTCCATTCAAAACAAAGTTATAGCCCGGACAAGAAAATTCTATTTTTAGTAACAGTGACCTTGACCTTGGACCTACAGGCATGGACATGACTCACCACCTTGTCATGGTGAACATTTCTGCCAAGTTATTTTGAAATTTTCTATTCCTAACGTAATTACAACCATGACAAGAAAATTCTATTTTAGTAACAGTGACCTTGACATTGGACCTACAGGCATAGGCATGGTTAGGGACACACCACCTTGTCATGATGAACATTTGTGTCAAGTTATTTTGAAATCACTCTATTCCTAATGAAGTTACAGCCCTGACAAGAGAATTCTATTTTTAGTAACAGTGACCTTGACCTACAGGCATGGGCATGGTACGCGATACACCACTCTGTCATGGTGAACATTTGTGTCAAGTTATTTTGAAATCCCTCCATTTATAATGAAGTTATAGCCCGGACAAGAAAATTCTATTTTTAGTAACAGTGACCTTGACCTTGGACCTTCAGGCTTGGGTATTGTGCAGACACACTGCCTTGTCAAAGTGAACATTTGTGTAAAGTTATTTTGAAATCCCTCCATTCATAACAAAGTAACAGCCCGGACAAGATAATTCTATTTTTAGTAACAGTGACCTTGACCTTTGACCTACAAGCATGGGCATGGTATGCGACACACCGCCCTGTCATAGTGAACATTTGTATAAAGCTATTTTGAAATCCCTCCATTCATAACGAAGTTACAGCTTGGACAAGAAAATTCTATTTTTAGTAGCAGTGACCTTGACCTTGGATCTACAGACATGGGTATTGTGTGAACATACCGCCTTGTCATGGTGAACATTTGTGCCAAGTTTTTTTGAAATCCCTCCATTCATAACAAAGTAACAGCTCGGACAAGAAAATTCTATTTTTAGTAACAGTGACCTTGACCTTCGACCTACAGGCTTGGGCATGTACGTGACACACCTTCTTGATATGGTGAACAATTATACCAAGTTATTTAAAAATCCAATAGGAAACAACAAAGTTACAGAGCGGACACCATTTTGCAAGAAAATTCTATTTTTAGTAGCAGTGACCTTGACCTTGGACCTACAGGCATGGATATTGTACGCGACACACCGCCTTGTCAAGGTGAACATTTGTGCCAAGATATGTTGAAATCCCTCCATTCATAACGAAGTTAAGGTCCAAGTGTATATTTTGCTTAACACAAAATGTAAGTGAAAAAGGGGCATAATTTGAAAAATATTGGAAGAAGGGTTATGGGTCTTGTTGGTTATGATGTATATTTTGATGGTGAAAATATATTTCAAGTTTCAAGGCAATATCTCAAGAAGTATTAAAGTTATAGGCAAAATGCATATTTTGCTTAACACAAAATATAAGAAAAAGGGGCATAACTTGAAATATATTGATAGAGTTATGGGTCTTGTTGATAATGATGTAGAATTTGATGGTGAATACATATTCCAAGTTTCAAGTTGTTATCCCAAGTAGTTTATAAGTTATGGACCAAGGTGCATATTTTGCTTAATGCAAAATTGAAGTAAAAAAGGGGCATAACTTTAAAAATATTTTAGCAGAGTTATGGGTGTTGTTGGTAATGATGTAGAATTTGATGGTGAATATATATTCCAAGTTTCAAGTTGATATTCTAAGTAGTTTTCAAGTTATGGACCAAAGTGCATTTTTTGTTTAACATTTGTTTAACGGACGCCGACGGGAACGCCGACGCCGACACCGGGGCGAGTAGGATAGCTCCCCTATTCTTCGAATAGTCGAGCTAAAAACTGTTAGATTTATCTTTGTATATCCACATTGGGCGGCCGGATAAATACGGTAGGAATTTACTATGAAACAGCGAAGAAAACCAAGTTAAGCCGTTTGAACGGAAGTTGGTTGTTCTCGCTTTCTCTATTGATTCTTTCATGGATGAAGAAAATCAGTGTGGGAATACCCCTTTTCAATCCTTTAATATAATTGGATTATTAAATAGCAGGTAATCAAAAGCAACTGGCAAAAACTTGAGTTACCTTGGCCTTGGTCATCTTGACGCTTAGACTGGTAGACGCTCTCTGTACCGCGCTTAAGTACGGAGTACGAATGTTTCTTTAGGTATTCATCTCTTAGACTAGAATTTTTCGACCCATGTTTTATATAGACTCACGCACAGTTGATAAATATAATAAGCAGACGACACTCAATTAAATTATAAACGTACCGTAAACAAGTTTTAAGAAAATTAAGATCTAAAAAATGAAGTGGTATCTGAGTTTAAAACATCTATTATGGTGTAACTTTTCATTCAAGTTTTGCACTGTTGTAAGGGTTTCCTCGGTTTGTGTATGGAAGTATATTCTGTTAAAGGTCCATGGGTGTAAGTAATACATCATATGTGGCTCGCAAGTTGTATGCTACTGTTTAACCACATCAGCCCAATCACATTTTGTGCGATGTGATAATTATAAACGGGTACGCTGAAATGTGATTCCGGGTCTCGTGATGTCCTGGGTCATATAATACTAGAAAGAACCAACATAGTATAAGTCTTGTAGAGCTTTTTAGTTATTATTATAATTATTATTATTGTTATTATTATTACTTTGTAGATCTATGCGTATTTATATTTTTCAGTTTTCTGTTCAAACTGCAAAAGTATTGTAAAAACTGTTAGATTTTACTCTTTGAATCTACATTGACAGGTCTATTTAAACTCTTTTTTTCAAATGTTTTCGGCCATAATTGGCTTTCTTCAGTTTATAATGTCATTACAAGTCAACATTCTCTGTCTTTCACAACACATATCACATTAGATTTTAATATAAAACATCCGATTTTAATTATACTTCGTAACTTTCTGCCTGGCCTGTCGGAGCCCGATTATGTAAAGTAAAATAGTTTGGCCACCCAAAATTCTCTATTTGTTTTTGCATGCAAACATTTCAAATCGTTAACAAAAAACCTCACCCACTTCGATGTAATATGCTATACAAGCCGTCTACTAGCTTTCTTAAAAGCTATCCTTTTTACATCTTACCGTAAGACTAACGGATGTGGGGAACTTACACTTTCATATAACAATTTCTTTGATTTCAATAGGAAAAATTTATTAAATTCTTAACTGTCAAACAGTTTATATTATGAAATCCTGCATACAAGAGCAAACAGCCTAAAACAAGTAAAAGTAAAAAAAAGGTATACTTTTCGCTATATTTAAATAAGTATATACATTAATATGTGAAATTAAAATTATAAATACACTTACCGCAGCATCTGATTTGCTGCCTATGTTTGCTTTTTGCAAGTGTAAGTTACTTCACAGAAAATGTCAGGACATTAAAATTTTCAATATTAACGATATAATCAATTATTCAAAACAATAAAAGGTATACCTTCATGACAATGAAGGGCGTGTACCACCGTTCAATGAAATACCTGCACGTCTTGCTGGTCATCAACATACCTTGTGGGCAATGGATCTGAAGACATGTGTTCTGAAGAAAACAAAAACAATCTTAATTGTTCTTGTAATATTTATCACTTCTGGAGATGCCAAGAAACTTAATCAATAACATAGTGTTTAAGTTATTTATTATTTCTTTAAAACACGTACGAGGTTATAGGACCTATGATTGATAACTTCCGACTTGACGCGGCTTTAGCTATCATTAACAATTATGGCCAGTGTTTCAAAAAGAAACTGTTTTGATAAAGGAAGAAGAAAAGTCTTACATTCATCTGTAGACAGGCACCTGTTTCTGTCAAATCATCCAGGTCACTTCTTGTAAAAAAGGAGATCAAGTCTAGCAAGGATGCGTCAATCAACACTGTCATCAAACTGGCAGAAAAAGTGCGGGATTTCGAAGCACATTGGTGCGGTATATTATAAAGGGTTACATTACTCAGATTCAGTTTACAGATATAACAGAAAACATTTTCGTATGAGTGTCCTTGCACTGATTTAAACGGTAAATGGAGATTTTTCACACACCATTTTAAAATCGAGGATTTCACATGGAGTTTTAATGTCTTTGATGCATTGTAATCTTGTCCAGTCTTCATTTGATGGCGGTACATATATAGAACTTCCCTCGCTGTTTCTTACATTTGATATCATACTCGTAACTAAGAAGCCATGAGGCCTTGCTCCCGACATGTATAAAAAGCCCCATGGAGTGAACTTTGTAACATTGTTACAGCGCGCGCAGTTCGCGTTAATGTATATTCGTCCGGTTTCCAAAAACGACACGGGTGCAACTAGAGAATTTCCAAAGTCGTCGTTTAATGTACATGGCTTGTCCAAAGGTTCACCACTAAAATATTTATTGCAAGCCTGTACCATGTAATAACTTGTGTCGACATTGACATCTGGCAGCCTCCCGAGGACTGTAGCAATGCATGCCACGATCTGATTTTGTACAAGTTGATATTTGTTCAGCTCGTCAAAACAGCAGTCCATCCTTTGTCCAC
Source organism: Corbicula japonica (assembly GCA_038501625.1). Classification (NCBI taxonomy): domain Eukaryota; kingdom Metazoa; phylum Mollusca; class Bivalvia; order Venerida; family Cyrenidae; genus Corbicula; species Corbicula japonica. Next base: position 218,091 of record JAZAYU010000222.1, read on the forward strand.
AATCATCATCACAAGCACATGTTCCACAACAAGGGACCATCTCTTGTACTAGTCCTTCTGTCCCTCTGCTCGAGGTCTTGTTACAAATATCCGAATAGGGGCAGTATTCATAGATCGCATCTGGTGTACTCAATCCTGACGACCAGTGGTTTCTTACAGTGAACAAGAAATACCAGAAAACTAACATTAGCTTGGTTTTCATCTTTTTAATTTCAATTATAAAATATCTTAAATGTTTTGTGTTGTTCGCGTTAAATCTCTGAAATAAATCAAAAACATGTACAGACGTTTTCCCGACAAGAAAGACCCTTACTTCGCTACTTGCAAAAAACTGAAATATACATGTCAGAAATCTCCGCACTCAGAAAACACAGCCTCCACGCGCAGTGAAAAACAAGAGAGAATATGTGAACATGTATTTATAAGAATCTCAGTTTGAAAAAAAGACACCAGAAACAATTAAGGGAAAAGAAAACCCATACATTTTCAATTTTCTTCTTCTTTTTATCTATTTCCCTAAAAAAAATAATTAATTAATTATCGCCAAGAGACGGTTTTTATTTGTTTGATGAAAATAAATGTCAAATGAAAATTAGACAAGGTTATACCTTTTGATATCAATACCATGCTCACTAAACAGGTGTCATGTGGAGATTCGATTTGCGAACAAAATGATGGTTGACTGTTATCGAACACTTTGGTTTATATCGGATATGGTAGGTTACAAGTTTTAGCTTTCCAAAAATCTAGTCGGTCAATAGCAGATAAACTAATAGTATGTATGTTTGCATTTACTTTTGGACCACCGGAAGTCAAGGATTTGTCCAGTTTTCTGTCGATCAATGTCACGTAGATTGTTTCTGACAAACCATTTGTGAATTGAGTTGTAGTTTCAAGTTTCAAGTATATTTCCAATTACATTTCTCTGTATACAATAAATAAACAAAAGAACATATACATTACAAATGCTGCTACTTTAAAGCATGCAAACGTAGTTGAACGGCTTACGATTGATTTATTGAAACATGAAGAAGACGTGTATCGGTAAAAGACATTAATATAAATAGTCATGTTTCTGGTAAACGTGTATAAATAATGACGTTGTTTAGGCACCACCAAATTGGATGAATGCTCACAGAAATACAATAGAACTTTCCACAGTCGATGTTTATTGGTACGGTGAGCAGAAAAGCGATGCTTATAATATTCAGTATTTATTACCAACATAAAGTGTAGTTTAAGTTAAAGCAGCAGATCTGGTCAAATTTGAAGTTGACGAGCGTTAGAAGACTGTAAACAATAAATTAGGATAAATATGCATTTATAACTTTCACTTAAGCTTTATGTTGCTCATATATTTTGTTTTAGTTTTCTCTGAAACTATTACAGAAACTCGTGAAGCAATATTTGTATTTAAATTAAGCTATGATAAAAGAAATTGTCGTTATGCCACTGTTTTGAAAATTCTTCACAACTATTTCTTTGCTTTAAAGGCTGGTTTTACATTGCTTGAGTATATACTAGTAGATCGCCCTGACATAGAAATGATAGTGCTTGAGTTGTCTACCTTACTGTACTTTTCAAAATTATGTTATTGTTTAGTATCAATCCAAGACCGAATCCAGATCCGTTATATTGCATGTGTATGGGGAAGCAGATATTGGGGTCAATGGTATCCCCGGAAATCTTTTACAAGTTAAACTCAAATTGCATTTGCGACGAGTCGGTTGAACCGTTCACAATACATCCCAAGAAGAGAATGCATGGAAAGATGCGGTTTGTTTTGAGACGGAATCGGGGAATCTTAACAAATCACATAATCATTGTATTTCTTTGAAAATGCATATATTCAAGGGCAAAGGCAAGTTTTGAATATTGGGGCGGTGGGGTTTTTGTAACATAAATTACATTCATTATCACTTGAATGAAATAAATATACTTTAGATACGGTCTTGTGAACACCAAAACCTAAAAGAAAAAGGTGATACTAACATTTATATAGCTTTGCTTACCAAAGATTTTTAGTGATTCGGATTGTCTACACAAACTGTACTTTTCAATGGCTTTGCAATTTGATTTGCCACTGACCATTCCAAGGCGGTAACCCCTCGGGTTCTCATTTTTGTTAATTGTTAGTGGTGTCTCTTTTGAAACTGATCATTTTATTAACCATGCTCTCTCCCTCTCTTCTTCTTGACTGTGTGGGGAGGCTGTTTTTTTATGTGGCTATTCCTGATATGCATATTTCACCTTTCTTTCAACTTTTCATGACAATATTTTAAAATTCTATGATTTACCACTATAAAATCTCAAAAATCAAGATTCCATGAATTTTCCAGGCAATACTCTTTTCCATGACTTTTCCAGATCTGTGCAAAACCCTGCCATCAGCAACCCAAACAAGCTATGTACACGTTCTCACTATACGCCAAGTTTCATGTCAATACGAAGAACCGAATTCAAGTTAATCGCCGGAAACCAGATTTCTATTTCTAGTAACGGTGATCTTGACCTTTGACGGACTGACACCAAAAGCATTCCAAAGCAAGCCCTCAACCTGTTCTAACTATACACTAAGTTTCATGTCAGTACGATGAACCGAACTTAAGTTAATCGCTGGAAATAAAATTTCTATTTTTAGGAACGGTGTCATCGACCTTTGACGGACCGACCCCAAAAGCAATTCCAAGCGAGCCCTCCACCTGTTCTAACTAAACACCAAGTTTCATGTCAATATCATGAACCGAACTAAAGTTTATCGCCGGAAACCAAACATTTTTACGCCCGCCCGCCCGCCCGTCCGCACAACGAAGAACGCTAATCTAATAACCTGTTGTTGTTTTTTAAAAAAAAACCCTGGTTAAAACAAGAAAATATGCGAGAACAAGCAATATATTACATGCTGAAGTTTTAAACTACTAGCAATACCATCATTCTAACGAAATTGTTGAAGATCAGAATAGTAAGAATAGTAAATAGAATATTTTTGAGTCCCTGTCAAATTGCTCATCCCCACCCCCAACAGATATTACAGCTTGATTTTTGTTTCTTTCTCTACACTTTTTGACAAAAGAAGTGATAGACCAAGAAATAGTGTTTGACAAACCTACCAATTACGGTACTTTCAAGTAAATTATAAATAAGGGTTGCAAAATGGTAAGATTTATTAACAGCTTAAATGCATTCCTTTAAAAAAGGAAATGTTTATAAGTAAACTATTTTTTTGTATGACATCCAATAAAAATTAAGCGCTTCTATTTCAAAGTGGCTTAAAATTTTAACTTCTGTGCTATGTGCTTTTTTGTTATAAGGTTATGCCAAAGACCGACTAGCTTTTTGTTAACTTTTGTTACAGACAGCCTTTCCCGCAAAAGTCGGATATCCTTTAGTCTCTAAGAAAATCATAATCAGTGTCTTGTTTTTGACGAACAAAATCAAGATAACTCAACGAATCTATTTCATATATGGCATCATCCTGAACTGTTGTTTGATTCAATGATTACATGAAACAAATGCATCAATAATAATGTCATATACATATTTACTGAATATTCCTTAGGAAATGATGTTAATATTTTCAAATAAAATATTATAAAATTTGGAGCGCTCATAATAAACCACTTTATTTTACTTACCTATTATGGTCTTAAAATACGACATTGTTTTGCGCTACTTATTTCGATAAATTTAACTGGGATTAGCGGAACCGTGGCTTTAACACCCTGAGGCAATCCCCGACACATCACCATTTCCTTGACGTGGACACTTGACTGTGCATTAGCTAAGCCGATAACGGATTTCCGGTAAGAAAAGAACGACGATCTTATGGTTCAAGTTTACTGCTGATGGCATTGCATAGGCGCAAATGGTTCTTTTGAGATTTTTTAGCCTTGCCCGCCGGGGCCGCGACTTGTCGAAATATTGGGGCCGCGGTCGCCGCTCCTGCGGGCCATACTCCTACGCGCCTGTGGTAATGTTTATATGTCAAAAAGGGAAGATTAAAAATACATAAATTATTGTATATGCATAAAGTGTATTTATGCTAATGTAGGATACAACTTTCACTAGTGAGGGAAAATAGTGCATAACACAGTGTGAGTGAAAAAGGGTATTTATTTAAAAAAATAAAGTTATGAGTTAAAACATTATTTTTACTTATCTTGGCGGCAAAAAACGCCAGATCTTCATTCAAATACGAGGACTTTGTTTTTATTTGCATGATAAAGTTATCAGCATTTTAATGGTATCGTAATCATTAGGGTCATAATTCGTAGGAATAAAATGACACATAACATCGCACTTTGCAAAAGCCCCATACGAGAAACAACTCTTATGCGGAGGATCATATAACTTGATAATTGATAAAAAAAACATCTTAACAATGTTCAATTTACTTGTGGTTAAATTATTTATATATTAACGAGATACCCTAGCGGTAGCTCTTACTTTATAACAAACTATTACAAACTAGACTATCAACCGAGATTGTATGCGATAGTATCTGTTGGAAATTCAGTGTTGTATATGGTGACTGATTTATGCCATTCCGTTTTTACGTTATTTCGTCGCGAAATAACGCAAAGCGAAAAGACGAAATAACGAAAAATAAAACGCTGTGCGAAAAGACGAACTAACAAAAAAAAAACGCCACTGGAAAAGACGAAATATTTTTGCGAGAAATAACGAAAAGTCGCCGTGCAAAAAAAAAAAAAAACAACGCCAATATAATTGTACAAAAAAGCGTTCTTTCTAGTTTCGCCTGGCGTTTATTCGTTCTTTCGATTTGCGTCTTTTCGCTAGGCGTTATTTCACCTGGAGTTTTTTCTTGTTGTTTCGCCTGGCGCTTTGTCGTTATTTTGTCTTTTCGCGTGGCGTTTTTCCGTTATTTCGCTTGACTTGTGTTCGTTATTTCGTCTTTTCGCTTTGCGTTTTTTCGTTATTTCGTCTTTTCGCGTGGCGTCTATTCGTTATTTCGCATGGCGTCTTTTCGTTATTTTGCTCGGCGTTTTTTCGTTATATCGTTTTTTCACGTGGCGTTTTTTATTATTTCTTCTTTTCGCCTGGCTTCTTTTCGTTATTTTGTCTTTTCGCTAGGCGTCTTTTCGTTATTTCGCCGCGAAATAACTCCAAGCGAAAAGACGAAATAACGAAATAATACCCCACGAAATGATTAAATAACGAAAAAAACGCAAAGCGAAAACACAAAAAACGCCACACGAAAGGACGAAATAACGAAAAAACGCCACGTGAAAAGACGGAATAACGAAAAAAAGCCAGGCGAAAAGAAGTGATAATGAAGAAACGCCAAGTAAATTAACAAAAAGACGCCACGCGAAAAGAATAACGCGAAATAACGACACGCGAAAAGACGAAATAAAGAAAAAACGTCGCGCGAAAAGACGAAATAACGATAAAACGCAACGCGAAAAGACAAAATACCGAAAGAACGCCACGCGAAATAACGAAAATCCGGCATTTTTTCGCGAAATAAATAAAGGTGCCGTGCAAAAAAAAAAACAACGCCAATTTAACTGTACAAAATAGCGTTATTTCTAGATTCGGCTGGCGTGTTTTCGTTATTTCGCCTTGCGTGTTTTCGTTATTTCGCCTGGCGTCTTGTCGTTATTTCGCCTGGCGTTTTTTCGTTATTTCGCTTGGCGTTGTTTTTTTTTTCGTTATTTCATCTTTTCGCTAGACGTTTTCTAGTTTTTTCGTCTTTCCGCATGACGTTCTTCGTTTTTTTTTTCGCCTTTTTGCCTGGCGTTATTTCGCGGCGAAATAACAAAAAACGAAATGGTATAAATCAGCCACCATAGTTGATCTCCACATTGAAATATTTCCTCTTTATTTCACACCTCCTCACAGGAAAAGTGCAAACTGCTCTCTCCCGGATAGTCTTAAATGTATACCAAAGCCAATAAGTGTTAATCTTAACATGAAACGTGATCGGTTTCTGCATGCTTGTTTTGCAATAACTTATTGTCAATTTTGTTTTTAGTATAGAGAACAAACGTACGTATGCTCACATCTGCCACTGTTAAGGGTAAAAACGTTACTGTTTATTCCGAAAATACAATGACCTTGATCATTTCGCATATTTTGCCGATAATCAATGAGCTTTTTTCACACACATTATATGTGTTATTTAACTTATTTTTTATTAACACCAATGATGGATATTTGTATAGATTGGTGTTGCATGAACGTAATGTTCTCAGCGCTCAATAAGCCTGAAATTACGCGGGAAAACATGCATTTGGCTGTGGCGCTTGTCAAACTTTGGAATAATTTAGGAGTTTTGCGGGAGAGGGTCGAAGGACCTCGTTCGAGTACTGAAAAATGGGTACTTTGGACATTATGAACCAAGAGGAATTGAAATTCCTGAAAGTTCCACCCGATAGCAAAATCAACAAGTTCGTTATATTTTAAAACAGCAGATAATTAATTGGTCTGTTAACGTCGACAAGTCAAACTCTCAAATGTCTGTTTCTAAATTGTAACTGTTGCCATCTTTATCTTTATCGCATATTTAATGCACGTTCTTGCGACAGGGCGTAAATCTGTCGCCGCTGTTAGTTTCATTATGAATAAATGACTTTCATTTTGTTTGTCTTCAACAAAAAAAGTGAAATATGCGTATCAGGCATGGCCATATCCAGCTGAAACAGCCTCCTCAAAAAAGCATACTTCATAAAAAAGGTATTAAATTCGTTAAGGTAAGCATACTCCGAAACCCGCTTCGTTTCCAAAATCGTTTTGAATCGCTTGAGTGATTTCATTGAAACTTCTCAGAAATGTTTGTCACCTAGCCCAGTTGTGCATATTTTCATTTACTTCGTACTTCAAATATATGTTCCTTATCATTATCCACATCATTCCTTATCATCACCCACAGCATATGCGGTAGGGTTCATAGCTTTAAAAATCATTTTCATGATAATTTCCCCCTTTAACTTTAGAAATTTCCTTACAAAATGTAACACTTTACAATAACTTGTTTATTACTTTTTGGATTAACTACAAACTGCAAACACATGACCTGCAAACACATCATACGTGGGAAAGCTAATCTCGTTTCCACAGGCATATTCAATTAGATGTATATGATTTCAGAATTACATTTCAGGAGAATATGTCACTTTCTAGTGACAGGTTTTAAACATAAAGCTTATTCTTATTTTCAAGACTTGCGCTCGAATTGAATCGTTTATGGTGATACAGGAAATGTTGAGTTTTTCTCTATAATTATAGACATCGGTAATTTTGGTTAACGGTCGATGGAATGTGGGGTAATAGGCATGAGAAAAGCAAAACAAATAACTGCAAAATAACTGTTTCTGTATTTAATTAAGTGTTGCAATTGCGACCCGATTGTAATTTTGATTGAGAGTTTACACGTGAATGTATATTTAAAACAGTGAAAAGCCATTGTAACATTTATTTAGAGACATGCAAACTGAAATTTAAATAAGCGTTATGTTAAGTCTATAATTTGTGAACAGTGAAAATTTAGTTTTGCTGCGTTTATACACTCATGTCGTTTCACAATCAGATGGACCTTATAAAAAATTTGCCTAGTAGATGATGGCTAGATGTTACGTTGTAAGTACATTTGCACATGAAAAGCGTGTAAATTACTTTATAAGGACACGATAAAAAGTCTTGTCCTTTTGGTTTTCCATAATATCTTTTAAACGCGTAAGTTTACGACCTTGAATGTTTGCCTACTTTATATCGCCTGTATTTAAAACCGGTTTCTGGATTTTGATTGTCGTCTGCATGCATATAAATGTCCTATTTCCATCGGTACCAAATTTATGAGGATGTGTTAAAACAATGAAAATAATGTAGTTTTTGAAGACCAGACAAGACGTTCATAGTCCATTAGCATAGACTTTCTACTTAATTTGTTACTATTACATTAATAAGACTCCATGCATGTTCATATAATCTTTATTAAATTGGACTTTTATCAAACGAGATACATCTAACACACAGAAAATCTTTACTTCTTAATTGGATGTAAGGAAAGATTTCAAGAATTTAAGTGTTTTACATTCCCTTTCACTTTGGTGCTGTGGAAGTCTCTTTTGAAATTATTACATGACTACTTTATTTGGTTTACGTAATTTTACCAGCAAAACGATGAAAAATTTAATAAATGCCTCGATTACCTGATTATAGTGATTGAATGGAGAAGAGTTTCGGTCGCCATTCTTCTGCTTATATCACGTGATTAGCAACACGGAAATAGCAACTTTGTTAATAAGAATAAACTTATAACGGCAATTGCAATTCATTATTTTATTTTTGGTATTAATCATAAATCATTGACCATATGTAACCCAAAATGAAGAAAAAATACTTGTTGTTAGAATGTCTTTTTAGTTAAAAAGTAAAATGTTGGCGATCAGTGCCAAAGACGCATAGAGAGAAATTCTATGACGGCTATCGTCAGATCCTGTGTTGTACGATGGATCGAGATCATCGATGCACACGGCGTATGTGGATTTATTCCCATCAAGATTCTCTGAATACTCGTTGTCTCCCAGAGTTACATTTCTTGAAGGAATGAAAATTCTTCCAACCATCTTGGTAACGTGATACTCTTCCAAGTAGACCTAAAATCCACAAGATATACTTAATAGTCCCCAAAAAATCTTTTTTATCAGAAAAAACATTCTTCCGTGTTGTGTTTTGAATTAAAGTTTAAATCAAATCGAAATTTATCAATCGGGCAGATATATATGTTTATGCGCGAAGTTCAGATATGGGTACGAAAATGCTGTGATTTGCGAGTGTTTCATTCTAATACTAGTAAAACTGCTGCGACCTTTCATTGCATCATGTACATAATATGCCTATCTAGGCTTCATAGAAAAAAGGGATGAAGGAACATAATTCTTGAATACGGTGCTTTTAGTTCTTGGTTGTCCTCGGGTAAGTACAGTTTCCCTAAGTTTCTTTCACTTTTATCGCGCAAAGAATGTTACATGTTACATGTAGCATGTAAGTATTTTTTTTTGAAAGGCCTACTTCTTGCATCTAGCTCCAAAAGGCCTTTAAATGGAGATCGATCGATTTAATCGTCGCCATTTTGGAATGTAAAAGTTAAATGTATCAATGGTTACCACGTGCCATAATTCGTGATACGGGCTTTCGGCCCACAGTATCAGTTTTCGGCCCGCGATATCAGGTTTTCAGCCAACTCTTTATCATGGAAAGTACCCGAGCATTCTTGTCATTATTTGTTTCTTTTTTATAGAAACACGTGCAATAAAGAGAAATATCACATCTCTTGCCTTGCTTGCCCCCATTACAGGCCAGAAACATGCTAAATCACTTCATTCGCTCTGTCAAACATACAACATTCTATACTATTTAAAATAATTGCAAAGCAACGGTTTTTATAGGAAGTAAATTTTGTAGAAAAGTTCTCAATGACTTTCAAAGATCAATTTCATCTATTTTAATATTACAGTAGCGTTGTGTGTGCCGGCCCGGTGGCTGTAAAAGTTTCAGTCTGCTGTTATCATTTAACGATCTGTGAATTCTCTACCAGGGGCTAGGCAGCGGGGCCAGTAAAAAGCGGGTCCATTAATTGAAATAAACAGTCTCAATCAAACCAAGCCTGCAAATGTTTTCATGTTTAGTCCTTTTCATTTTTTTTAGAAATTTCTCAATGCACAATTGCCATTTACTCAAGACACATGTTTCATGAAAAATCAATTAGTCCATAAGAGGAAATGTAACGTGCACAGCCGAAATTTTAGATCTTCAAACAAGTAAGCACATACATGTACTAGTATTTAATTGTGCGAATCATCGAATAATATTCAAAGGCTCTTACCTGCTTACACCAAAACGTTTTCTTAATGTTCAGCCCTCCTCTAGTTCTTTCGATATCCCGTAATGATTTCGGCGAGAATAATCTGTACTGATCGGATCCCTTGACACCGATGTCGTTAGCAAATGTGGCCCAGCTATGGTAGGAAGACAAATTTGAGTGATGGTATATCACATTGGTATATTTGTCAAAACTTGCTTCGAACGCATACGTGACATTTTTCACCCTTATTAACCAGGGCTTGTCGAAACACCGACGAATTTTAGGTATGGTCGTGTTTGGAGTAAAACCTCCATCAACGGTATTTATTGCCATTTCTGAAAGGAACGACTGAACGGAACTATTTTTCGTTGCGCTTATTTCGACATAGATACTAAGAGCTTTGGTTTGAGGAGTTGCACATGGACTAGTAATCCATGACATTGGTGTCTGGAGTTCTTGATCCGATAAACCTTCCATGTCTTCATTGAGTAGAGTATTCCCCTTAGCCGGTAAAAGTTTCATCTGCAAAAAAAGTTGAACCAATAAATCAGCTTATGCTTGAATTTTTTTTGTTATTTGAAAGAATATAATGGATGCAATGTCCTACATCCATAATAGACATTGAGCTACCAATGGACCCCAACATTCGGGAATAAAGAAGGCTGCATTTATCTAAAGTCTATATTTCTACTCGATTTCATGAAACGCCTCTTTGTGAATATGTGAATATGCAAAGTAAAGATACATTTATAGCATTTATTTTGCCGTTAGAAAGATTTTAATAATTGGCATTTTTATCGATGAACGTGTAATGATGACTGTAGACAGCCCTTAAAATAAAATACAGTCATACAAAAGCCCCAAAATGTGATCAAAAAACATCAATATGACATTAATCGTATTTCAAACAGCCCAATTATTTTAAATAAATTTTTTTAAAATGTTCATAACTCTGGAAAACATTAGTGAGATAACAAGGAAAACTATGTGAAATAATACATTTTAATTATTATGATTTAAAACAGCAGCATGTAAAATTAAATATAATTATGTTTAATTAGGTTGAAGGTTATATATTAAATATTCCGACTTACGTCATTTTTTTCATGAAAGCAAAATATTGCATAATAATATCGCAAACAAATTATGACGACATTGAAAGTTACAATAGTATAAACTGAGTCTCTATTATAAGCAGTGCATGCTAAATCGTAAGTTAAGGTACTATGGCTTCTGTCGAGATAAATTAATAAATACAACAAATTTTACTTTTTCATTACCCGATTGCCTGAGTGCAAACAGTCTCCAAAAGACCGGACCATAAAAAGCCTACAGAAAATTATTGTCTGCAAAATTTACTTCACGGGATGGAGCAAACTTGTTTCCACCCAGCCCCTCATAAGGGTCATACGTCTGTCAAGCTTACGAGCATTTCTTTAACTTTTTTCATAGAATTCGAAAGGATATCTTTTAACATCACTAGTTTTAAATTCGTTAAAAAATATAGAAGTAAAAGAAGCTGCATCACAAGCAATGCGCGAGTCTTTCTTACTAATCTCCCTCTGAACATCGGAATTTTTTTAGCTATCTCTAATTAACAGACCAAATAAATAACATGAAACTTAAAGATACAGATCAACTTTAGTGTTATGATGCTCAAGCAATTTTTGTCTGGATCACTGACAATGAACGTTGAACAATTAGACGAGAACACTTTTATAACTAATTCTCAAACTGATAAAACTGATTTTACAGACATGATAATTATTGAAAACCGTACGGACGGACGAACGGCTAAAAGGACAAACAATATTTGTTCCACCAACTTTCGTCTTGGGATGAAAACTAATTTAGTTTATATAAAATACCTCAATGAATCGTAACGGTAGAACATTTACAAAATGACCATACAATTCATGCCCAAGCTTCGAAATGATTTTGGTAAGTGTGAATGCTTTATTAAATAATGAACTGGTCGCCATTTCAGCCAATCAGATGCTTGAGATTTGAGACTGTTTTCCATGCTCAGTTTTATAACCTTGGGCACAAAACTTGACAACAGTAGATATTTTATTTGTCAAATATTCATGAAAACCTGCATACAAAAGCAAAACAGCTTATATCAAATACAAGTACTAATTGTTTAAACAATAGGTACACTTTTCGAAATATTTTTTTTAATATATACATTAATGTATGAGATTAAAATTATTTATAGACTAAGCAAAGCATGTTTGTTGGCTTTTTTGCAATGTGTGTGCCACTTCACAGAATGTAAGGACAATGTATAAGCATTATTTCAAAACAATTAAAGGTATACCTGCATGACAATGAAGGGTGTGTACCACCGTTCAATGAAATACCTGCACGTCTTGCTGGACATCAACATACCTTGTGGGCAATGGATCTGCAGACATGTGTCCTGAAAACAAAAAGTCATCTGAATGGTTCTTGTAATATTTATCACTTCTGGAGATGCCAAGAAACAAAATCAATAACATTGAGTTTGAGTTACTTATTATTTTCTTTGAAAGACTTAAGAATTTATAGGACCTATGACTTATACTTCTGACTTGACACGACTTTAGCTATCATCAATAATTAAGACCAGCGTTTCAAAAAGGAACTGTTTTGATAAAAGAAGAAAGTCTTACATTCAGCTGTAGACATGCACCTGTTTTTGTCAAATCATCAGAGTCACTTCTTGTGAAGAAGATCAAGTCTAGCAAGGATGCGTCAATCAACAATGTCATCGCACTGGCAGAAACAGTGCGAAATTTCGAAGCACATTGGTGCGGTATATTATAATTGGTTACTCTGATCGATTTCAGTTGACAGATGTAACAGAAAACATTTTCGTATGAGTGTCCTAGCACTGATCTAAACGATAAATGGAGATTTTCACACACCATTTTTAAATCAAGGTCTTCACATGGAGTTTTAAGGTCTTTAATGCATTGTAATCTTGTCCAGTCTTCATTTGATGGTGGAACATATACAACAATTCCCTCGCTGTTCCTTACATTTGATATCATACTCGTAACTAAGACGCCAGGAGGCCTAGCTCCCGACATATATAAAAATCCCCATGGTGTGAACTTTTTAACATTGTTGCAGCGCGCGCAATCCGCGTTAATGTAGATTCGTCCGGTTTCCAAAGACGATACGGGTGCAACTAGAGAATTTCCAAAGCCATCGTTTAAAGTACATGACTTGTTCACAGGTTCACTACTAAAATATTTATTGCAAGCCTGTACCATGTAATAACTTGTGTCGACATTGACATCTGGCGTCCTCCCGAGGACTGGAGCAATGCATGCCACGATCTGATTTTGTATCAGTTGATATTTGTCCAGCTCGTCAAAACAGCAGTCCATCCTTTGTCCACAATCATCATCACATGCACATGATCCACAACAAGGGATCATTCCTTGACCTAGTCCATCTGTCTCACTGCTTCCAGACTTGTTACAAATATCCGAATAGGGGCAGTATTCAAAGATCGCGTTTGGTATCATAAATCCTGATGACCAGTTGTGTCGAATGAACGACACAAGAAATACCAGAAAACTAACAGAAATTTTGTTTTCATAATTTTAATTTCAACTATATAAGATCTTAAATGCGATAAGCTAAATGTTCGCGTTTCAATACGAAATAAATCCAAAACCAAAGCATGTTGTACCGACGTATTCCCGACAAAGAAGAGCCTTACTTTGGAAATAATTGTTCAGTTATCTTCTTTATATCATCTTTTTATCTCTCTAGAAAATTATTAATTGTCGTCCAAAAAAGGCTTTTATTTTGTAATGTTAATAAATGTCAAATGACCATTTAACAATGGTAAACTATTTGATATCAATAAGATGCTCTTTAAACCAGGTGTCATGGTGAGATTTAATTTGCGAACAAAATACCGGCCTTTTTTATGGTAAAATTGTACCTTAATTAGACAAATACTTTCAACTTTCTATCGCTTTCTCCAACCCAAAATGCAACAATCCCCTCCAAATATCCCAAATTCACAGTTGTTGATAGGAACTTGTAATGGTATGAACATTGAACATTATGTTTCATGCCAATAAATATTTGACTTAACTTGTTTCAAAATTTAATTTGCATTATAGGTAAGTTTTTTTATTATTGTATTTGTACTTCTTTGTGAGAGTTACGGGCAACATACAAACCGTATTGGTAGTTTTATGGGTTGGGCAGAAGTCTTCTGTTAAAAAAGGGCAGTTCATTTAATCCAAATTTATAGCTTACAGTGTCATTCCCAGCCTTGTAATAAAAGGTCATCTTAAATGAAATGTTGCCAGCAAACATTTAGTTCACAGTAGCAATTGCAATTTTGCGCCATGCACATGCACTGCATTGGTATAATATATATAAACATATTTTTTTCATTTCTAATATCTTTATATAGTCAGCTATTCATGCGAGAGAAACGCTTATCATGTCTGGTCCTAAATCGCGGTAGCTATCGTCCTTGAAAATAAAATGTACGGTTTATTTATTAGTTCTTCTTTAAAGATTATGTGATTTTACGTTCAGAAAGTCTACCACTACCGACTAAAAGTCCTCTACTATTAAATGGCCGATAAAGTCTTTTCTGTGTTAGAGTTAAGATTGGAAAAATTAAATGTACAGACAACCCCAAATGCATTTAAAGTGCCTAGCTTACCCTGCGGGAGACAGACACAGTACATACAATCCTAAGTAATAAATACGTATTTCAAGTATGCTTACATACTGCAACCCATAAAGATTGGTATTCCGCATGATTTGAAATTAGCATATTACCATCGAGGGATGTAATTGTAACTGATAACTACATTGAAATGAAGTACGGTTAGACATTTTACAGCAGCTACACAACACTCAAAACCTGTTGTAATGTAAAATTTTAATGCTGCTGTTTATGTAAAGTTAAGCCAAAGACCAAACAAATCATATAATAAAACTAGGGATGTCAACGGATTCTAAATTTTGGATCCGGATATCCGTTGAACAATCCGAACGGCAGTCCGGATATCCGGATACAAAGACTTTGATTTTAGTAATAATATAGGATGCGATGGGGTTAAACTGTCAATTACATAACTAAATTGACGTTTCTAAAGACAGAAATAAATAATCGTTTTCTTAGACGGTATCAAATCTTCGTGTCCATAAACATATACGCTTCAAAATTGTAAACATTAATTAAACATCACAAAACTGCATTTGATAATCTCAACAACTATGTCCGATTTTAAGACGTTCAATAAATATCGCAAAGTTTGGAATTAAAACTGTGTGAATGATATATACATTTAATATCCGTTGACATCCCTAAATAAAACCTCGCTGTTGAAATTATTCAAAGAGAAGTCTTTAAATTTAGTGAAGAAGTAAAATGTTGGCGAAAAGGATGTTTTTTTCATAATTGACATAATGTAGGTGGGAGTTCAAAATACACTGACACATAGTAATTATTTAGATTGTTTTGAGTATTTTGACCTCCCACGTCTAAAAAAACTATATTACTGACGATTTCTTCACGTTTTGTTTTAAGACTTTTCCGTAGCTGTGCTTGGTGAGTGCCAAACAATTACACACCTGTGCGATGAAAGAGCCGTTTTGACACCACTGACCATCTTTATAAACCAATCATTCCTTCAATAAAATAGATCAAGGCTTGGAATTCGAACTGGTTGTTGGAGGAAGACAAGACTATACCTTACTGTATCAAAAACGAATACATTTTTTGTACATTTGCAGCACCTACTGAGTATTTTACGTTTTATTTTGACATTTGACATTTTTGAGTCAAACTTTCGCGTTTAACTCGCCGAAGTTTGTTTATTTCAAGATGACATGTTGTGGCACTTGCAGAACATAGTCATTATTTATTTACCAGGGCGCCGATCATGTCTTTTGCGAAGAATTTGAATTTCCGTTGATAAAAACGAAATACTTACACCACCTCTCGTATAAAATTCTTTACGTGAGCTGTATGTGGGAGTGCCACCTGTGCATGGGAAAGCGGGTACCAGGGTGTGATGATCAGTGTAAGGATATCACATTATCAGAGAGTTAAAAGAATATTTGGTTCATGTTGATGTTGTATTATTTGTCGACATATATATTTATGTCGATTGAAATGCTGTCAAATACTAAAGACTCTTTCCTATATAAGTCTGGTGTTTTATTAGTTTTATGTAGTTACAATGGAATTAGTAAATAATTGTTTTACTCACGATATTAAGTGAGTAATATTATGCCTATATGTAGCAATACTTGTTTCCCTTTTTATCTATTCGGTTGGATCTTTGATCGAGTCATATCTTTTTAGAGTGACTAGTATCTCATACTTTGAAAAAAATGATATTAAAATGAATAATGTAGTTATTCAGAAATGTAATTAATCATTATATTTCGTTTATTTTCGCGTATTTTGCGATAGGTACATGTGAAGTGTGCAAAAAACCAGCGAAATTAAACAACTGATTATCTAAATATATGAGTAAATTATTCACGAATTAATTAATTTCTTCTAATTTC
This sequence comes from Corbicula japonica, assembly GCA_038501625.1. NCBI lineage: Eukaryota > Metazoa > Mollusca > Bivalvia > Venerida > Cyrenidae > Corbicula > Corbicula japonica. The sequence goes on from JAZAYU010000222.1 coordinate 234,466, forward strand.
TTCCATCTTTGATAATACCATAGTAAACAGATATTTTCAGTTTGAGAATATACTAGTGTGATCCATAATAGAAATAATAAAATTACATGGCAGGGCTTGACCCGATCTACAATAGCACCAACATGGATGAAATTCAAGTTTTTTTCTCTGTATGAACGATTGCGCAGCTTACCACATCATCTTTAATAGCTGTCGAAATATGCCGCTAACAAGGTGTGCTTAACAGTAACACCAAACAGTCAGGGTCTGCTTATTGATCTTACAGCAGAACACCTGAAATGGCGGACAATGAATCCACACCTAGATCAAATCCACATATTCAGCAGAAGGGCAGTACTGAAGAAGATTAGAGGATCATTAACAAGTTCATGTTAGTGAAAATAATGAGACTTTCCGTTTATGTTGAATTGATTAATAAAAAACATGCTCTCGAAAAAACAAAACAAAACCCGGAAATAAGAGCGTGACACAGTCCATTTTTGTCGGAGAGAGTCAGGGTTCTTCAGACGCGAATAACTTCAGCAGTTTTCAAAATACAGACTTTAAAACATTTTTTTTTCATTTTGGTCTGCTCATCATTTGATAGGGGGGGGGGGGGGGGCATTATTCTTGAAAAACGTGTGACATGATTCACATTGGTATCTTTTTAGATTTTGATTGAACACTTTAAATATATGTGTGGCATCATTTGTAGTCGTCCATGGCATATATTTCATGTGGATAAGTACATTTAAATAAAGGGCAATACCGTTCAGTTCCATTTCTTAATATTGACACTTTATGCGTATGTAGCATTGTGACAGTTTAACACATCACAGTAAAGCTTGGTCGCAAAGATACCTGTAAGTACATGTATGCCTTTACCTCAATTTACTAAACTGAAAAGGATTTTCTATGTTTGATTGTCCGTTTTGCCCTTTAAGTTAACGTTAATTGCACTAACCGCTGTAGTTTTTTACGGAGCGGACGAGTCTTAAAATTAAGCTCTTCATTTGTTCTTGATTTTTATTTCGCTTTTTTAAGCGAATACAAACTACGTGTGTAGCAACTTGAAACTGGGATTAATCATTCTCCTATTTCTTGAAATTCTCCTGTTTCTAAAAAAAACAATTGCTCTAGCTTTCATTAACGCGAGAGACGTGTTCGTTTCAAATATCACTGCTTTTTCTTTATTCACTAATCATTAATTTTGTACTGATAAATAAACCAAACTAATTAAATAACTTATTAGGAGTGTTAAGGTATTCATTACAAAAGATTAAAATCCATTTGGGTCTAATTGAGACAGAGAATGTCGTTTTTTGTTAATTTCTTCAAAGTAAAATGCGGCGTGATTAATTATATACTATTCAAAGTTTGCAAGCACCAAAACTATATTTGTACATATCTAATAGTGTATGACAGATTTTAGTTTTATTTCGTTGTATTTGCCTGATTAATGACTGACTAAACAATATAGACAAATTGCTTAACAACTGTTATGTGTTTAAGGGGTTAATTTTGAATTTTAATGAGATACTGAGGATGTGAAAAAAAAAATTGCCAAATCAAACACAAAAAACAATATTGATGTCTGCTTCCTATAAATAAATGACTATCAACAAATGTTAGGTTCATATTAATTATAACGAGAAAATACAGGATCACCTCTGTCGTCGTGTTGTTTAGAGTTTGTATTTGACAATAAATGTTGTAATTTTATCCTTATTTCGGAAATGTTACAATAAATACACTTTAAACATATTCATATAACCTTTTTAAATAAGTCTCCTAAACGAGGTACCTATACACACGGAAAAATCAGTACCTCTAAATTTGGGGAAGTTTTCAAGAACTTTTGATTTCTACCTCGCCATGCACTTTGGCAGCGTGGAAGTCTCTTAATGACATTACTGCGTTATTTGTTGTACGAAATATTACCAGCAAAAAAATCAATAGAAGAATAAATCTGTCAGTCACCGGATAGTGATTGCGAGTGATTGAATCGAGCGGTGTTTAGGTCGCCATGTTTCCGCATGTACCACGTGATCAACGACATTAAAAAACTGACTTTGTAAATAAGAGTATAGCCAAAACAAAACGAAAATTGCGACACATTCTTTTATTTTGGGTATTTAACATTCTTTACCAAATATAACTTACAATACTGAAAAATTCCTTGTTTTTTTGAATTTCTTTTCAGTTAAAAAGTAACATGATGGCGATCAATGCCAAAGACATTTGCAGAGAAATCCTCTGGCGGCAATCGGTAGATCCCAAGTCGTTTGATGGATCTAGATCATCGATACACACGGCGTATGTGGATTTATTCCCATCAGATTTCTCTGAATACTCGTTGTCTCCCAGGGTTAATTTTCTTGAAGGAATAAAAATGCTTCCAATCATCTTGGTCACGTGATACTCTTCCAAGTAGACCTAAAAGAACAAGATTATACTTAATTAAAGGTCATTAACATTTATCTCAGAATAACTAACTGCTGTGTTTAATTGAAGTTTAAATCAAATTCAAATTAAGCAAAAAGCCGGATAAAGATAACTTTTCTTTAAATTTCACAGTAGCGGTTTGTTTTCGCCGTGTGGCGTATGTCAAACGTCTCCAAGTTAATTCAATTTGCAGCTGTTATCAATTAGTTCATTTGAAAGTCGTTTGACAGCACGATTCTTTTTTCTGTTAATACTTCTTTTACAATACTCTTGTTATCATGTTCGGCTTCTTTTTGTATAGGTTGTTTCCATATCTCAGTGAGTTTATCTATCGCCGCGATGATATATCTCCTGATTTTTCTTTTCGCACCGGGCGTTCTCTACTGTATTTTCAAATTCCTGTCAAAACTTTATTCTGTGCAGTTCCGCAAATTAATTTCTATTGGTCTGGCAACCATACGCCGCTGATCATAGATTGTTAATATCCCATTGAATGTGTGCTGTCATCCGCCATGTGCACACCAGCGTTTAGGATCAATATCTGTACTGTTTACTTGTGTAAATATTGCGCTCTACCCGGGGATTGCGGCGTGGGCAGTAATATTCATTACCATTTCTGCTCATATACGTGCACAATAAATCCGAGCCTGCAACATCTTTATATATGTCATGTTTGGGCAATTTCATTTATCTTTATAGACTAAGTACTCAGTTAAAAATCATTATTTAATCAACACACTGTATGTGTGATCAACAGTGAGTTTATAAGATTAAATGCAAATGGTCATGTTTAATTGTAATGTCGTATTTGTTTAATCAACGACAATTTAAAGGCGCTTACCTGCTTACACCAAAACGTTTTCTAAATGTTAATTCCTCCTCTTGTTCTTTCAATGTCCCGTAATGATTTCGGCGAGATTAATCTGTACTGGTCGGATATCTTGTCAGCGAAGTCGTTAGCAAATGTAGCCCAGTTCCGGTAGAAAGACAAATTTGAGTGATGATATATCACGTTGGTGTACTTGTCAAAACTTGCTTTGAACGCATATGTGACATTTTTCACCTTTATTAACCAGGGCTTGTCAAAACAATGGCGAATTTCAGGTAGGGTCGTGTTTGGGGGAAAACTTCCGCCAACAGTATTCTTTATCACACCCAAAATAAACGACTCAACAGAACTATTTTTTGTGGGACTTATTTCAATGAAGACGCTTAGAGTTGCGTTGCGAAGAGTTGCACATGGACTGGTGATCCATGACATTGGTGACTTGACTTCTTGATCCGATATTTCTTCTATGTCTTCATTGAGTAACGTGTTCCCCAGAGTCGGTAAAAGTTTTATCTGCAAAACAAACGTTGAACCAGTAAATCAACTAAAGCTTGTCCGTGTGGCGGCTGTAAAAAGTCTCCCCGTACATTCAATCAGTGCTGTTATCTGTTACGTCCTTTGAAGGTCGTTGAGCACGATACTTATGTACTATGATTATAGTACTTCTAAAATTAATTTTGTTTTAATATTTCGGCCAGTTTATAGAAAGGTAGTTTCAATATCCCAGCCAATATAGAATTGGATATTGTCCAGCCACCCCCAAGGATATACGTCCGGTTTTTTAAATGTTGCCTTTGGCGTCGTCTGTGATATGCAGGATTTATTCTAAGATCCCCTGTCCAAATTCTATTCTGTTTAGTTCCACTTATTGTTTTCTCGTTTAGGGCAAACCCATTCTTTTATCTGGGGACCATACGCCGCTGAACATAGAATGGTATTAATCTGAAAATACCTCATTGAAGGCTCCATGTTCCGCGCCATATGCATACCATCATTTGGGATGGATCTAAATTGTACTGTTTAATGGTGTAATTACTGAGTTGCGCTCAACCCGGGGATAGGCGGCGTGGGCAGTAATATGCATTCCCATAACTGCCCATGAACAGGCTCTATCAAACCGAGCATGCAGTATTTTCATATTTGTCGTGTTCGGTGGCTTTAAAGTTTCCCTTTTTATCTATTGAAACCTTATACATAATTGTTGTCTTAAAGAACAAACAGGAGGCAGTGTCTCACTTTAATACTAGACATTGGAAGACCAATAGACACCCCTATCATTCAGGATATAGAAAGCTGTATTTATCGAAAGCCTATATAATTCTACGCGATTACCTGCAACGTCTTGTAAGCAGCCAGCAGCTTATAAGGGTCATACGTCTGTCAAGCTTACGAGCATTTCTTTAACTTTCTGCATAGCATTCGAAAGGTTATCTTATAAAATCACTAGTTTAGAATTTTTTAAAAATAAAGAACTACACCATAAGTAATTAGCGCATCTTGCTGGTCGCTATTCTCCCTCCGAACTTTGGAATTTGTTTAAGATATCTATAATTAACAGATAAAATAAATAACATGAAACTTGAAGAATATTATGTATTTTATTTTGGAATATTCACAAAAACCTGCATACAAGAGCAAAACTGCCTAAAACCAGTGACAGTAAACAATAAACAATATGCACTCAATGTATAATCAATATATATTATCATTATATTTGATACAAATTTTATATAGATTATACCAAAGCAATGGTCATTTCTGACTTGCTTTTATTATTTTACATGTAAGCCACTTAACAGAATATTTAGGAATAATATAATTAACAACATTAACGATTTTATCTATTGTTTCAAAACAATAAAAGTTATACCTGCATGACAATGAAGGGTGTGTAGCAATGAATCTGCAGGCATGTGTTCTGAAGAAAACAAAATTAATATTTTTTTTGGATTTATACATCCAACTTGACGCGACTTAGCTATCATGAATAATTATGGCTAACGTTTCAAAACGGAGCTGTTTTGATATAAGAAGAAAAAGTCTTACATTAAGCTGTATGCAGGCACCGGTTTCTGTCAAATCAACCGAGTCACTTCTTGTAAAGGAGAACAGGTCTAGCAAAGATGTGTCAATCAAAAATGTCATTGTATTGGCAGAGAAAATGCGGGATTTCGACACACACTGGTTCGGTAAACTATAAAGGGTTGATCCAATCGATTTCTGTGTACAGATGTAACAGAATACATTTTCGTAAGAGAATCCTCGCACTGACATAAACGGTAATTGGAGATTTTCACACATCATTTTAAAATTGAGGTTTTCACACGGAGTTTTAATGTCCTTGATGCATTGTAATCTTGACCTGTCTTCATTTGATGGTGATACAAATACAGCACTTCCCTCGCCATTCCGAACATTTGTTATCTTATTCGTAACCACGAAGCCAGTAAGCCTTGCTCCTGGCATATATAAATAGCCCCATGGGGTGAACTTTGTAACATTGTTACAGCGCGCGCAGTCCGCGTTAATGTAGATTCGTCCGGTTTCTAAAGACGACACGGGTGAAACAAAAGAACTTCCAAAGTCGTCGTTTAATATACATGACTTGTTCAGAGGTTCACCATTATTATATTACTTGCAAGCCTGTACCATGTAATAACTTGTGTCTACATTGACATCTGCCGCCCTCCCGAGGATTGGTGCAATGCATGCCACGATCTGATTTTGGACAAGCTTATATTTATCCAGCTCGTCAAAACAGCAGTCCAGCCTTTGTCCACAATCATCATCACAAGCACATGATCTACAACAAGGGACCATTCCTTGTCCTAGTCCTAATCCATCTGCCCCTCTGTTAGCAGACTTGTTACAAATATCCGAATAGGGGCAGTATTTATAGACCGCATCTGGTATAATAAATCCTGACGAACACTTGTTTCTTAGAGTGAACGATAAGAAAGGCCAGAAAACTAATAGAAAATTAGCTTTCATATTTTTAATTTCAATTAAATATTGTCTTGAAATATCATAAGTAGTTCGCGTTTAATCTCTGAAATAAATGTAAAACATGATGTACGGACGTGTTCCCAACAAGAAAGAACCTTACTTCCCTATTTGCAAAATGTAAAATATATATCGCCACACTCAGAATACACAGCCTCCACACGCAGCGATAAAGAAGAGAGAAATAGAGAGCATGTTTTTCAAGGAGCATCAATTTCTAATAACATTACATAACATTACAAACATTTAACAAAAAAGAACCAATAGATTTTCAATTAGCTTCTTTTTCATCTATTTCTCTAGAAAATTAGTTCATTATCGTCCAAGGAGCGCTTTTATTTTTTAACGAAAATAAATGTCAAATGACCAATAGACAATATTATACTATTTGATATCAATACCATGGTTACTAAAACAGGTGTCATGTGGAGACTGAATTTGCGAACAAAAAACGGCCTGGCATATGTAAAAACTGTAAATTAAATAGGCCTAAATTTAAAATACTATTTGTTTCCCTTTCCACGACCGATCTGAAAAATTCTGCGCGCCCTGAACATTTTTATCGCGGAAACTTGAATGATATTTGTTTTATTATTTTTTCGATAAACCTTGAGACGAAAATGCATTTTTTATCATTTTGTGTACGAAACAGATCGAAAGTAAGTAGAGCAGTTGGTGGTTGTCAGACGCTTTGCAATAAAGCATGAGAAAATGGCAGAACCGTCGAAAAGGTCCGACAGGTTTTGCTTCGGTCCGGTTAAATGTTGTAATCTGTCCGGCGTCTTTAAATCTAAGAGAAGCAACATATTCTTCTTCATAAACTCCTCGCAATGGTTACTTGACTTCAATCACATTAAAATGATTAATGATTTGTTGCCTGATTCCTTTGTGCAGTCGGGTTGCACGACATCCAAAAAGTCACGTGGGATAGCCACCCATTAATAGAAATATACTTAAAAACGCAATTGCGATAAATTGTTTTATTTTTGGTATTTATCATATATCATTGATCAAATATGACCCAAAATGAAGAAAAAAATCCAAATTAGAATGCCTTTTTAGTTAAAAAGTAAACTGATGGCGATCAATGCCAAAGACATTTGCAGAGAAATTCTCTGACGACAAGCGGTAGATCCCGATAACAACATGATAATCATTTAAATCATTAAGTAGAAATAAATATTTTCATCAAAATGACCTAAGATAAATTTCATTTTATACAATATTTATTATTTCTTGAACATCTCTTGTCTTGCTTGACGCAATAACTGGTCAGGAACATAATAATTAATCACACCTTCCGCTCTGTCAAGTATACTACTTAAAATTACAACGATCGAATTCTAAATGTTGTAAAATTTGTAGAAGTGCTTAAATTTACTCGATTAACAATTATCATTAACTAAACACTCTTCTATGAAAATAATTAATCGGTTATTGTGTAAACGCATAGATGACTCAGTCTAACAGACAAGTACGCAACAACACAGTATGCATTTAACTGTGATATTTTGTATCAAAACGCATCTGTTTGACATCGATAAGTAAAATCGCACACTTATTTAACAGTCTGATAAACAAAATTGAATTGTGTTTTGCCTTACATCCTGCTTTTGTAGTGTTTGCCTTTGGCGTTCTCTGTGTTATGTATAAGCATTTGGATGTGTATGCTCAGATCCCTTGTCAAAATTCTATTCTGTTTAGTTCGCTCATAGTTTTCTCGTTTAGGGCATATCCATTCTTTTGTCTGGGGACCATACGTCGCTGAACGCTGAATGATATTAAATTATTAATCTGAAAATATCACCTTGAAGGTTCCATGTTCACTGCCAAATGCATATAATTGCTTTGGATTGATCTAATTTTACTTGTGTAAATACGAGGGTTGTCCCAATAAATCGTAGAATATTTGAATTAAAATAAAACTAATCAACCCATGTTTATGAAAATTTCACAGTCAGTTATCAGATTATTTGGATTTTTTAATGAGAAATATCAAAGAAATATAGATTAACATAAAGAAATTGCAAATATTTTAACATGACGACCTATCGACCAGTGGCGCACGTCGCAACGTCATTACAATGCTCACACAGCATACCGTTACTATTTCCTGATGTACTCTTCAGCACACTCACGATTATCTGTTCATCCGACTATTAAATACATTAATGTAATACTCTATTGGAAGACTTTTGTTAAAGGCTAAGCCTTCTGATATCATCGGAGTTCTCAAATTTGTGACCCATTAGCCTGAAATTGCACAACGTCTAGCGGAACAAGGTCCGTTGAGTACGGGGGATGACTGATTCCGAGTATTATTTCTGTTTCACAAAGCAAAAACTTCCTGTGCCACTTGTGTACAAATTTTCTAGATATTAGAATGCTTCTTAACTGGTTTTTATTTCTTAAGCATGTCTTTTGGCGTCATTTTGCTATTATCACAATATTAGACGATCGATTTTTATAAGAAGTTAATGTTTACTCATTAGCATGAAACAATCACTACTCTTATACAAATTATGGCAACTTTTTGAAACTTTGCTTATTGATTTCAGAATGATCACCAATTAAGGCAACATTAACAATTTGCCGCTAAAATGGCATTGTGTAATGTATTAATTGTTTAAAGTAAATTATTGAATTCCAAATCAGAGCGCTTTTTGACATGCGCCGCCGATCGCTATCACGGTTTAAAAAAGTGTATGTAATTTCTTTATTTTAAAAGATTTTTCTTTGCAATTCAGCATACTTGTTACTAAATGGTGTCTTAACTAACTGTAAAATTTGCTTAAAGATATGTCCGTTAGTTTTCTTTTTATTCAAAAAGTCTACGATTTATTGGGACAACCCTCGTATTGAGTTGCGCTCAACCCGAAGCTAGGCAGCCTGTGCAGAAATGTTCATTACTGCCCATGAACAGGCCCAATCAAACCAAGCCTGCAATAGTTTCATTTTTTTAGTGTTTAATGGTTTTCAAAGTCCCCATTTTATTTATTTCATTATCAGTGTAGCGTTTTTCGAGCCGTGTGGCGGCTTTAAACAGTTTTCAATCAGTGTCGTTATAAGGTATCAAGTTGAGCACAATATATGTGTACGTTATAAGCAGATTTAAAAATTACTTTCTTTAAATATTTTTGTCAGTTTTATGATGGGTGATTTCAGTACCAAAATATGGAAATATCGATGTGGATATTGTTCAATCACCTCTAGTTTAAACTTCCTGCTTTTTAATGGTACAAAACTCTGTGATTTGCAGAGTTCAATTATCCAATCGTCTGTCGAATCTCTATTCCGTTCAATTCCAATCATTGTTTTACGACCATAGGCCGCTAAACATAGAAGAGTATTTATCTAGAAAAAAAAACACAACACATTGACAGTTCCATTCTCACCGCCATATGCACAGATCTAAATTTTACAGTTTACTTGTGTAAATATTGAGCTGCACTCAACTCGGGACTAGGCTGCCTCGTTAGAAATACATATTTTCATTACTGTCCATGAACAGGCTAAGTCGAACCGACACTGCATTTTTTTTCATTTTTATTGTGTTCGATGGCTTTCAAATTTTGCTTGTCATCAATTGAATTGTCTGCCCTAAAATAAGAGAAATGCAATACATAAAAGCGAATTCTAGCTATTCATACACGTAAGTAAAGACTTAATTGTGTTGTGGTAATGTGCTTTTCTACAGCTGGCAATGATGTAAATGATTTCAATGAAAGTATTCTTTGCATAACAGAAAAGAACTTTTAAAACAAGGCTATCGGTATCACAAATTAAGGAAAACCTTTTGCAAGTTTTATCGCCGATACCCAGATTTAATTCAAAAATACGGGTGCAGTTTAAAATCACTTTTGCAACACGGGATTTCACGGCCAGTTTTTATGGAGATTTATTGTCTTAAGAAAATAAAAGGCAATATTAATTTCTCCCGGTTATTCTTAAAACATCTGTAAATTCAAAATGAAAGTTTACCAACAAAATATTCTGCAGCGCTCTGCAGGCCTGTTGATTAACCCATCTACAGTTGATCATTATGCTTACCTCTTTGGTTGTACGACGGCAATCTGATTAAAATCATCTCCTGAAAACCGCTACGCTATCAGGATCTGACGACGTGTAACTGAAATGTGCTTTTATCACTAACCCTTTGAACCAATCAGATTGTCGCCTACAAAATCGCAAAAGTGAAAGTAAACATAGTATTTTAAACCCTGGAAAGTGTTGACAGCCTGTGTAAGACATATTTTACTGGAGATATATGTGTTAATGTACTAGTATTGCATTCATTTCTAGGGTATTAACTTCTTCAGGTCATTTTGCGAGCGTAATAAATCATGCTTCATGTGGTGACAATTTCTAACAAGAAATATTTTAAAAAAGATAAACGGCGTTGATGGAAAAGATTTGTATATACATGTTTATAAGAAAGAAAGAAATACAGAGAGGCGAAGCAGACACAGTTTAGTTATTTTTTTTACTTGTTATAGCTGTTGAAGAACACTCCCTGCCTTCTTAGTATGACCTAGAGATTAAGCGACCGAATCATGACAACTCATAAATTCATTGAAAGTGTCTTTAAAAAATGTTGAAGCTGTTGCAACAATTTCATACAGTGATAACAAGTCGATTAAATAAGCAATCTCTTACATTAAGTCTTGATCTACATTTATTCAGTTTCAATAAAATATATCTTGTAGAGTTAGAACTCAAGATGAATAAATGTTCTTGAAATTTAATAAAAATAAATAAAAACAGCCTGTTAGGCAATAGAAAAAAATATTTTTGATTCTCATCCCCGCCCGCCCCTGTCCCGCCCCCCCCCCCCCCAAAAAAAAAATTATTGGTAAAAAAATCGAAACATATTGTGTTCCGGACAGAACTGGTTTTAGACCATCCCGAAATAACTTCTTAAGGTATTTCGTTAATAAAAAATAAAAATTGAAAAGTGCCCACACGCCCCTTTTTTCCCAAAATCCGGTGAGAATCTAATAATTTATTTTCTCTGGCCTTACAAGAGCGAAATCTACCAACTTTTACGTAAATTAACTTTAAAAAAAAGTGTCCGCCCTGAGTATTGAACGCGGGGCCTCCGCTTGCGTGGCGAGAGTGTTAGCCACTACACTACAATGAACTTGTATTTTGTAGTTGAAATTAACAAACAGTATCAAAGGAACTAGAAAGAAACCAGTAAGAACTAGAAATATCTACACTTTTCTTTCGTTTTACACTGTGTATTTTATGCAAGTGTTTACCTGACACCCAAGAATATTTCATATAACATTGTATTTAGGCCATCAATATTGACTTAACTGGTTATTTAAATCGTAAATATTTTTTTCTCCAATACAACACCCACTAACAACCAATCGAAATAATCTATTTGATTTTTGCCTGCATAATAATAAAAATCCCACTAGATACCTCTCCACCCTGCTAGATGCCTCTCTGGTGTAAATAGCGACCAATTGAAATAGTTTATTTCATTTTCCTTCTGCATAATAATTGAATTCGAGTATTATTTACAACATTTCATTGGTCGAAAAACTAGGTCAAAAGTGAGCTTAGACAGCTAACGCCGAAGAAAAATAGTAATCAGGGAAAACCGCTATTACTTATTTTTGGTGTCTGGAGGCTGTCATCAGATCTAACATTTTGTTATATCTGACTTTAGTGAGATTGGTAGCAGGGGTGTAAGAGTTTATGAAGATTTATAAGGAAATCTTTTTTTTAAGAACATAGAAGCTCGATTTGTTTCATTTTTCCCTGTCATCGTGTTCTTGCTGATTTGACTCCCGGTGCTCTGGTCTCAGTAAGGTCATTGAGTACCAAACCCTTTGGCTTTTCAATGCTATTAGCTTCTTATGTTTTATATGTTTGTGTGCTTTAGTTGGGTGGGTTGGAGTTATTTCACTAAGACATCTGCACATTGTTTTGTGATATGAGAACCTGTTAGGGCAAGTGTGGGGTTGGTGCAACCTAGAACCTGGTTTAAACCCCCAGTTGCAATTTGTTTTGCCACTGACCGTTCCAAGGCAGTATCCCCAAATGTTCTATTTTTCGTTAATTGCTTGTGGCTTCTTATTTGAAATGACATACCTATAACAAACATGCTCTCTCTCTCTCTCTCTCTTCCTCTCTTCTTTTTCGCTGCTTGGGGAGGCTGTGTTTTGTGAGTATGGCGATTCCTGATATGCATATTTTATTTTTTTTGAAAGCCACAGAGCAGGACAAATATGATAATTTTGCAGGCCCGGTTTGATTGAGCCTGTTCATGGACAGTAATGGAAAATATATTTATGCCAACGCCGCCTAGCACTGGCTTGAGCGCAACTCAATAAATTTTCACATATAAAACAGTACAAGTTCGACCCATCCCAAATAATGATATACATGTACAAATGGCGGTGAACATGGAACCGTCATTGCGGAATTTGAAGGCTAATGGTTCAGACTGATATGGTAAGATCTGTTACAAAGCAAGGTGCTTCATGTTGTAGTTATTCGGGCACTTCTCGGTTAAGCAACAAGTGCAATCATCACATGGAATAAGAAAGGTCGCATATATGAAATAAATATTTCGTTAAATGCAAATCGTTTTACAAGTAGCTTAAACTTTGGAAGTTATAATTGATTTTTACTTGGAGACAAACGATATTATAATATTACAGTGTATTGATGTTGGTGTGCCATATCCTGTCTGAGCTAAGAGTTATTACAAGGTGTGTCTATAAGAATCCGTATAAACAGTGCAATCACTATAAAAAAAGGTAAAATGCATACCAGGAATAGCCATACCCAGAAAACAGAGTCTCCCACACAGACAAATAGTAGAGTGGAAATTCCATGTTACCCATGAAGAAGTTAACTTCATTTTTACATTGGAGTTAACTTTGAAAATAACTCGTTTTATTTGAAAACTTAGTATTTTTGTTTATTTCCGAAAATATGTGTCCATGAACGTATAAAAGAAATTTCACTTTTACATTGAAGTTTTTTTAAAAAAATAAAAACTTGTCTTTTTTTACAACACAGAATGTTTAATTTGATAAACCATATCCATGCATTTATAAAACAAGAGAGTTAAAGCATGGGATTGATAATTAACAGAGTTCTTAGTTGTTCATGGCTGCGATCGATATCCACATATTAATTTCTTTCTCGTCAAGAATATACTGCACAAAATTTACGCCAGAAATGTCTTGATTTTGTCTCTAATGTTTCTGTCACACACTGGGCACTTGGTGAGGGGTTCTGAGCACTGCATACACAGTTTATGGTGGGTGCAAGGAAGGAACAGGGCGTTCACAGTATTCCTTTCACATTTCATACAGATAAAGATTTTCTTCAGACGCTTGTTCTCCTCTTCAGGGGTTTCTGTAATTTGAAAAGGTGGTAAAACTTACAAAAATTAACATGATAAAATTAAATTTAATTTACATATTATTATAGTTAGATCAACAATATAACAATATACTACTATCAATTCGATACGGGCCACTTTTGAAAACTTATTGTTATTGTTTAGGTTAACATTTTGAACAGTTAATGTTACATTAAGATTTGTTTGTATTGTTTATTTGATAAAACCGACAAAACTGATGGATTAGTCATATAAGTTCAGTTCTTGATTCTCCATATTTAAGCTCAATGTTGAAATGCCATTGGTAGTACTTTATCATTTTGTAGTGACGGAATGGTTTCTATTATTGACTAAAACACGTTTTGGTATGAAATTTTATAAAACGCGGCCGTATTATTCACTATAGACATTGTACTCGAGTTCATGCCCATCCAGCGTATTTATGATGTTAGGGGGGGGGGGGGGCAATGTTGCTAGGAACAAATTAAGTTTAAAATTGACAATCAAATTAGAAATCAAATTAGAATTCAATATTCAGATCCGAATATCTTTTATCCATTTGACCATCCTAGAATTTTTCTCCTAAACAAGCTTCCACACATGATACTGAACCAAACGATTATAATAGCTAAATATTTTTAAAGGGAAAATGAGGGAAATGATCGATTATATAAGAATGCACCTCCGTTCTTTATTTGTGATTTTTATTGTAAAGGATTGTTATCTTACTGTTGGGGAAAATGTATGTTGAAGCATCCTAGGCCCTAATTAAAACTCCCAGGTATATTTTTGCCAGTGACCAAAGCGGTAACCCCTCAGGTTCACATTTTTGTTGATAATCTGTGGTTTCTGTTTTGAAACTGGTCGTTTTATAAACGATGCTCTTTTTTCCTCTCTACGTTTTGGTTGTTGTGTAGGGAGGCTGTGTTTCCTAGATGTGGCCATTCCTGATAAGCATATTTCACTTTGTTTACAGTGAGCATCACATCAAATACATGTGCATATATTATTATATTTTACCTGTTTGAGCAGCTTCTAATCTCTTTGCAGCCTCTCTGTTTTCTCTAACAATTTCAATATTGTCTATTATTTCTTCAAGCGTAGGTTTTATAGTTCCTGTAAGAAGAGAAAAATAGAGCAGTTTTATTTTGTGAAATACGTGTTACAGAAATTTTATGCATTAAAACCGTTCGGTATATTTTGAATACGTTAAATAACAATATTGGAAGAAAAACTGTAAATTATATTTTTTTTATATAATATAATCGAGTATGATAGACCTATGTAACACGTAACGCGTTACACTCGCCCAATGACAAACGTCAATGTGAATGTAATTTTGACAACAATGTTCAAGCCTTACTGAAATGTTGTGTTCCTGGCGGTTTTGGTTTGAACCCGAAACATGCCTAATGCTAGATTATCGTTCTGTGTAACATTTTTAATGTAAGAGAATTATCACTACACAGTGGACTTCTTCTAAAAAATTAACCATTGTTTGAGATTTTTTTTACTTAAAATTCTAATCGGAATGTTGGTAACCTCTGTTTCGAAGTTCTTCGACGGTATTATTGAAATCTCCTTCTTTGAACCCCATATCTAGACACGCATGTTTATGTTCGTTCATGATGGCCCGGAACTGTGGGTCTCTGAGCGTGGTCTGGGCCATTGTACGGGTCATATCATCAACACCTCCAGCCGCCGTGTTTTCCTAAAACGTTAAGAAAGATATTTATGACTAATAATAATATAATATATTATATAATCTGTTAATTTTCTAACATTTAAACAGTCCATGTACATGTTAAGTTGAGTTTGATAAATAATATATGTGCAGTTCAAGTCCAACCTTGTTTAACAATAAAAACAATAACAATGGGGTTAAAATTAAAACATAAACCTTGGGTTGAAACTCATGATGAAAGAATGGCGATAAATCGCCATTTCAGCCAATCAGATGTTTGAGATTTGAGACTGGTTTCCATTCTCAGTTTAATAACCTTAGGGCTAAATCTCGTGCCAGATATCCCCATAGTTTGTTTTGCATAGGTAAAGCTAAAAAATTATCTTATACTTCAATGAATATTAGAAAGCAAATCATACGTCTTGGTCTAGAGACGCCTGAATTAGTGCAATATATTCGTCTCCTTTCTGTTGACGAGCAAAGGGACACGCCGGGAACCAACGGCAGTGTTCCGTCCAGGGATCGTCTTCAGCATCCCATCTCCGTAATCCTCCGTCACAAGCGAAACAACGCACGTGGTCTTCTGTGCCTGAACAGAATGTCGATAAAATTGAAATCAAATTAAAAAAATTGCCGTGTTAAAAAAAAGTGTGTTGTCTACTGAACAAATTTTAAAAACAAAGAATGATACTTTTTTTAATTTATTTCAATCACAATTAGAAGAGTACTTGTGGAAGGTTATAAACATCAATGTGTTATTAAGGTTTGGGTTTTTGTCTTGGCGAGCGAATTGTTAAACGTCGGAGGTAAAAGAAATTGAAACCCAAATCAGTTTTACATTGAAAACAGATATATTAAAATAATTAACAACCAGTCAGTATACACCAGTTACTATTTTTGACATTTTTCGTCTAAATTGTCTTTTTATGTTCTAAATAAATCCATTAAAAACCAATAAAATTGTGGTTGACATATAATACCTGTATAGTACAGCCCTGCTTCCGCGAGCTGCCTCGGTGTCTGCATTATACTTGACGGCCATCTAGCAAATGTTCTTAGACGTGCTTCTATTGTTCTCAATTCAGGGTGACGACAGGTGTAGTTTATTTCAGCTGGATTCTCATATTGCTCTATGTAAACATAATTTGAATTTATTAATTGGGATGCAAAAAAAAACTAAACTAAAAATGTTCTTTATTTACATGCAGCTGACTACTTTAAAAGCAAAGGGATGCCATCAAATTTCTGTAAACACATTATATTACCAAAGGCAGATTCAGTACATAAAGTCATTTTTTTCCCACAGTTATTGTGTTGAATCTCCCATTACTTCAATGCCTGTTTATATGAAAAAATGTTCTGTGCATACGGAAACTGCGTTAAATTACTATGCTTTATCTAAGCATGTCTTCTCCGTGTATATGTGTACATGTATTCCCAAATTTCCACTCTTTTGAAACTTAAACACGGATAATTAAACTATTGATGGGGACGTGTTATTGTGCATTTATAAATTACTTTGCGAAGGAAAGGTACGTAAAAACTATGATTTTACTACAGGAAGACTGAAATGAGCATTTATTCGAGTATTATACATGCAGATTTTTAAATCTTAAAAAATATAATACGACAAACCTTTATAAATAATATAGGTAGTCGAACTTAAAAGTAGCTAAAAGTAATTATTGTAGAGGTTGTTGTGTGAAGTGTCCTCTTAAGAGAATAAATAAAAACTTAATGCATATCAAAAGAATGTCACGCATTATGCAATTAAATAAACATTTGTTAAAAGAAAACAATGTCCAAATTTGTAAAGGTGTTTTTGTTTGTTTTTTAAGCGAGGACTGTCGCCGAAAAATTAGACGATTCCGTATTGGACAATGTTTTCCAATTCTTTATTTTGCAGCTTCCCGTGTTCTTTTCGACGTCATCGTTACTATTTTAAACTGAGTGACGTGGCACATTCAGTGCAAAATAAATATTTGTATAAAAATACAATATACTTACAATTAGAGTGGATGAAAAACAACCGAACTAAACAAATAATAATTTTAAAACTGTATAACTTACGTTGAAGCTGATTTCTTCGGAGCCTTTGTTGGTCGGGAAGACGCAATTTACTCTGATAAAGAAAAATTACAACCAAGCCTTTCAATTAATACATCTTTTAAGGTATCGCAAACATTACAAATGGCGGAAACAGGCTAAAATTTCAAAAAAATGAATTTTTGGGGAAATACTTATTGCCACCTAGATTTTAGTAAATAAATGTATTTAGCTATGGATGTAGTAAATGTTTGCAAGCTCAGTTTAGTCTAATTCATGTTCTAATTACCAAGCACATACTAAAACAAAAGAAAAACCATTTGCATGAGAACTCTGAAATTCATGAACAATATACCGAAGCAACTCATACCTGAAATAAGTATATGCTGGTCTACAATGTTTAGTGCCAATTCGTCAAAATAATGTTAGGGTTTTCAAGAAATTCAAGGAAATCTTACTTCCTGGTTCAAAGTGAAAGTAGATTTCTATGATAGCTAAATACCTTTATTTACTACAATCTAGGTGTCAATAAGTATTTCCCCCAAAATTCAGTTTTGAAATTTTAGCTAGTTTTCGCCATTTGCAATGTTTGCAACCTCTTAAATGATATCGTAACATACATACATTCTAAAGCTTTCAAATTTTCATTATAATGAGTGTTGTTTTCTTTGTAAAAACTTGTGAAACCTATTTCTACTATAACACTACTGTTCACATGTAAATTTTGAAGGATACAATTCCCCTTTAGGCATAAACATTTTATTGATTAACAGCGAACGCTTTTCAGGTGAAAAACACTAAGTAACATATTATTTTAATCTTTAACATTCTTTATCGATAAATGCGTCCATAATCCTAAATATAATACAATATTAATGAATTATTTTTTTCTAAAGTGTGTTAGCAATAACTTGTAAGAACTGACCGTCATTTCAGCCAGACGTGATGGTCCCAGGTGATCAAATAGATATTCACAATCCCCGGAGTGTCGAACATGTTCAAGTAGTGGGTCGTCATCTTCCGAAAAATCTTTCAGGCCTATCCCACACTGACAACAACGTACCAAGTCTCCGTTATCTGATGTAAAGTACACAAAAATAAAAGTAAGAACAATGAAAATGAAATGACTGAAAGTAATTGGACCTTATGATATACGAAACTTAAACAAGGATAAATTTACTTCAATTATCCTTTATTTTGCGTTTTTGCTTTTAGAAATTAATAGCAGTTAACATATAATTATTTAGGGCTTGATAAAATTGTTTATATATTTCATATGTAATGATCTTTGAGTTTGTTTCCGTTAATCTCTGTTATTTATTTGCTTTTATGACTGTTTTCGGCAATACGAAGTCTTGAAAAGGGTAACTAGCTTTCATTTATGCGACTGTAGTCTTTAACAAATTAAGTAAGCATACATTGTATTGTTAACTTTTACTATCAAATGTATTGAATGACTAGGAGTTAGGATTGCATCAAAATCGCGAAAAGGACTAATTTACATAATTCTTTCTATACCATACACTTACCGGTGAAGAAAAATCCTGCATCACTGAGCTGACGCTTGTTTGGGCTTCTACGCGTCCAATGCGTAAAAGTTGCGAATCTGTCAACGGGATCGACGTACTGTGGATAACGCGGTTGCCGCCTTGGCCTTGATCCAAACGTTACATTGTCGTGTCCAGGTAAAAAATTGTTTGTTTCTGGTGAAAATCCGTCTTGTCTTTGTATTCTGCCTTGTAAACCTTGTTGAACTGAAAACAGGGATCCGTTTTCAAAACAAACTGTTACTGTATTGTCACTGGCACTGTCTAAAGTACTAGAAACCTGCGTTGGAAAGCCTCCATTGACTGGACACACCGTATACGTCCATTCATTTCTTGCAGGAATAACTTTCTTGGATCCTTTCAAAGATACTGTATGTTTTCTTTCTAATACTTTACTGTCTTGCTGGCCTAATAATGCAATATTTTGTCGATATTGTGTTCCGGTTACGTAGTTTACGGTATATTCATTAAACAGCTGCTCACGAGGCACTGGACATGTTCCTAATAAACTTCCAAGCGACACATTCAGATGAGGTGGTACATATGCTTCATTTTCTAGCAGAATATTTTCAAAGAGTTTAGCAAAATCGGAACACTTGGGTAATACTCGACATTCGTTTTCATCATTCCAGTAAATAAGAAAAGTGTGATTACTTCCATAAATTGAACACAACTGATCGAAATCACGGACAAATCTTGAATTGTTTTTAATGGAATCTTTCCGAAGACTGAAAAGAACTGTATGTGAAATAGAGGTAAAAATATCAATTTCACAGTCATGTAGTAAAATGAAACAGTTACGAAATATATCTTTAATAGTGCTTATGTTAAATATAACATCCGTCCAAGAATAATCGGTATAGATGATTTTAATCTTTTGTATACAGATATGTATTGGATATAAATTTTTGTTCTCCATAGGTTTGTCTTTTATTTTCGCCAACGTTGTCTGCTTTAGTTCCTTGATAGTTTTGCGAAGTTTATCGAAATTATCTGTGCTGGGATCCATTAACCGAAAATAATTTAATTGTCTGCGTCGTCTTACTTAGTACGAACCCCTCTACAGGTCAGAGAAAATCCAAAAGATCAGTTCCTGAAAGGCAAATGTAAGATGACATATTATTTCTTGTCAATAACCCAAATCTCAATTAAGGTCTTAATGTTTCGATTACATATGTTCGTTTCAGAAATATGCAGAAATACGCTGGAACTTTTTAAACTAAAGAATATAATTAGTCTTTGCAAAAACTGATTTGAGTTAATACACGATTCTTTTACTTCTTATTTTATAAAAAGAAACAAGCTTTGCCTAGTGCTTTAAAAAAGCAACATCAACATTTATGAATATAAGTTTCTCGAGCAACCTTAACTTCATATCTAAATTTTAAGCGCCTTGGCATTGTGAAAAAGGTGAAATATGCATATCAGGAATGGCCACATCCAGCAGACACAGCCTCCCCACACAGCCAAAAAGTAGAGAGGAAAAGAGAGCATGGTACTGCAATAAGCAGTTTCAAAATGGACGCCACAAACAATTGACGAAAGTGAGAACACTTGCCCCAACAGGTTATGATATTACAAAACAAGTACAAGCTGTCTTGGTAAAATAACTCCAACTCAACCAAAAGCCCAACAATGTTGCACGCAAAAGCACACAAACATATAAAACATAAGAAGCTAATAGCATTGCAAAGCAAAAAGCTCGAGTACACAATGATCTTGCAGAGACCAGATCATCTGGATTCAAATTAGCAAGAACAAGATGACAGGGATAAAAGAAACAAATCGGGCTTATAGGTTCTTTCAAGAAAAGATTTCCCCATAAACCTTCATAAACTCTTAAACCCCTGCCACCGTCGTGCAAACAAAGAGGTTAGAATAATGATCGACTAGATATGGGTTAACCACCAGGCCTGCAGAGCGCTGCAGAATATCATGTTGGTATCCTTTCTTTTTGAATTTACATATTGTTTTTACGAATAACTGGGAGAAATAAATTGCCTTTAATTTTCTTAAGTTTATAAATTAAATCTCCATAAAAACTGGCTGTGAAATACCTTGTTGCAAAAGTGATTTTAAACTGCATCTGTATTGTTGAATTAAATCTGGGTATCGGCGATAAAACTTGCGAACGGTTTTTCTTCTTTTGTAAAACCTTGAACCTTGTTTTAAAAGTTTATTCTGTTTTGCAACGATTACGTTCATTGAAGTCATTAACATCATTGCAAGCTCTAGAAAATCGAACAAGCTGTGAGATATAATCCCCGTAAAATGTAGCATCGCCGTCTAAAAACGGAAAATTTACAATATTTAAATTAAAATCATCTCTTTTATCATATATTTTAGTAGTGACGTATCCGTTTTGAATAGAAAGATTAAGATCAAGAAAGTGTGCTTGCTTATCTGAAGTGTTTGCTTTATTTTGTTGTAGTTCATTAGGATAAATTTTATGAACCAGAGATGGAAAATTGTTATTTTCTATATTCAACAAGTCATCAAGGTATCTCGAGGTTAAAGGCTGTAATAGTGATCATCCGGATGTTCGGTAGAAAGAGACAACATAAAATCTCTTTCATAACAGGATTAAAACAGATCAGCATCAAGGGGTGCACAGTTAGTACCCATTGGAATGCCTATTACTTGTTAATAAATAGAGGTACCAAATCTTACATAAATATTTTCCAATAAAAAGGTGAGCGCCTGGATAAGGTCTTGACTGGTCCAGGAAGTATAATTATTATAAAAACCATCTTTAAAGAATTCCCTATGTTTATAACAAGCGATTAATGTTTTATTTTCTCTAGCAAAAGTTTTTTTCAATGAGAACGGTTAGCTTGTCTCTTATTGAAATATGAGGGAGAGAAGTATATAAAGTTGATAATCATAAGTAGAAAAACAGAACGCCTGAAAATTATTCGATTTAAGCTTTTTCAAAACGTCATTTGAATTTTTAATCGACCAGTATAATTTTTTCCAATGGTTTCAAAAACCTTTTCGCAATGCATATTTACATGATCTTTTGTAGCTGTAGACAAGATGTTAAGAGCACGGATAATTTAATGCAAGAACTAGAGTTAGCAATAAATCTTGCTTTGTAGGGTGTTTTGTGCATTTTAGGCAACCAATACATAGTGGGTATTTTGTCTTGTTTCGGCTCAACACTGATTCTAAATTTTGTAATTGGTAGAGGGTGGGCAGTTACAATATCCCTCTCAAATGACGAAGTTAATGTATAAGCATTAGTGCTATTAAGTTCTTCAGTTTGAACATTAATATAGTGTATACGTCACACTATAATTACATTATTTGAAACCTTATCAGCAGGAAATGTGTCGTCCGTTTACCAATTTAAAGAGCTCTTTATTTCACGTAACATGGTAAATGGGCAGTACGTTGAATTTAGCACTGAATTTCATGATCGGTATGTTCAAACAAAATATTTACTATTTTCCGCATTTTACCCGAAATAACTTAACCAAGTCAAATAAAGCGTTATTAAACTAGAATCTATGTCATTTCTTAAATTTTAAATTGGTAAACTAAAAATGATCATCGATTAAATTTTGATACGTGTATTTATATGTCTTAGCATTTGAACATTCGATGTGGTTAATCATGAAATACTTGTATAGACCTTATCACTTTGATAAACTGACGTTAGAATGTTAAATCTTATTTAACAGAAATCAATTTGTCAATCTAATATCGAATCACAATCCTCGCAATGATTTAACAAACCGATCGCAAATGGAAAAGGCAAACATAACAAAACGTTGAAACTCAGAGTGAGTTACTATTAGGTTTTTCTTTTGTTAACAAAACATTAAAATGTTCAAAATGAAAGACAAAGTATGCTAACAAAATTAAATTAAATTAAAAACTATGTCTGTTTTATCAAATTTCAAAAGGTCTCCGCCTTAAAATTTAGGAAATATTTAAAGTACTTATACATATGGGTTAGCTTCGTGGGGTGTATGCTCAAAAGTAATCTTTTATATTTCGAAACAAGCTTATGTACAATGTCAAATGTTACACTTGTTACCAATAAAAATAATAATGCCCCTATTGGGGAGCGAAGCCGTATGGCCATGCAACGCCAATAACGCTACCTATTGAGCTAACCGAGACAACCCCAAAACGGGTGATCGCATAACCCTGATAAACGAATTCATCACTGCATGACACCGTAAACCGACTATTTACTGATTACAGTACGGGGAGACTTTTTACGGCCGTCACACTGCACAAACGTCATGAATATTTTGCTAAGCGATTACATAAATGCAGAATCGCGTAGAATATTTCAAAATATATTTAGAATCTATTTTTAAATAAGGAGAGATGACCCTTTGTTAATTAAGAATCAACCCGCTACTGACGATTTTGTGAATTTGTTTTCACCCCTACCTTGATTAAATGTCAAATGGTTTCCAAAGTGTTGTAGGAATGTAATTATTATTTCGAAATAAAGAAGGATTGAAGGTCATGTATTTTTATTAAGTTTCAAGTTTGACCAATATATTCCGCTTTCACACTGTAAAATTAAAGTATTCGGTGTATTTAAAACATTGTTTTAGTATTATCGTTTATAAAAATACTGATACATTTTGTATCTTTATACACAGATAATAACTTCGAACACGTAACTATGAACATTTCAACTTGCATCCTTAAAGTAATAACACTATAATTCAAATCATCAATCCAGAGTAACTGAATGTCGTTTTAATTATTAATCTAGTTGTCTCGCACAGAAACCAAACACAGAACACATTTATAATTAAAACGACATTCAGTTACTCTGGATTGATTATTTGAAATAGAATTCAATCGTCAATAAATATATCAAATATTCCTGCAGCAAAACGTTTTCTCTCCCACTCTGTTTTACCGACAATGCTACGAGTTTCTTTTTTTAAGCTTTATATGTGTTTGTGTCCAGATTGTCGAGTTGGTTGTTGGAATTGAGCGTTTTCACCAAGACACTTTTTATTTGTATGTTTATACCTTTAGGTTCAAGTGTGAGGTTGTTGCACCCTAGAAGCTTTTTTTAACACCAATAGGCAAATTGTTTTGCAACTGACTGTTCCAAGCCGGTAACCCCTAGGGTTCTCGTTTTCGTTAATTTATTGTGGTGTCAATTTTGAAATTGATCATTTTATTTACCTTGCTATCTTTTACTTTCTACGTTTGGGCTGTGTAGGGGTTGTGTCCTCTGGATACGGCCATTCCTGATATGCATATTTCACTTTTCCAAAAATACTGCACAAATATTGTGTTAGAACTTGGGTGTTATTTTCTGTTGAAGATTTTCAGTAGTTATTAAATTATTACCGACCGTCTTTCGAAAAGATGTTTATGTTGGGGTTTATCATCTGAAAATAAGGGATTTATCATTACGAAAAAATGAATGTTAATTTATTTTAAAGAATGGAATAAACGTAACTCACCATGCACTTATATATAATGAGTACATTTAAAATTCAGAAAAATGTCTTGACATACTCGTACATTCCTTTAACTGGAAAAGGAACTAAATTTTAGATTCCCAATATTTGTTTGGTTTTAAAACCTACCATGCACTTATGTATTAGCACGTTCATGTAAAATTCACAAAACTCCCTTGACATACTCGGACATTCCTTTATCTGGAATAGGAACTTTATTCAGTTTTCCGGTATTTGTTTGGCTTTAAAACCTACCAAGCACACATTTATTGAGTAATTTAAACATTCATAGACGGTCTTGACATCCTCGTACATTTCTTTAACCGGAATAGGAAGTTTAAAAGTTTCACAATTTAGATTGCCAATATTTGATAAGCTTGAAAACTGTCAATAGCTGTTTAACAAATGATTGAAGCTTTTGTTTCTTATCTCTTTCTGCTATTGAGTAAAATGTCTACACAGTTAAGAAACAAACTTTGCAAGCAAACACTTGAAGAAGGTCGTTAAAGCCCGCGTTACGACTAAATTATTGAGTAAAATTGAAATGATAAGCTACAATGTAAAGTGAGGAATGAGACATAACAAGCGTTATACAAGTAACAAGACGTTCACAATTGGTTTTATAATTCGATGTTCAATTTATCCAAACGATGACTTTTTAACTAAACAAAGACAATCTTAATCATGTAAATTTATCAATGTTCATCAGACCATATTTGACTTTGTTACGAGTTTTTTTCATTCATTTTAATACAAATAACAAAACTAAAATTTGCAACTATTTCAATTATATCAAGCATATTGTCAACCACTTTACAAGTTATGTTCATATGATATACCTTTTCCAACGAACCAAGATAGCAAAACAATCAATTATAGTAAAACAACTTAAATATAAACATGTTTTAATCATACGGAATGTGAAATCGGTAAAAAGAAAGTAATTTTCCAACATAGATTTTAAATCATACAGGTCGGTATATTGGATGCATGTAGATCTCGGATGTTCGTTTTACGAATTAAGATTTAGTATTATAGTGTTTAAGATCAATTTCGTCCTAAATTTATGTATAACTAGATTATATTTGTTAAACGTATCTAAATTTAAGCTTTTCTAATTACAAAACTGGCTAGTTAAGTGCTTATTGGTTTCCCATTTCCAAATGTTAAAATGAGGAAGTAGTAGTCTCGCTCAGATTCAAACAGGCTCACTTGCAAAGATTAATTTTGAATTTGAAATTTCCGTTAACTGTCTAGTCTTATTTAAATAATAAGCCGCTAGGAGCAGGAAGTATCATATTTTCTAACTTGTTACTATAATCACTTTTTTAACAAATTTGACTCAACACGGTCAACCAAATGATGATCGCGCAAGTATGATAACTACATTTGTATTAAACTTTGCAGGCTGATTGTGTTATTTGTATTTATTTACAATCAAATAATTTACTTTCCTATTAGCAAACAAACCATTTCCTAAACTTCAGAATTTTGAATATATCAACTTGCCTGCGATAAAACTTAAGTTAATATTTAATAAATCCTCTGTGTATACGGAGACAAAATATTTTGGAAGAAAGAGACGTTCGTATTTTGGCAGTTTAATGGTATATGCATTAACTGCTGGTATTAATTTGTTTTAGGAAGTTAACTGAATTTATAGGCAGCTTAAATGAAAACGCATTCAAAATCAACAATTTGTGCAGAAAAACGGCTCAATAAAACAGATGAAATTACAAGGTGTTAGTTTCTCGGCTCGCTCATGGAAAAACAAAGACGAAAAGTGTCTTACCAAGACTTGCCTCTACACAAAAAATCCACATTTCTCGTACTCTTAATAATTTATTTATTTGAAGTTGCTGACGATTTGCGCCAAATTTCGATAAAGCAATATGATTGGATAACTCAGTGACAGTTTTATAATAGACAGCAATGTATTCAATGGGATCCCAGCGATTTCTGTACGATTACGGTATGTTATTACATTTTTATACTATTTATATTGATGAGAATATATAAATTGTATTGTATTAATTAAATCGTTTTTCAACAAGAAATTAGATAATAATAACGATTATTTCGTAAAATGAAATTCGGTGATCAACCATTTTCTAAAACCGAACATAAATATCGGAGTATTTTCTCTAAAAGGGTATCTATTATTGGGGTCAAGGACGGGCCCACCAAGGATCGGTTGCAGAGAATCCTATCCGCGCATTTTACTGTAGCGCCATCAGTAAGATATCTAGTACACGAATAACAAATTTACTAATAAGGTAATAAAAGATTCATTTGATTTAAGTGTTTTATTAATATAAAAGATACATATATGTGGCATACACTGTTTATTGCAGTTCCGTGCACTTTTTGTTTATTTAGTCATATGTTTTGATTAAGGGTGTAAAAACTAAAAGTAAATGTTCCGATAAAGATGCCTAAAAATTGGATCTGATAAGAATTGTTGTAGCAATAAATTACTTTCATCGTATTCATACATCCTTTCAAGTTTTCAAACTTTAAGTTAAGTCTCTTATCAACCTAAAAACGGGATAAATCGAAACGCTTGATTTCTATATATATTGTAAACATTTAAACAGAGTGTGCAAATGAAAATATTTTCGATAAGCGTTAGACGTTCTATGGCTTATCACAGTCTCGACGACTTGCCCACCCTCCCTTCCCCGGACACAGACACCTAGTTCCTCAACCAGAGCCACCGTTTCGACATCGGCCTCGGTGTTAAATCAGCGACACGCGTTGCGCTTGATTGGTGGACCATCGGGAAAGTTCTGCGAAACAAACTTAAATCTTATTATACACCTTTTTTCAACCACAACCATTGGTTTGCTTTGAAGAAAAAAAGTTACCATTCTGTAATTATTTGTTTTAAATAGTCATGTGTTACGAACACTGTTTTTATTTTCTGGTTGTTAATCTACGTAAGCCATATCTTTTCAAACATTGAGTTATTACCTAATACCTGCTCGTTTTGACACCTTAATAGAATAAGAAGTCATTACTTAACCTTTACAATATTGGCAGTAATAAATCAGTCCTTACAGGTCTTAAGGCCCGGTCACACCGGCCGAGCGTTGCTGGAGCGTCCCTGGAGCGGTGAAAAAAAATCATCACCGCTCGTAACCGTTCACCACCGTTAAACAAAGGTTGGCCTCCGTTAAAGCAACGCCGTATACGCTCGGCCACCGCTGATGTCTCTCGAAGGGCCCTCCAACCGCTCCGAAAGTTTTGAGCTGCACAAAATATTGCGAGCGGTGAGAAGGGAAAAAATTTCCGCCCAGGCAAAGTTCATCACCGCTCCACCAACGCCCAAGCAAAGTTTGGCACCGCTAGACACAAGTTCGTGGACGCTTGGGTACGCTAGGCCAACGCCGAGTTTTTTTAACGCTGCACCACCGCTACTTCGCCAGTGTTGCCCGGGCGGCGATTAAACGTTGCAAAAACGTTGGTGCAGCGCTTATAAGCGTTTTACGAGCGGACACGGGGTTGTTGGAACGGTGTCGGGCGCATGCGCAGAACGCCGCTGTACCAAACGCTCGCGTCACCGCTATACCAACGCTTGCTATCGCTAAACCAACGCTAAAGCAACGCCGGCTTCAGCGGTGCACCGCTAAATCAACGCCCGTGTTTTCGATTTTTTTTCCATTTTGTGAGCGGTGACGAGCGTTTGGTCCACCTTCCTACCGTTCAAGGAACGCTCCAGCAACGTTTGGGCGGTGTGACCGGGCCTTTACCTCACTGAATTGATAATCACACTTTTATTCATACGTTCTCTTTTGTTACAGAATGGATAAAAATGATACATTTTATTATAAATATGATTACGAAAATGTCAAAACAAATTTTGAAACAAGACCAAATAGCGTGTTATATAGTGCTTGGATAGTGCTATATCCAAGGAGATTTGTCAACCATTGTTTTGTTTTGTTCGTATAAGAATCTGTCTGACGCAATATTAAAAACTAATTAAATCTTTAGCGTATATTATTGGTTTGATATACATTTGTATCCAGGTAAGTGACGTAAACACTTCTTGTGAACCTTTATTCATTAGCATGCATCTAAATGTAAATAGAGAAATAACTTACGTTTAAAATTCGTCTCTTTGTTTTTATTTGCGGGATTTTAAACTAAATTTAACGCAAGCAATTTTCTTAAAATAAATTTCTTAAACCTCATTAATTCATGTCTTCGGGGTTATAGATGACGAAGATACATGTAATTGGTTTATTCCTTATGGAATTTGTATCTTGCTTTAAAAAGAAAAAAAAACACAATGTATGTAATTTATACGGAAACTAGAATATTTTGGTTCTTCAGACATTATTTCCCATAATGACGTCGACTGTAACATATCACAGGCACCTTGGAAATTACAAATCGTATGATGACATTGTTCTAACAATTTTCAAACGCGATTCAAGAAATCTTGAGGATATAAGTATATAAAACGTGCACGTTTGTTTAAATAAATACATTATGCCTACAATTTCATTGCAATTAATGTGATTTATATTGTAACGTTTTCAATGGGAATGTAAACGAATGACAAAAAAAAGAGAAAGTAGAGAAACTCTGTTAGCGAAGTAGGTGTCCCCAGCAGAGATTATCCATACCAAAGTATTGGTCCATGAAATTGGGAAAATTTCCAAAGTAGCAGGGTTCATTATATTTGGATCTTAACAGCTGTCTCTGTGTTTAAACACTTGCTGTAAAATTTATGAATATTGGCTGATGATATTTATACATTAGAAGTTGGCTCTTAAGTATGCCGAATTGCAAATGACAATGTGTGAAACTTCCGCAGACAAACAAATAAACAACGCAAAGGAGTCAAAAACGGCCTTTTCAAGGCGATGGAAATCAATTCATCTCTTCGTCTAGAAGATCATCCGTGTTAATAAGACGACAAACAACATGTTTAACAACACAATTGCCTACAGGTGAATTTTATTTCCACGATTAAAAATAGTGATACAATTGACGCATGACAAAGTGACACTGGCTAAACATCAAATATATACATTTCACACTTTTGTTCAAGGGTCTCCTTTATAAACGTTAAACAAATCATTGAAGTTTAAGTATTCGAGAAGCGAGCAATAAAGTATGACCTAATAAAAGAGACAACAACAGTGAAAATACAAATATTCTTCGTTATTCATATAAAATGTAATATAAAACGAACAATTTCAGTAAACTTAAAAATAACAAAGTTAACAATTTTAGTGGCATGACGAACTGAAAGGCCTCTATGACAATTAAGGAGAAGAAAACATAAATGAGGGGAAATACTTAGACTCTGTCTACCACGGATGAAAAATTTAGACAAAATGTCAAACCATTTTTCTGAAAATCGATTATGTTATAAAGTCAGCACAAAGTCATACAAAGTAATGCTTTATAACAACAGTCAGTACAAAGTCATACAAAGTCATCCTTTATAACATTTTAAATGCATAAAATTATGTAATAATTAAATATATATCTGTTTAAATGTTATTTATTGAAAACAGCGTCACATTTGCATACAAAGTCAGTTGTAGACTGACAAAGACATTACAAATGCAAAGTCTTTAAAGGCATTTTATTTTGTACTATTACTACATAAAAATATAGATTATTCAATTAAAAAAGATATTTGTTAATTAAAAGAATTTCATGACAAAGCCAGCGATGATTCTCCAAAGACAATATAATGTCAAGCTATGATCCATATTTTCTGTACAATGTCATACAAAATCATGTACACTATTATACAAAGGCTAACATAGGATTTATATTAACTATGTAAAATGTTAAATAATGATATACATGTATATATGAAATTTAATGTAGCAGAAAGCGTGGCCCAAAATCTAATACTAACTTGAGCCTTGCCAAGATCCTTTAAGGTAAATATGAAGATAATCATAATCATCAGAGTTGTGCCAAATGTAATCAATTTGAAATATCAATAAGAAATTAATTCAAAATGTTGATTATTTACATTTGATAACTTATTATTGAATCTTTTGGAAAAAGTATTCATCTAACAGAACGACTGACCAGGTCAAAAAAGCTTCTGTAGTTTAAAAATGTGCAAACAAAGTCAACATTTAAACTTCTTGCATTCAACCCTTTTCCTGTTTAAATTATGTTCACGACGATCATACACTACATTAAAGGTAAATATAACAGCCTTTTACACGGCAGAAAGCATAACATAACAATCCACAGTATTAACATAAATTACCAATACTAGTCACTCATGTATTCTCATATTACATTATTTCCGGTGTATCTTACAAACAAGAAAGGAAAAAAAATGTTTCCTATAACACTTTTAGTAAAGTGTTGACTCGGTAAAAAACCGCAATATCACAAGTAGGATAGTACAACACCCTTTATAAAAAAACAGTGTAAGAAGTACACTTCGTAAACTTATCAAAAGTCTAGGATAAAAGTCACAAATACACAATTCATATAAGACCGTTGAAAAATATAAAAAAGTCAAAACAAAATTCGGTCCAACTAATCATCAAGCTTCAGCTGCAGCAAACATATAAGTATAAGTATTGCAAGTTTAAAATCTTTTAATTCCAAATCATGCAGCCTTTATCCTCGTTTAATGACCTTAATGTCCAAACAAACAGTAATTCACAAATGATCGACAGTTTATCCACAATATAGCAGTACTGAAAAAAGCAGAAGGTGTTATGTCTTTCCTTTTCTTTTGATTTTGTTTGGATTTGATTTTTTTAAACAGGAATAGCCACATTAAAAACTAATTTTTGTTCAAAATGCTGTTTGTTCACGCGTGTAGTCGTTTTTATGATAATTTGTATTCCTTTTAAATCTAAAACATTTTCCCGGTTTTTTTCTGTCTGAGAAAGTTATTTGCAGACACCCATGTATGTACACTGTGTTTAAACAAGATCTCCTGGGGAAAGTCTACTAGGCATGCTGTATCCAGAGGTGCGGGATCAGAGACTTCTATAAAGCCTTGCAACCAGTCGCACAACCTGAAAATAAAAGAGAATATATAGTGAATACATGCAAGAATAATTGCTGGTTGCTGTGACATGTCTAATGTAAAACATAGTGTCTTAAAGTGGCTGTCTGATATATTTACGTTTCATAATAAAAATGAAATATTTCAATATATTTAATTGCAGAAAGATGAATACTAAATCCCATTCTATACTGCTTTGGTTTGCCAACTTGTTTCAGTAACAATGCCATCAAAACTGTATCGAAAACTTTACTTTATAAGAAAACAAATCCCGTTTTCCTTGTTCGCAGAGCATGTTCGGAACTTTCCATTTTTTATTACTTAATAGTATGAACAGGCTCAATCAAACCGAGCCTGCAATATTTTCATATTTGTCGTGGCCGAGGGTCTTCAAAGTTCCCTTTTTATCTATTTTAATAGTTTTATAAATGTATCGCAAATGTCTAGCTTTGTAAATTGATGTTTTGATGTGTACGAGTTAATACAAATACTTGTTGTTTGTAGTATCTATAAAATCCTCGTCTTCCGGCTTCTGTCTGACTGCAACAACTAGCAATATGTATTCATGCAACACCTCTACTAGCTGAGCTAGTTTCTCAACAGAAAGTTTCTTCAATGCGTAATCTTTAAAAACTGTAAACAATTCTTCTGGTAATTTCTGATGGAACTCAGCTGATACGCTCTCAAATGTCGACTGAAAGAAACAGTTATATCAGCAATAAGTCACTGAGTATTCAATAAAAAAGTCACCTTTGAACCTAAACCAACCGGTAAGTGATTGATTCCCTTTTTGATGATTGTTCTGGTTTCTTCTTTAAAATTATAATTATTTACTAGCTCTATATGAATCTTAGTAATATCACATGCTCACAATTCCCCACATCATTTGTCCGGATGGGAAAGCAGAGTGTTGGAGATGCATACTTCTTTTTTTTGTAAGTGAACACAGCTTTATAATAGTGGCCCATGGCTTCCAACGTTCTCTTTTTATATATTTTAAGCTATGATTAAATCAAGTCATAGTGTATATCTTTACTACTTTGATATTTTCTTTGCGATAGGATCCTTTTTTCTCCGTCAAAATAAATAAAATGGCGCGGAAAGTATCCACACTCTCTTTAACCCAAAACCAAGCCTTAATAAATGCTCGTGAACAGTAGTACTTACTTTTTTACCTTTAATTCACTTCTTTTATGGTCAAAAAACTGGGTGCTATGTTTCATTGCCACTCAGGCTTATAACTCAGTTATTGTTAAAATTGAGATATCTTTTACTTACTTCAGTTAGTTGATGATTATCCGTCATCTTCTTGGCTTTTTGTAGCGATAAAAGTAACCATAGCGATTGTGCATGTCGGAACTCACAAGCCTGCTGCGCCTGTAAAGTGTATTCCAAAATATCATATTCAATAAAGTTAAATCATCGAGTGATTAAAAACGATTATTCAGTAAATCTCAATTGGATTTTGGATTTTATTTTCAATACAAATGTAGCCAATCGGTTTAATTGAGCAACACAATGAAAGCACAGAAACAGACATACTTGCAGCACAATATTAAAGGGCAGCAGTTTCTTGTTTCCTTGACACTTATGTAGCGTACTTAGAGTACTGTACTTTTTTTAAATATTGTTGATTACTAGATATTTTGTCAATATACAACAGAACGAAACATTAAGTAAACGACAGTCAAGTACAACTATGTGGTACATACTGTCTGGCTGTGCATTGAATATTTCATCTGAAGAGTTTTCACCATGAACTCGTATAACATTTTGTCTTGCGGACCTCCTGTTGACTTCAGAAAGCTGATGGTTATGTCCAGATTGTCCAAGGACTGACAGAGATCTGGCAAGGATCTGAATTCGCTTATAATCTGGGTCTTCAAAACAGTGCCAAGTGTTTCCTGTTAAAAATACTAAACTCATTTCACTTTTTTTAGCGTAAGCTATCTAAGCAGGCTTTTGACCTTATTTTTACCAATTATACATAACACAATAAATTTTCAGGGAAAAAAAATAAACTAATTTGATTAGCGGCTATTAGAGGTATTTAGCAGGGTGATGAGGTATCTAGTGGGAAGGTAAAACAATTAGTGAATTAAATAATTAAAAATAACAATTAAAACATAAAGTATTTACAGTGGAAAGCTGAGGTATATTCTAGAATTATTTCATATTTCTTAGAAATTATCTTCATTATATAAAAAGACAGACAGAACAAAATCATAATAAAAGTTGTCCTTTGCTAAATAACTTAAAGATATTGCTTGTTTGAGAATAAAACTGTGGACTGAATTATTTAGATTCTTGGCTATAAGAAAACAAGAAAAATAAATTGTTTTATTGTCCTAATTTGTGAACTTATTATTATTCTAAATATAGTTTTGTTATTACAAACTCAAATTTAAAATTGGTGGTAACTATGTTTTATTTATCTAAATTGCACTGAAAAAATTATATGAGACACACACCTGTGGAATTTTCTCCGCAAGTTTCCTGAAGACTTCAGCATTTGTGAACTCTGTTCTGTAAACCATAAGGTCAATCTGGAACAGAAACAATCTATTCGTCTCACATTCATCTGTGGATCGTTACAAGCCAGTTGTCGCCATAGAAACATGAATAAGAGGTTGGGTTACTTAAGCGAAAACATGATTACCAACGATAAATTTCTGCTTAAACATTTTTGAATTACGCTTACTTAGAACCGGTCTTTAACATCCACTTAAATCTGGGCAATTATTTAAAATAGTTGAATATAATACATAACTTGCAATTCACATATAAAAATTTCCGAAGAAACACAATATTTAATACGTTTTATATAAAAATATATATCGTTGATATAGTAAACCTGTGTGCTGATATAATGTGTTATAATCTGGATTAACGCACGAGAAACAACAGCCATTAGCAGATATTTAAATATAAAAGTATATTTGCTTTCAACTAGAATGAGATATTGCTTTCATCTGTGATGATAGATAATCATTGCATTCTTTTATTTCACAAATGACACGCAGTTACCTGTAATAATTTGCCAACATCAACCCTCGACTTTGAAAAGAGTAATCTGGCCATTAACTGTCTTTCCAGACTAGCAAAGTCAAACTCAATTTTCGTACCCTTGCCCATCTCAAAGGAGTAATGACAGTTAGCAAGAATGAGAGGCTTGATGTCGTGCTGAGGATCATAACTAATTAAGTGAGCAGATGTAACTTCTTTCGGCTGAACAGTTGAAATGCTTGTCCTGAAAATCGTTAAGTTTATGCAATTTGAGTAAGTACATACATCCATCTATATTTATGTTAATATAAACCATTAAAGTGTTGTTAAACATGTAGTTCATATGTAGATAATCTGTTGTTATAAAGCTCACTTATTGGTAGTTAATTGAACGCAAAAAGTATTTATCTAACCTTCGGACATTCTTCAGATACTTGTCCAAAAAGTCATTTTGTTTCCTTAGGAGGAAGTCTAAGAGTGCATAAGAGCAAAGTCCAGCTTCTTTCGTGGTTGGAAGAAGCATAGCGACAGTGGTGTTATCAGAAATAGGTTCACAGCAATATTCCTTTGAAACTGTTTCCCCGCCTTTCTCTGTTGGACATACTGCAAAACACAAAACTGATTTTTACTGCTTAACAATCTCTTGTTGTGAGAGTATGCTTTGGCCAATGAAAGCAATCGAACAAAGAACATTTCCAAAGTTAGCTTCAAACTATTCGCTATTTGGCGATATTTGCTCTTCGCAATATATTGAGTTTATTTTCTGTCTACATACAGCAGAGAATGTTATAATAAGTCATTAATAGCCTGTGATTGGAATTGTTTACGAAAATCGGATTATACAGTCATGTTTGCGTGGTTTTTTCTTCAAAATGATGTTTTTTGTTTGTTTTGTTTGGAGTTTTAACGCCTGGTTTCAACACTTTTCTGGGTTATATCCCGGCGGTCAGTCCACCTAACCGGTGTTCCTGGGTCTCTAACCAGTACTAACCAATTTCTCCGCAAGCGACTGACTGCTTCCTCACTTGAATCAGAGGTGAGGGACAAATGACTCTCAGACGCAATGTCCGAGTTCAATTGTCACGGAGAAATTTTTCCCGCCTCGGCTGGGGATCGAACTCCCGACCCCTGGATTGACAGTCCGATGCTCTATCCAATAAGCTAGCCGGGCGGGCTTTCTTCAAAATGAACTTAATCAATCATCGTCTTTCCTAGTTTCCACTAAATAAAACAAGAACGGTAAATTGAATTGTAAGAATTAAAAGAGACATATATCAATCAATATGATACAGCTGCCTCACAGAATTACAGTAATTACATCAGCAAAAATTAAGGAAACAGCCTCAACACAAACAAACAGAGAGAGAGGGAGAGAGAGAGAGAGAGAGAGAAAGAAAGAGAGAGATAGAGAGAAGAGAAGCAGATATATACGTTTATAATACGAAAAGTTTCAAAAGATGACACTGTAAATAATTAACAAAACAGAGAACACAGTGGTTTACCTTCTAAGCGTCTGCGGAAATTAATGTTTGTCAATTCAGAGGGTTTTAAACTGGATTCAATGTAGCTTGAATTAGACACTTACGAAACAAATCCTCAGTATACCGTAAATTCAGACACACTCAACATCAGATAATGCAAAACCATACTTACAGTAAATTCTCTGTATACCGTAAATGCAGACACACTCAACATGAGATAATGCAAAACCATACTTACAGTAAATTCTCAGTATACCGTAAATGCAGACACACTCAACATGAGATAATGCAAAACCAGACTTACAGTAAAGGTTAAGGGAGCGTCTGACAAGTTCCCAAGCCTCGGCAAAGTCGTGTAGCATCTCCTTCGATTCTTCACCAGCGAACTTTTCTGAAATGGGAAAAGATGAGAATACTTGATGGTGAAGTAAGACGTATTTACCAACTAATGTTGATCACTTTTTTATTTGCCTGCTTTATAAATATGTTAATAGTAGGATTATTTCGGAGTTTTAGCATTCGCAACCAGTTGGTGACTTTAGTGATCTTTTCACAAAAATAATAAATAACAATGTCTTTGGTTGCAATTTTACCTTCATTATTGAGTAAAGTGATAAAAACCATTTGTCAAATAAAGATGACGTCAACACCTGCGAAGTTTTCCCAAACTGCCGATATCATTTTCTTATGAGAGAATAAGTCAATTGTTTTAGTTATTTGTGACAGAAAATTGTATTGCCGGTCTACTTCGTGTTCACTGTCTCACAAAAAATACAATACGAAACGATTACCTTTAAGCAGTCTTGAGACAGTGATTTGTGACGCTTCTGCCTTGTCCAGCTTCCTCTGATATTTTTGGAACAACGTACGATGTAACCTTAGAATACTTGGAATGTATCTCAAAGCACACAAAATGTGTTCCTGTAGAAAAAAGTATATAAAAGTATAAAGCTCATACCATGAACTGTGTAAAAATCACACTGAACACACAGCCCACGTAAAGTCGATAATGAGCGAGAAAGCACATGTTTACAAAACGACAAATTTAAAAAAGACAGCACAGAAAATTAACAAAACATAATATTATCCAGGGTACAACCCCAAAAGAAAATCATTGTCAAAAGATATTTTCTTGTTGGTGTAAAAACCAAAGTCTGTGGTTTGTTCACGAGTTTCTTGCTTATTACATTTTCGCAGACGTCAAGTATCATTAATGCCCCTCTGAGGTAAACTGTTATGATGAGTAGCGCTGTAGCAAACAATTTTCATTTAATTTTTTTAAATGCACAGGGTCTAAGAGATAAAGCTAAACGATTACGATTTCTTCAATGGGTTTCTCAACAAAAAGGAGAGCTTATTTTGCTTCAAGAAACGCATTTTACTAAGGATATAGAAGTTTTTATTAAACAAGATTTCAACGATTGGAATATTATTAATTCGTATGGCGATAATCGTAGTCGTGGTTGTTCGATTCTGATAAAAAAATCTTTGCCAATTGATATCATTGACCACTACTCTGATCCTGAAGGTAGATATGTTCTATTAAATGTCGAATTTATGAATAATGTGTACTGTATTCTTAATATTTACGCGCCAAATGACAAACAATCTAGAAAAATATTTTTTGATGACATATCAGAGCGGCTTACTGAAAAATGCCCAGGTGTAAAAATTTTAGGAGGCGATTTTAATGATATTTTAAATAAAAGTGATAGGATAAGTAACTCCGCCCAAACCAACCTTTGTGCAAGCTTAAATAAATTAAAAGAAAAACATAAACTTGTTGACATATGGAAAGAATTTAATAGAACAAAAACACAATATACTTGGCGTAGAAAAAAATGGAATTGAAAAAAGCAGAATTGATTTTTGGCTAATCGATGAAAACATAATCCCCGCAGTATTTTCTTCAGATATTCGCCCCGCGTTAATTAAAGTACTGATCACTTAGCAATTTCATTAAAACTGAAACTTCCATCTGTAAGAGGTCCAGGTTATTGGAAATTAAACAATTCGTATTTGTGTGACCTGGACTACATAAACATAATAAATAAAATAATTGATTCGTGTAATTTATTAAACACTTATAACTACCAAATTTTATGGGATATTTGTAAATGTAAAATAAGGGAACAATCAATCGAATACGCGAAGAAAAAATCGCGTGAAAGACAAAATAAATTATTAGAATTAGAAAAGCGCTTACAAGAATTATATAACACAGAAAGCTTAAATAATAGTGATCAAATTAAAAATGAAATTATTAAGTTAGAGCAAGAAACCGAAGAACTATATAATTTTAAAGCTACCGGTGCACAAATTAGATCAAGAATTCAGTTTTTAGAAGAAGGTGAAAAAAATTCAAAGTTTTTCTTTAATTTAGAAAAGTCAAGGCAAAACCGAAAAGTCATTAGTTCTTTAACGGTAGATGGAAAACACTACACAAATATTAATGATATCCTTAAAGAAGAAATTCGCGTTTACAAAGAGTTATATTCTTTTAACGACACTATAGCAAATAATAATCAATACTTAAATAATATCATTCTAGAAAAAAGGTTAAACATCGAAGAGGCAAATTGTTGTGAAGGTATTTTAACTTTAGAAGAATGTACTCTAGCTGTTAAAGAGATGAAAAAAAATAAAAGCCCTGGTTTAGATGGTCTAACAGCAGAATTTTATCAAGTATTTTGGAATAAAATTAGTAAAATTGTACTTAATTCGTTAAATGAAGGATTTTAAAAAGGTGAGTTATCATTTACACAAAAACAAAGTGTTCTCTCATTAATTTTTAAAAAAGGTAATCCTGAATCGCTCGATAATTGGAGACCAATATCATTACTTAACATTGATTATAAGATTGTTGCCAAGGTTTTAGCTAAAAGATTTCAAACTGTTCTACCAAAAATAATAAGTATGGACCAACAAGGGTATATAAAAAATCGATTTATAGGATATAATATTAGGCTGATTCAAGATATTATAGATTATACAAATAATTTAAATATTGAAGGTGCCGTGTTATTTCTAGATTTTAAAAAGGCGTTTGATTCCGTTAGCTGGTCATTTATGTTGGCAGTTCTAGAAAAAATTGGTTTTAACGAAAGTTTTATTAATTGGTAATAAGTCATTTACAAAAATATATCTTCATGCATTATTAATAACGGATGGAAATCAAACTTTTTTAACATCTCGCGAGGAATTCGTCAAGGTTGTCCATTGTTTGCTCTTCTTTTTATCATTGTAGCAAAAATTTTGGCAATAAAAATTCGCACATCACCAAACATAAATGGCATTGGAGTACCCCATAATTCCGAAACTGCTCATATAAAAAATTCTCAATTAGCGGATGACACCACTTTATTCTTGCAAAACGCAGAAGAAATTTCTTATGTTTTAGAAATAATAGACGAATTTGGAACTTTTTCAGGTCTTAAACTTAACAGAAATAAAACAGAAGGTCTATGGATTTGAAAATCAAAACAAAACAAACATAACTTTGGCGATATTAAATTTTCAAATAAATACGTAAAAGCTTTAGGAATTTACTTTGGTAACGACCGTAACACATGCCTTGAATTAAATCTTAATGATAGAATCGACTACTGTCAGCGTTTGCTAGACAAGTGAAAACTAAGAAATTTAACTTTTTACGGAAAAAATCTCGTTATTAAATCACTAGTGCTCCCAAAACTTATTTAAGTACTTCAAACAATGTCGGTTCCAAAAGATTTTTTCAATAAAATTAATAAATTATTGTTCGCATTTCTATGGGGAGGAAAAAGCGAGAAAATTAAAAGAACTATCTTAATTGATGCAAATTCGAATGGCGGTTTAAATGTGACAGATATTGAAAGTTTTACAAAATCATTGAAAATAAAATGGATTAAAACGCTCGTAGAAAGAACAAATGCCTCATGGAAACTCATACCTTCGTTCTTCTTAAATCAATACGGCAAAGATTTTTTAGTTTTTAATATGAACTTAGATTTTTTGAAATCATTGCCTAAAATAAAGTATACACTTCCGTTGTTCTATCAAAACATCATTGGATCCTGGATTGAATTACAAAACATAAAAAATATTGAAAATCCAAACACATGTATGAATATCAGAAAACAAATAATCTGGGGAAACCGATTTATTAAATTAAAAGGACGTGTCTTAATTTTTAAAAGCTGGATAGAAGCAGGTTTAATATTTGTAAATGATAATATCAACAACTACGGTGATATAGATGAGACGAAGATAATAAATCAGTTAAAAGACAAATCAAATTGGATCGCTGAAATACAGTCAGTAAGAACAGCTATACCTCGCGCATGGAAGTCAATTTTTAAATCACAAATTTCAAGAAGCTCTTATGTCAAAACATTATTAGAATTAAAATTACCATTAAGAAACATTCATACAATGACTAATAAAGATTTTTACAATATTTATCTAGAACAAAAATTTGAAAAACCATATATTCATACCTACTGGGAAACCCTTTTTAGGAATGAAATTCATTGGAAATCATTTTATTACATATTAAATGAAATGTTAGTTGATAACCGAGTCAAACAACATAAATACAAAGCGATTCATAGAATAATTCCAACAAACCAAAACCTCTATACTTGGAAAGTCTATAATTCTCCAAATTGTAAATATTGTAACTGTATTGAAGACTTTCAACACTTTTTTGTCGATTGTTCATATTTAGATAATTTTTGGTTGAAAGTTAATCATTGTTTTATGAAGTGTGGTATAACAAAAAATTTTAGAAACCTAAAATCTATAATAATTGGATATAAAATTATTTTTAAAGAATACAGTGATATAAATATATTGTTAAGCTATGTTAGCTTTTGCATTTACAATTCATATATTATAAGTGAAAGAAGAACAGAACGTGTTAACATGATAAATATGTTAAATACGTACATCATGACATTATGTAAGTATTATATTCGTAAAAACATTTACAAGCCAATTATACATAACTTTGTCAAAAACTTACAATGTTAACAATACTGAAATTGTAGTCTTTATTTTGTAAGTGCTATCTGTTTTCTCATGTTATGAGTGATTGTATTGTCTAGTGTTTTTTTATGAATAAAAAAGAAAAAAAGTCTGTGGTGTACAAGTAGGATAAAATAAGAAAATATAACATTGAGAATATGGTTTATTATTTGTTTAAATGATTTCGTTCATTTTAAATAAAATTGTAAAAAGTACTACCTCTTGAAGGAAAAGTTGAAGAACTTTATGCTCATTTTGTCCAAGTTTAGCTTGTACTTCCTGGCGAAGGTGTTGAAGAGATATAGGAATACGGTATCTCCATACTCGTGGAACCTTCTCAAAACTGGCAGCACTTTCCATGTCTGTGTTCGTGTCCGTCTCGTATAAAAGACGCAGAAGCGGATCAACACCTGTAACATAGTTTCGTTTTTGTTTATTCGGAATATAGTTTATACAAAGATGTGTGAAGTTAGCGGCCTGGCGGCGTGAAGTTAGCGGCCTGGCGGCCTAGCGGCCTGGCGGCGTGAAGTTAGCGGCCTGGCGGCCTAGCGGCCTGAACTAATTATTTATCATAATTTATTTTTATCTTAAAAACGTCTTTATTTCGATTTTTACAGCATGTCATTAACATTTCAGGGATGATTTATTAAAATATCAACAAAAACTAGCTTTGATTTGTTTTTAAGTTTTCGAAGCCTGGCGGAAGGACACTAATTTTAATTACAGATATCAGGATATCAAATCAAAACAATGGAGTATAAAACATAGAGATTTTGGTAAGATGACGCACATTTTCAAAACACCCATAATGTAGTTAGACGACGGCACCACACATTTACACTTTCGAAAAATTCTCATCTTATATTTTTTCGCAGGTCTGGACTTACATGCTCCTGTAGGTACATGTAATCAACGAGAACAGTATTGATGCTTTTCTTAAGTTTGCTTTTATAAATAAATATTTCACAAAAACATAACACAATGAATCAAGAGGAAAGACTTACTAATTAGTCTATGAATGAACATAGTTGAAGTTTAAAAGCTGGACCGGTTTCTGTTGAACAGCCCGAAAAGTTGCGTGTGCTCCCATTCCATTTAAAAGGTGAGCTACGCCCTGTGTGCCATTTTTATAAAGAAATGAATTCATTACCAATTTCTCCGTAACTTCAATAAAGTAATCAAATATACTCAACAACAAATGAAAATCGGCAGTTTTTACTTCCCAGAACTATTTGATACATAAACAAAATCTTTTTATTTGAACCCACATAAAATTAACAGCAAAACATTGGTTTCACGTACCAGAAAAATTAAAAAGCACGCACATGTTTTAAACAAGTTCAATTTTTCAATCACAAATTCACAAGTCATCAAGCTTATTCCCGAAAAAACTGCTTTCTTACTCTTGTTTGACACACGTTTAACTTAATACAACATACAAAAAGTATATGAAATTATTTCCGTTTCGAATAATACGAACTTGACGGTAATTGTTAGTGTGGAGGGAAAAGGTGCGTGTATCTCGTGCGATTAGGCTATTTAAGTGTTGGTTTTATCTGTGTACACCATTCGAGGCGTTTCTATTCAGCGGTAAACATGTCGGCAAGGAGAAGAACACATTTATGTAGCAGATTACTCGGAGAGTTGCCAACGCTTTTTTAAAACTTGATGCAGTGAACTGAAGGTTTAAAGTTTGAGACAGAATAGGCAGCACAGAGTGTCAGAATAAAGCTTTATCGACGCATTAAAAGATGACGTGGCAGTCAACAAGGACATGTGGCAACAGGGAGTTTTCTCCAATAGAAAGTCATTGGTTGCAGTCAGAAGTAGGGCACTTCGCCAGTAGTTGCGCCGCTGCTGATTTAACAGGAACCGAAGCGATGGGAGCCAAAAACTAAGATTTTTGTGATAAGTACCTTTTTATTGCATCGGCTTTTGTTAAATTAGAAAACCGGGTATCTTCTTCGGTTTGAAAATATTGTAACTGTTGTGGACCATTTTGTAAAAGGAAGATTAAAATGCTGCTTGGCTTTTTGTATAGAAATCATTTAAGTCGAAAAAGAAGTTATAGACATCGGTTATTTCAGTTTGCGGTAAATGGAAATCGTGATTTGGCATGAGGGAAGCAAGACCAGTAATTCTAAAATAGCTGTTTTTCATATTGAATGAAGTGTTGTAATAGAGGCCGAATGTAATTGTAATTATGAGTTAAGAAGTGATTGTACATTTTAACAAGAGAACTTAATGTTACATTTATTTTAAACATGTAAACAGCGATGTTAGCGAGCTGTATGCTCAGCCGATAATTTGTTAACAGTGATAGTGAAAATACTATTTTTTTTTTGCCCACAGTCATGCCGTTTAACAATCAGATGATTTTCATAAAAACATGACTAGTAATGACGGATAGATTTACCGTTATAAGTTCAGTTGCACATGGAAAGCGTGTACAATATACAGTATACTCCTTTCTCTTTTAGGATATAATTAAGTTTGGTTATGCGTTTTCATTTGATTCTTGAAACATAGCCTACGACTCTCACATTAAATACAGTCAGTTGTAAGAAATGGTAAATTTGGAGAATATGCCAATGATCTGTTTGTAATATTGAGACCATAATGTAAACCATGTGTATAATATTTACAGATACACGTAGTTCTTCCGGTACGGTCACGTAATGGTTGCTTTTGTACGTATTTGTTACTCTTGCTTACATGGTTTTTATTTATATTAATATAGGACGTCTTTCATACTGAAAGGAGGTTGCAAGTGCTTTTCCACGCCAGCTTTGAAGATCCTGATGCTGTTGTCTAAGGTCAAGGACGTTTTGTATTCTGGAAGGGAAGAATCTAAAGTTTGTAATATTACTTTAACGTTCATAAATTTTCAACAATGGTTAAAATTAAACCATTTATACAGTCTGTAATTTTCGCCGGTAACGAGAGCCACGTAATTATCGAAGATTATTCGGAAAAAAGGTTAGTTAATCAAAATAAACCTGATATTTTGATTGTGGAATCATATAGCAGACGTTTTGTTAATCCGTGTAAGGATGATTGGTTGAAAATGTGTCTCTCTAGATGTATTCGTTAGAAAGCTATTACATTTTTATTACATATTACTGAAATGGCTAAACCTTAATTTAAACTTCGCTTTGGAAGGCAGTTTCTTATGAGATTTCAGAGATGTGATATGACCTATTTTAGCACTTGCTGTTTTCTTTAGAATACGTCAAGTATTTGGTGTATATTCGCTTTGGAAAGCAGTTTCTTATGAGATTTCAGAGATGTGAATTATTCTATTTTAGCATTTGCTGTTTTCTTTAGAATACGTGAAGTACTGGGTATCTAAGGGTCGGACATTAAGTTTTTCTGAATTGTTTGTGGACTTTTATATTTTACATTTCTAATTGAAAACAGATGTTTTAGACTGTTATAGTGATATTTAAATAAAAATCGGAATTAAATTTTATAGATCTCTGAATGCTTGGTAAATATTGCAATGAAGGTTCTTTTAGAGAATGTAATTAACAGCTTTCTTATTCAATCTTTGATGATTTTTCAAAGCAAAAACTGAGATTTTCAATGTATGATAAGAATAACTTTGGATTACATTTGCTTACGGTCCGGAGAAGCTACGGTGAGTGCAAATAATAAAACAAGTGAGAGACACTCAGTGATAAATGCGAAAGACAGCTTGTACACAGACTTTTAGTATCGCTGAGTTTGGATTTGTAATGTTGAAATATTGTCTTTTAATTTAAGCATTATTGAGAAAATGCTACCAATTTTAATATCATCGACTTAGAAAGTTTTGGTTTTGAATATAATATTATAGGAAGTTAATGGTTAAAAGTAACGATCGCTAAATGTAAATGTTATTCTAGAGTTATTTTATTTCAATATAACACTTAGTGCTTTTGTTGTCAGATACAGTGCCTATATGTGTTGTTTTTTGTTCGACACACGGCCCAAGGTGCCAGTGTTGTGTGGCCCCCGGTGCCCAGTTTTGTGTTGTATGTACGAGAACACGGCCCCCGGTGCCGATGGTGTGTGGCCCCCGGTGCCAGCTGTGTTGTGTATGAGCTGTTGACGTTTATTTGCAATGTAA
Organism: Corbicula japonica; assembly: GCA_038501625.1. Classification (NCBI taxonomy): domain Eukaryota; kingdom Metazoa; phylum Mollusca; class Bivalvia; order Venerida; family Cyrenidae; genus Corbicula; species Corbicula japonica. The sequence continues at coordinate 279,432 of JAZAYU010000222.1, forward strand.
TTAATGTAACATGTGAATTATTCCTTGTTTTGTTGTGTTAATTTAAAGCCAGTTATTTTGGTCGTCTTGTATACGTTTGAAATAACGGTCCTTTGTGTTATTGTTGTGTGGTTTTATGTTGAAATTGTGCTTGGTGTTTACATACAGATGACGTTGATTGTGGTTTTTTTTTTTTTTTTTTTTGGTGTGTTTGATATGTCTCTTGTATTTATTGCTGTGTGATCCGTGTTTTCTGTGTTGTATTTGTGTTTGATGCTCCGTCCCTGATGCTGTTGTGTCAAAGCAGTTCATGTGGTTTATGAATATTCAGTTGATATAAGATCCTTTTATTTTTGTTAATAATGCATTTATGGCTTTTGAGATGATGTAATTAACAGCATTGTATTCAATCTTTAATGGTATTTTTGTAAAGCCAAAGCTGAAAATTTCGGTGTAATGATAAGAATAACTTTGGATTTAATTTCGGTCCGGAAAGGTTTACGATTAGTGCAAATGATGAAACCAGTGAGATACTCTCAGTGACATGGCAAATGTGAAAGACACTTTGCAGGCAGACTTTTAGTATCGTTGAGTCTGGATTTGAAATGTAGTAAATTTTATTGTTTGAATTATGCATCGCTGAGAAAATGCTACCAATTTTAATGTCAACGATTAAGAAATTATTATTTTAATGAATTGAATATTTTGGGAAGTTACATTGTTAAATAGTAAAGAATATTAAATATTAATGTTTTTCTAGAGATGCTTTATTTCAAGATCAAACTTGAGTGCTACTCTAGTGTGATACCGTGCTTATATGTGTTGTATTTGACACACGGCCCACGGTGCCAAAGTTTATGTTGTATGTGTTTGAGAACACGGCCCCCGGTGCCGTTGTTGTGTGGCCCCCGGTGCCAAGTATTTTGTGTTTTATGTGTTTGAGAACACGGCCCCCGGTGCCGTTGTTGTGTGGCCCCCGGTGCCAAGTATTTTGTGTTTTATGTGTTCGAGAACACGGCCCCCGGTGCCGTTGTTGTGTGGCCCCCGGTGCCAAGTATTTTGTGTTTTATGTGTTTGAGAACACGGCCCCTGGTGCCGTTGTTGTGTGGCCCCCGGTGCCAAGTATTTTGTGTTTTATGGGTTTGAGATCACGGCCCCCGGTGCCGTTGTTGTGTGGCCCCCGGTGCCAAGTATTTGTGTTTTGTGTTTGAGATCACGGCCCCCGGTGCCGTTGTTGTGTGGCCCCCGGTGCCAAGTATTTTGTGTTTTATGTGTTTGAGAACACGGCCCCCGTTGCCGTTGTTGTGTGGCCCCCGGTGCCAAGTATTTTGTGTTTTATGTGTTTGAGAACACGGCCCCCGGAGCCGTTGTTGTGTGGCCCCCGGTGCCAAGTATTTTGTGTTTTATGTGTTTGAGATCACGGCCCCCGGTGCCGTTGTTGTGTGGCCCCCGGTGCCAAGTATGTTGTATACGAACTGTTGCTGTTTGTTTGCAGTGTCAGTTATGTAGTCTTTGCAGTTTTCTTGTTTGTTGAGTAAAATTGTAGCCAGTTCTTGCTGTCGCTTTGTATACGAACTGTTGCTGTTTGTTTGCAGTGTCAGTTATGTATCCTGTGCAGTTTTCTTGTTTGTTGAGTAAAATTGTAGTCAGTTCTTGTTATGGTCTTATATATATGTTAATGTGTCTGGTTTTTTACGCACACAGATGCCGTTGGTTTGTGATTAAGCCTTGTGTTAATTGTGTAATATGTGTTTAATATGTTCCCTGAACTCAATGTTGTGTGGTTCGTGGTTTCTGTGTTGTATTTGTGTTTGATACACGTTCTCTGGTGCCGTTGTGTATCAAATAAGTACATTTGTAGTTAATGTGGTTTTTGAATATTCAGTTTCTTTGTAGATTGATGACACGATCCTGAGACCTACTTTGGTGTAGACCTGTTGTTAACAAAACAAGTGCTTAACATTGTTTTTTGACAGTGGCTGAGGTGTCCGTGATGGTTCCAGATTATTTGGTGAAGTTATATATAAGTAAATTAGTTTTCGTTTTTTGTTGATAGTATGAAGTACAATCTTTTCAAAGGTTGAAACGACGCATGCAAGTTACAAAAAGTGTGACAATTTAAGATTTTTATAAATGTAAATGCCTTTCAACTGCAGTGCTCATATGTTGTCTCTCTTTGTTTGATTCGATATTACCGCTGAATACAACGACCTATTCCTAGTTTTTGTTTGTGTTTTTTACGTATAATGAGATAAGGAAATAATTGATTTACTCACGTTAAAGTGAGTAAATGAAATTATTTCCGTTTCGAATAATACGAACTTGACGGTAATTGTCAGTGTGGAGGGAAAAGGTGCGTGTATCTCGTGCGATTAGGCTATTTAAGTGTTGGTTTTATCTGTGTACACCATTCGAGGCGTTTCTATTCAGCGGTAAACATGTCGGCACCCGCCCACCCGCCCTATAGGTTGTTAATATTGTTTTTGGATGGTTGTCGAGGTTTAACAGAACTTTCAGAGAATAAATTGAAAAATGGGTGTAAATAAAGTGTTTATTTTTGTTTCAGGTGTTTCGAGTTTTGGTGTTTTCTTAGTCATAAACAATATATTTATTTATCATGTAAGAAATATGGATATTTTAAGGCCATTTACTAGTTTCAGGTTCGAGTGGTACTATTAGATGAAGCTTTATCCAGATGTGTTGAAAGTTTTCCGTTCGTCTGCTGGACAGCTAAATAGCCAGAGCTACGGATGTCAGCTTTTCATTCCGACGGTTCGCACACTACAGGCCCACTGATTCTACCTCTGTTCGGACAGTTTTTGAGCAACGTGCACTTGGACTTTACAGACATTTGAAAATTTTAATGTATATTACCGCTGAATACAACGACCTATTCCTAGTTTTTGTTTGTGTTTTTACGTATAATGAGATAAGGAAATAATTGATTTACTCACGTTAAAGTGAGTAATTTCCATTATTAAAGAATTTTACTTTTGATTTCTTTATTTCTAATTGTTTGCCTATAGAAATCAACACGCTAAATTTCAGTACTCTCGCTAGCAACAATGTTTGTTTCGCTGATCTCAAAGTGTGGTCTAAATATTTATGGCGGTCACTGTCCGAAATGTTAGCATTACACGAGTTTTTTTCTGTATAAAACCACCAAATGTTCCAACATAATGCGAGAAAAAGAAGCGTAAGAAAAAAGGAAAGAACCAGCATATACGAAATAGCTGAAACCTAGTCATTTCATTAAGACTGATCAAACGCGTCAACAAAGTATTTTTAATTCCGTAAGCTGCTCTTTTTTTCTTTGTGTCGCTTATATACTAAACTTTCAACGCAACACTTAATTTTCCTGATTTATTTATTTCGCACCATAACAAAGTTCATATAATATTCTGCGCTGTTGTGTAAGATGTTTGGTTCGTTATATTATGTCCTCTTTCCTCAGATACAAGAGAAATAGCATTTCATTTATTCGTGTTTCTGTCTATTTGTTAAAACAAGTTTTTCAACAACGGTGCAATATAAGGTTTTGAATTATGTTCGCCTAGTTTACTGCGCCATACTTCCGGCATGAGAATAACATTCCATGTAAAACAAATGTCTATCACTGTAAGACAGTACTTATTTTAAAACTGTAAGTGAAAGGAAGTGCACGACTATGCGCGCTTATTGAGAGGGCGAGACATAAATTAAAGTTGCAGCGCTTAACCCCCAACCCCTCCTTCCTGAACATTTTTATCCCTATATACATAAAACACCGGTACGAGTTTTATCGCGTGTGCGACCAGTGTAGCACCAGTAAGCTGGGAAATTCTTGTCGTCTTATAAAGATCTACACTGGTCGCATTCTACTGAACCTAAAAGCGAACAGTGTAGATCCTGATCAGACGGTCGCGTACGGATGTGCCAGCTGATCTGGATCAACATTGTCCGCCCATGGAATTACAGCTATATCTCATTGAGTAAAGGGTTAACTGCAGGGGGCGTGTTGTTTTAATTGCTGTACTTAAGTCAAAAACTTGCATTCCGTTTTTAAAAGAAAAACGGTATTTGCACCTTTAATTATTATAACAATGGACAAAACCATGTAAAATACAAGTTTTTAAGTCGTTTTTGAACCTTCATAACAAACGTTGATTGAAGCAGAATCGGTAATTTCAATCATATATGTATGTTGTTTTTTTCTTTCCAAGTTAAAACAATTATCATATTGTGCTGGCATATATTAATCAAATTAAATACTGTCAGAATAAATATTATTTGTCTGCCGCCAAATTCCTTTTATGATGCCTTTTAAGCCAACGTTTGCATAAGGGATACGGGAAAAGGTGTACGTAATAACGCAAAAACAAAGTCGGTGACCCCCCTTTTATATTTGTCAAATATTTTCAAAATAAAATATACAAACGAATTATGCAAAAAATCAAAATGTTATTGATCAGATTTTTTGCAATTCCGAAACAAGCGACGAAAATTAGTAAAACTCCACGTCATTTTTCAGGTCGAAACGGCACTTTTCAGCGACGTCACGCGTAAATCTTGGGTGAAAACTCATGAAAGTTACATCAGTGATTAAATGATTATGATGATTTATAGTGAAATGTAAAAAAATAAATGCATTAATTATATATGCCTATTACGTTTAAAAGTCAGTTTACATGATGAAAAATCCCTACAAACATTCATTTCCTCGTTAAGACACGATCTGCTGCGTATGTGTCCACAAAATTTGCGTGATTGTGGAAAACATGCGCGACTTTTTTTATACAGTGGCCAACTTTGAATACCGTTATATTTTTCTCCGAGCTTCGAGTGACAGTAACAGAACAGTTTGTATTCTGTGTTGGAAGTAAATAAAGTTTGAAACATTCATTGTATTTTTGATCGACATGCTCATATTATGTCAAGACTCCATAATTTCTAAAAGATTTTGACAATTTACTTAGTTGTTAAAAAATAAAAGTTAGTTTTTGTTTATATTTTACTTAATCATCCCTGAAATGTACATTGCATGCTGTAAAAATCGATTTCAAGACATTTTTAAGATAAACATAAATAATGATAAATTTTAAGTTTAGGCCGCTAGGCCGCCAGGCCGCTAGGCCGCCAGGCTTCGAAAACTTAGAAAAAATCAAAGCTAGTTTTTGTTGATATTTCTCTTAATCATCCCTGAAATGTTCATTGCATGCCGTAAAAATCGATTTCAAGACATTTTAAAGATAAACATAAATTATGATAAATTTTAAGTTTAGGCCGCTAGGCCGCCAGGCCGCCAGGCTTCGAAAACTTAAAAAAATCAAAGCTAGTTTTTGTTGATATTTCACTTAATCATCCCTGAAATGTACATTGCATGCTGTAAAAGTCGATTTCAAGATATTTTTAAGATAAACATAAATTATGATAAATTTTAAGTTTAGGCCGCTATGCTGCCAGGCCGCTAGGCCGCCAGGCCGCCAGGCTTCGAAAACTTAAAAAAATCAAAGCTTGATTTTGTTGATATTTCACTTAGTCATCCCTGAAATGTACATTGCATGCTGTAAAATTCGATTTCAAGACATTTTTAAGATAAACATAAATTATGATAAATTTTAAGTTTAGGCAGTAAGGCCGCCAGGCCGCTAGGCCGCTAGGCCGCCAGGCTTCGAAAACTTAAAAAAAATCAAAGCTAGTTTTTGTTTATATTTCACTTAATTATCCCTGAAAAGTACATTGCATGCTGTAAAAAATCGATTTCAAGCCGTTTTAAAGATAAACATAAATTATGATAAATATTAAGTTTAGGCCGCTAGGCCGCCAGGCCGCTAACTTCACGCCGCTAGGCCGCCAGGCCGCTAACTTCACGCCGCCAGGCCGCTAGGCCGCCAGGCCGCTAGGCCGCCAGGCCGCTAACTTCACGCCGCCAGGCCGCTAGGCCGCCAGGCCGCTAACTTCACGCCGCCAGGCCGCTAGGCCGCCAGGCCGCTAACTTCACGCCGCCAGGCCGCTAGGCCACAAGGCCGCTAACTTCACACATCTACAATGGTTTATTGGAAATATGAAATACGTACACAGCCGATCAGTTATTCGGTTGCATACCAACCCTTTAAATACACGAGCAACGGATGAAAAGAACCCATTATCTCAAATCATTAATAATGCAACAGCGGGGTTTGAAGTCGTATGCTCTGAGGTAGCCTGGAATGGGTAATCGTTCTTTTAGCTACTTTGGTAAAAAGAAATAGAAAAATAATTTCTGTGAAATTATTTTGAAAATAATTCATTCACTGCGGAAAAAGAATTTCCTTAAATTTTTTCTTCATATCTATCGGAAAGAAATCGGAAAGGCATACCAATGACCATACCTTTGTTGGTTTTTTTTTGTTAAATTCTGTCACAATTTTGAAATTAATTTCAGTTTGAAAAATTTAATTAAAATCATAGCTTTGCACCTTTTTTGTCAATTTTGTTTCTATTAATTTTATTTTAACCTTTTGTTAGAGGGTCACCCAACAATTTCTGTCAAATTGATATCGGGCCAACCATAACATGAAGTTTATTTATGAATACATAGCCAAAACAATCCCCTCAGTGGTCTTCATGTGCGAAGACCTATCAAATTTGCTTCAACTTTTTGATAAAATGGTCATCTAAACATTACTTCTGCACAATTATCCTTATTTCAAACTTGCATTAGCAAGATAAACATTTTTTTAAAGTTTTTCTATATCTATTTTATTCTGAAAAAGACCAAGCATCAGTTGTTTATACTTTAACAAATCGGGTTAATGATTGCTTTTTCGGAAGAGGGTGATCGGGCCACCAATTCGGAGGAATTATTTTAAAATTGTTATCAATTCTGAGAAAATCAACCTTGTTTTGGCCTTAGATTATTGCAATTATTTTGTTAAAATAGATGAAAAGGGAACTTTGAAAGCCACCGAACAAGACAAATATGAAATACTGCAGGCTCGGTTTGATTGAGCCTGTTCATGGGCAGTAATGGAAATGCATCTTACTGCCCACGCCTAAGAAATTTTGGTAGAGAGTCACTAAAAAACCATTATTGTGACCATATTTTGTTTTTAACTGGCTCACACTTCCTGAAAGGGAATATCTTTTAAACAATCACCTTTTTCTTGCCATGTTAAACAAGGTTCTACAAGTTTGAAGTTTATCAACTTTTTCTTTGTTAAAACCCTTGAATAATTCTTAAGAATTAATGTTTACTTGACCAGCTGTTTGTAGGAGATCGTTAAGCTAAAATGTGAGCTTTGAAGTTTTTCATTGACCTGGAAATCTTTATTCAGATGAGATAAACTTAATAAAAGATTCAAGCAAAAGAAAGAATATTAACCGAAAAATCGTTCTTTTTCCTAATTAAATTTTAGCATTCAACCGATCGATAGAGCGTTTTAGTACGGTCCATTATGAAAAAAATACATCAAACCTAGACAAAATTGCAACAGAAATGAAATCACATTTAATATAAACTGAATCATATCAAAAATTGGACAAAATCGGACCACCAGAAATCCATAAATTCATATGTTGAAAATAGGATAAGTTGAAAACAAAAAAAACAACATTAATAGCTGGCTATGAGCATCACTCGACACTTGTTCTATACATTCTTTCATTTTCTAGTCTTAAAACTAACTTCAATAACACATTATTTGTAAATGAACATCAAGTCTCTTAAAAATTAAATCTTATCGGTCATTTTAATAAACCAACAATTCTTAATGTTGAATTACCCCACCCACTCAAAATTGTTTGTTCACAAACGGTCGATTTTTATATGCCGTAAAACGTTTTTTGACACAAGAATGGTCAAATAACTACTTCACGCTTTGTAGCCATCGGCTTTAGACAGTTTTTGTAAAAAAATTTAATATTGCCAGAAGTTTTACCTTAACTTAAAAATAATTGCAAACGTAATAGTTATTGTACACAAGAAGGCTATGATATTTTGCTGCTTCTGTTGTTGGCGGAAGATTAACGGGAGAAATATATTTGTCGCTCGATACCACTTTTTGGAAAAATTTACTCAGCCGCAATTTATTAAGCGAGTCTTCAGCTTTACCATTGCAAAATACCACTAAAGCTTTTTCTCAAGCAACAATTTCATCTTCTTTTGTGGCTTCTTGATCATAAAATACAGAAGAACATTCGCGAAATGTTTTATTTGTTTCCAAGATGGTGTAACCAGTTTTAATAACCAAGACATTTGCCACAAAAGGTCAATATTTTCTGACGGGTCTTCCGAAGTAAATTGTGGGAGTGGGGTGAACCGTATTGGTATTTCAAAATTGTCTTTGGGTTTAAAATATTTTAGATCTATTCTACCCACTGCTGCAACATCTTCGGCTGTTACAGTTATGCGATGGACTGGTTTTAGATTACATGTACATGTACCAGGCGTAATTGTAGCAATTATGACCATCCCGTGAAATGTGTCAAGCCCATCTATGATTCTTATATTGTGGTCAACATTATCTGCAACATACTACATACACATTCTCTTGAGAACCCGCTTGTCTCTGTGCCTTGGTGTACTGTCACGCATTCATACTTCTGAACTTTGGTGTATGAAACCGAAATCCGTATTCATGTTAAGAATCAATAGGAAACAGGGAAACAGGGAAGCAAACTGTCTATGCATCTGAACGCACATCCCTAATTGTAAAGGTGAAAGTATTGACCTTGGTCTCACATTTTGCTTAACCGCTTGACCTATGCACGCAACATTTTTGTCTTTGTCCTTAACGGTTATTAAAATACTAACTTAAAGAAAATATTTCAGGGATTCCGAAATAAATTCTAAATTTTTGTCTAATGAAGCCAATTCTTCAGGGTAAATACTCTTTCAAGGTCAATGGATTTGATATCACTTTTTATTAATCAAGCTGCTGTTAGAATGAGTCTGCGCTTTTCGACTTTAGGATCTGTCTGTTTGGGCATGCTGTAAAATTGATGGAGAAGAGAAGAGGCTGTTTCAAGAAATGTAACAATGTTCGGCTTACCATTTATACTTGAAATTATAATTTGATCGCCAAAATGTTCCATAAGTCGAGAAATTCTCCCATCTTAGAAATTAAGTCATTTATAGATTCATCTAAAATTATTAACCGTGAACTGTATGTGGGAGTGCCAACTGTACTTGGGAGAGCTGGTACCAGGGTGTGTTTCTAATAAGACATACATTCATCTTGATACTAACTGACAAATATCTTATCTTAACATGAAATACATGTGACATGTATAATTGCGGATGACAATGATACATAGTGACCGTGCAATTTAGTATCACATAATAGCACAGTGAGTTCTTCAAATATAATATGTTGATAATCGAAAAATAAAATAGGACTTCTTGATGTTTATAATTTAAGAAATCGGTACAGAATTTAGATTATTTTCAAATGTTACTTATAAAAAATAAATATTTACATGAACATATTATTATATTTTCTGATCACTTGTATCATCAAGTCTCTCGGTTACCATGACTGATAGCACACAGAATTATGACAAATTTATTTTTTATAGCTTTTTATGCCTTGACCAATACAAAACAGTATAATGAATAGGCTATTTTCAGGTAAAAAATAGAAATTTTCAACTGTAAATGTGACAAGTGTTGATGTTTTCGGATGCAACTATTCCGGATATAAGAAAAACGATGCAAATCGAATTTTAATGGTCCGATTTTGTCCAATTTTGTTTTTAAATATTTGTTTTGACTATTCTTACATAAAACAGATAAAAAATTTTCTGTTGCAATTTTGTTGACCCCTTTCCATAGGCCTACCGTACTATTTACTGAATATTACATTTTCGTATCATCAAATATCAAAATTACCAAGTCTCTTATCCTCGGCGAGCTGTTGGTTATGTGTCTTCAAGACATGATTTTGGTTCTGCAAATAAATCGCACGTGATATAATTAAATACAAATTCACTCATTTTTATTATGTCAGATTTACCAAAAACATAAAACAGATGTTTTCATAAAAGCTAAGTAAATTAACTAGATAATAAACTACTGTAAATCAAAAATTAGCGGTGTTACAAATTGACAATAATTAACTAGAAAGGGTACTTTGAAAGCCATCCAACACAACAAATATTAAAATATTGCAGGCTCGGTTTGATTGAGCCTTTTCATGGACATTAATGAAAATGCATATTACTGCCCACGCCGCCTAGCCCCGGGTTGAGCGCAACTCAATATTTACACCAATAAACAGTAGAATTTTGATCCATTCCAAACGATGGTATGCATATGGCGGTGAACATGGAACCTTCAATGTGGTATTTTCAGATTAATAAGAAATAATCATTTATCTTGTTTTGAGGCAGTATATTGATAACATCACACAGCTGTGCAATTAACACCATTGTTCCTTTAAGCAATCAAAGTTTATGATCGGATAAAGATTCGGGCAGTCATTCTAACATTTAAACATTGTGAGTAGTTTTTTTTCTCCACTCCGGACTATAATGTATTAAAAATATTATCTGAAAGTTATAACAAATCTCTCGTGAGTATTTCCATGGTCTTCATAAATGTTTGTGGGGGAGAAAATGAACATGGCCACTAATGCATGTCCGTGCAGGCTTTTACACATACAGTTTTGTCATTGATACATTTTGTAAGTTAGACTAATACAACTAAGAACCAATGTTTTATTCAAATTAAACTATTATCTGATTTTCCCTTTAAAGACAAATATTCTGTATTAACGTAAAACTTTGCAAATAATGCTTGATTTCAATTTACCTGGAAGACACTCTGCAAGTACTTTAATGAAAAATTGGTCTCCCATTTACGTTTTCCTGATTTGCTACTCCACTGACAGACATCAACTGCTACACGCTCCCCTACAATATACACATTTGATGTGTTCGTTGCATTACACATTTCTTTTCTATGAAGCTAAATAGAGTATGTGAGTCTTAGTTCTTTTCTGTGGTGTTATTATAAATGTTATCCTGCTATTGAAGGAGTCATTTTAAATTGAATAAAAGTCGGTGACTAAATTATGCATTATAATAATATCATCAACGAATTCAATCAAACAATTTTTTTAAATAGTTTGTATTCTATGATTTAAAGGGCTTCTTTAACCGCTTAATTTGGTTATTGTTACCTACCACATATTCAACTGCTTGACGTATGACTTTTTTATGAATTAGTAACGACTTAACACTATTCACAGAAAAAAAGCCTTTATGTGCATTCACTGTAAAAAAAAGCTCTTAATTATCTAAACACATAAAGATATATCAAATAATACATTTAGTAGTTAAGCACAAAAACGTCGTTTTATAAATAATTGGTGGTTTACCACTTGTGCAATGATCAAAAAGCACAACATTGTTATTGATACCAACTTATATGTCTTTTTACCTTCGTTATGCATTCTAAATATATTGTTCACCACTGCGTGCATGAGTAGCATAACTTCGTCTACGCTGACTCCTAGAGATATATGCATATCATCGACATCTCGAATGATATGATCCCATACAAAGTCCTCCACTTGATTTTCCATGACACTGGGCTTGATCAAATGTTGTATACCCTTGAAAAGAATCAATTAAATCAAGAACATGATGTATGCAAAGTATTCGTTAAATATTCTGGCAGCAAAGTATCTTTAACAAGGAAATAAAGGTGAATACGACACATACGTAATTTTAGCAAGAGCGGTTTGATTGAGTCTGTTATAACATATATCAGTAATGAAAATTGATTTTAATGTCCACGCGTCTTGACATCGGTTTTCGTACATCTCAGTGTCTACAAATGTAAACAGTATTAACATTTATTCTTCATAAAATTGCTTGCACATGACAGTGAATATGGAACCTTCAACATTGCTAATTGCGATATCTTCATATTACTACGTTTCCATGATCAGCGGCGTAAGATCCTCAGATAAAGGTATGGGTTTAAGTTTTAATCAGAACTAACATTTCTGATTAACTTTCAAAGATAGGCTTTAACAAAAAATGAGGTTTACCAAGCGATTGGTTCCAGCTCCAAGATACATTGCCATGTGAAGCAACATTCTGGCGGCAGAGCAAAACGCTGGAGTAAGCTCACGTTCTGGTTGGGCACCACGACCTCTTGCATGCGCACGACCCAGTATATGTCCTGTAACTGAAGTGTCCACACTGAAAGTTGAACAGGAACATGTTGAAACTGTATACAACAAACTAAAAGATGTTATAACAACATTACTATGCTATTTGCTTCGTATGTTCTATACGTTTTGTAATTTTACATGCAAAATTGTCGAGTTGATGGGTGTACAACTTTTCTGTTTATATGGGAACCTGTTGTGAGCAAGTGTGAGGTTCGTGCACCTTTAAACTTGGTTAACTCTCCCACATTTTCGGAGAGGTACCCCCAGGGTTTCATTTTCGTAAATTGTTTGTGGCGTCTATTTTGAAATTGATGACTGTATAACCATGCTTTCTTCTCCTCTTTCGTTTGGTTCAGGGGGGAGGCTTTGTCTACTACAATTCATGCTACACGTATTTCACTCTTTTATTCATCTGTGAAGTCTAACTTATCTAACTTATAAAACATAATGTGCTCTTAACTGATTCTTACTTAAAACAAACATTTTTAATCAAAATGATTTACGAGTACATATATCTTTATTCCTTTTAAAATGAGCATGATATAATAGAAAATGCTAACAAGTCTGATGTGCAGGGAATGTAATGAGTATTAAGGTTAAACAGGTTTATACCCATACATCATTTGCATGTTAGTTTAAATTTTGGATTTTAAGCCCCCCCCCCCCCCCCCAATGGCACTCTAAGAGAATTTTCCAGTGGTCGCGAAAATAATTCTTCGTAATAACTAGAACCTTGGATAATACCGTAAATGATGTTTGCATTGTAAATGGTATAAACAATAGGCGACATAAAATTGTGAACACAATTCAAAGCAATACGGAAAGAATGGTAATGGAAAAAAAGATATTGATTAATAAATGAGTGGCCTATTGAATATGCGTAGGGACATAGCTTAAATAAACGTTAAAATAAAACACAACAAAACGATTTAACTGATTTTATAATTAAAATCTAGAACCATCAAACACATAATGACAACTAACCCTGCATCTTGGACATTTCCTGGGCGCAGTGTGTGGCCCACACCCCCAATAACAGCCCCACAATCCTTGCATTGACCAACAGTTGCAGGACGACCACACTTTATGCAAAAATATAAATATTATATAGTAGAAGTATTTACCGTGTTATTTTGTCTAAAGAGAATGTTTAACAAGAGGACCATGGTGGCCCTAAATCGCTCACCTGAGTACAAAGTACTCTCAGTTTTACCCCAGAGCCAACATTTAAATAATGCTGGGGCAAATATTGACCTCAGGGCCAACTTTTAAACAAAGTTGATAAAGGGTCTCAACACAATACTCAGCACCAAATATCTAAGATCTAGTCCTATTAGTTTTGGAGAAAAATGTTTTTCATGTTTTTCCTATATAACTATATGGAAACCAAGAGAACCCTAGGGCATAGTGGATTTTGGCCCAGGGGATATAATGTGAACAAATTTTGTAAACATCCATTAGACAATGCTACTTACAAAATATCTAAGCTGTACCCATTGTGGTTTGTTAGAAGAAGATTTTTAAAGATTTCCTTTATAAGTCTATGTAAAATGAAGTGACCCCTGGGGCGGGGCCAATTTTGACCCCAGGGAAATAATTTAAACAATCTTTGTAGAGTTCCACTAAAGGGTGTTAATGCCAAATATCTAAGCTCTAGGCCTTGTGGTTTCAGACAAGAAGATTTTTAAAGTTTTTCCTATATAAGTCTTTGTAAAATGAAGTGACCCCTGGGGCGGGGCCAATTTTAACCCCAGGGAAATAATTTGAACAATCTTTGAAGAGTTCCACTAGAGGGTGCTAAATGCCAAAAATCTAAGCTCTAGGCCTTGTGGTTTGAGACAAGAAGATTTTTAAAGTTTTTCCTATAAAACTATGTAAAATGAAGTGACCACTGGGGCGGGGCCAATTTTGACGCCAGGGAAAAAATTTGAACAATCTTTGTAGAGTTCAACTAGAGGGTGCTTAATGCCAAATATCTAAGCTGCAGGCCTTGTGGTTTCAGACAAGAAGATTTTTAAAGTTTTTCCTATATAAGTCTATGTAAAATGAAGTGACCCCTGGGGCGGGGCCAATTTTGACCCCAGGGAAATAATTTGAACAATCTTTGTAGAGTTCCACAAGAGGGTGCTAAATGCCAAATATCTAAGCTGCAGGCCTTGTGGTTTCAGACAAGATGATTTTTAAGTTTTTCCTATATAAGTCTTTGTAAAATGAAGTGACCCCTGGGGCGGGGCCAATTTTGACCCCAGGGAAATAATTTGAACAATCTTTGTAGAGTTCCACTAGAGGGTGCTAAATGCCAAATATCTAAGCTCTAGGCCTTGTGGTTTCAGAGAAGATGATTTTTAAAGTTTTTCCTTTCGGTTGCCATGGCAACCAGAGTTCTGCATGGAATTGATTTCTTTGAACAAATTTGGAAGAGCTTTATGCAAGAAACATTTGTGGCAAGTTTCATCAACTTTGGCCCAGGGGTTTAGGAGGAGATGTCGTTTTAAGTAAAAGTTTACGGACGACGGACGGACGGACGACGGACGCCGGACAAATTGTGATCACAAAAGCTCACCTTGTCACTACGTGACAGGTGAGCTAAAAACAGCATGAAAAATAAAAAGGCACTTATGACAAACCCTTCTTAATGTTTAAAACGAAACTGAAGCCAAAATTGTGTGTGAAATTAACAGCGCGATGGTTGGCATTTATAACAAATGTTTTCATTTTTCAAAATAAACATTGACCATTTCTACCTATCTTTACACAATGCAACAAAGATTATCTACCGCATCGCAAAACCTATTCCTACGTCAGTCTTAATTAACAACAATACTATACTGGTTTAAGCGCTGCAAACTGCGAGGATGCTTGACACGTATATTGAAACGCTGCTAAGGTTAATTATGGTTCATTATTTGCAAGGGCAATGCAAATGCTATACACCGGAGAAAGCAAGTACCGATGATATAAGAGTAATGGCATTGTAACAGTATACATATATCTACTTACATCTCCTATTACGTAAGGGTGACCGTTGGGACATCCTGAAAGTTAAACACATGAATTTTTTCTAAGAATCAGGCAATTAACCATACAAGTAAATATACTGGCCGTCAATAGAGAGATACCCATTTTATTGTACCTATTACATTGATGAAATTAAAACTATTCGTTATGACAAAATAGCACTAGTACATTCTTGCAATTTAAGGTAGCTTACTGTTTTATCGTGTTTTTTCTGCTGCCATATTTTAAAGCACAATATCTTACAGAAAAATTAAAATCAACAGAACAAAATTGTTTAACAGCCATTTATAAAATCTGTTAAAGGCTGTTAAAGATTTAAAGCGGAAATTGAATTTACTAAGAAATTGAAAGTTCTGCAATATTTTCATATTTGTCGTCTTCGTCGGGTTCTATGGTTCCTTTTTCATCTTTTTCAATGTTTTCTTTTAAGACACACTATACTGTTTTGTTGGTCAACTTTTGAGAATGCTAAAGAAGACGCCAGTAGGAAAATTAGCAGAAATCCGGAAAAAGCTTTATGGTGGAATTCAGCCACCGGAATTGTGTTCCTGATCTTGATCAAAGTGATTGTTTCAAATTTCATCATTAGTAAATATTTAAATTTATATGAAGCTATTTATATTTCACCGATCACTTACAGCTGATAGTATATTATCATAGTAAACCTGTAAGCTGGTTGTGTAATGGTTTAGCAATGTATCATTGAAAGTTCATCAAATTAATTCGATAATGCTTTCTAAAGCGTGAAAACAAGGTATTGCATTATCATTAGTCCTAAGAACAAATTGGCAGTTTGACTACATGCATTTCGTACAGCAGAGACTGTTTCGAGGTCTTTCTAAACATTTCCATTACTGTCCATGAACAGGCTCAATCTTACCGAGTCTTTAATATTTTATTTTTGTCGTTTTCGGTGGATTTCAAATTCCCTTTTCATATTTTTCAATCATATTCAGTGGCATCACTCTATGATTACACACAGCGTATGTATACAACACAAGCAAAGCAATATTTTGCAAGTTTTTGAATCTGACCATTGTGTTTGCCCCAAATATTAAAACGAAGTCTATGTGAGCAGACGCATTCCATAACCCTAACTAGTGCTACATCAATTTGTTCTAAACACACTACCAAATAGTGCGAGGCAAACAATTGACAGAGGATTAAAACAAACACCTCTTTATTATACAGAGCAGGAGAAATGTGACTAAATGATTTATTTGTCTTCGAATTTGACTATGTTTTCAAACAAAACAGAAAAAAAACACAAAAACTTACAATATCACAGGGTTAGCATCCGAATCTTGCCCTCGGTTGCGAGCTGCTAGCAAAGCTTGCTTTACTTCCTCGAGGTCGTCTTGAGGCATTGTTGTAAAAATGCATTCTATAAATTATTGTAAAGTTTTTGTTCACTAATATTCAATTAATATAAAAAAACTGACACTCAAAGAACATGACATTGTATAAGAACAGAGCACAAACCTCTCCCACGAAAAGAAGGGGGTGCAAACATGACCAATCCTTAGTATTATTAAATTTTTTAAGACTTAGTTGAAAACGATGTTCAAAATAACAAGCACACACTCAAAACAAAGGCAATACAACTATACTTCTAAAAAGGCATTATTTTACAAACTGCCGCAAGATATTGTAGACAAGCAGTTACCTGGTACATGTATTGGTTGTTTAATTATATGGTGCAATAATATAATTCTTTTGTTTTGTTGTATGCATATTTATTATATATTTCTTCATTTAAATCTATCCGGAAATGAGCATTTTCTTAAATTCTGTTTTTGAAGGTATAGCCTAAAATATTGTGTTTTTTTTTCACCCTGAAAATTACTCATACCCCCTGTGAAAAAGAACCAAACACTAATATACTGTTAACAATAAAAGGAAATACGTACAAAAATTATATTGCATCGAACGAAATATAACTGATTTAGAAAGAGACAATTATATTACATTACCAGTAATAATGGTATCAAATCCACATGGGAAAGATAAATGGAAAAATAACAAAATGTCATTGGATGCCGTACAAAGTCCAATCTTACGCTTGTGTACAATTAACAAAATGATTTTAAAGAATTTAACGTTCCACAGCTTTTTATTTAACTATTAAATTAAAAAAAGTTGTAAATGGTTTGTTAAGCGCCATATAAATGTATTTTTATGTTATTAAGATGACGGCTATTACATAACCAAATCAAATTCACTTTCGTCGACAGTTTGGGCAAAACAGTTTATTTCGTCATTAACCACTTTCACATTTCAAAATTCAATAAGAAAAGTAAAGCCATTAAATAATATCGGCCTCAACAAGAAGCATAAGATTAGCCTTTTCAAGGCTGTAACTTCTTTCTTTCATAAATGTGTTTGTGGTGTCCTATTTGAAATTTATATTCTTATAAACCCATTCTCATGCTCTCCTTTCTCAGGGCGGCTGTGTTTTCTGGGTGTGGCGATTCCTGTAAAGCATATACCACTTTTGTATCGAATATAACATACCATTTGTGGAATTATGAAAAAATTATGACTTTTAAGGTCAGTAAATTAAGTGAATTAGGCAGAATGTAGCGGCGATATTTGGAAGAAGACATCTTCCGATATTTACAAACATCTGTTTAAAAAGGTGGACACGTTGGCAAAGGTCGACCATGAAACAACTGTATCCCTGAAGCAGTTGTCGGATAATTTTGTTTGATAAAGGCACAATTTCGTAAGGTTCATATTTTGTTTTTGATAAATTCATCTCACCGTCAACGACTGTGGCATTCCAATAAGTGCTTTTAGAGGCTGTAGTAAAGTTCTGTCTCCTTGTAATTGTGTCATCACTACCAGAAAGTGAATTATAAGACATTGTATCCCCTGTCGGCGTAGGTCGTCACCTTGTTGTAATACGAGGTTTCTAGGTACGAGCTGATTGTGTATCACTTCACGCTAG
Source organism: Corbicula japonica (assembly GCA_038501625.1). Lineage (NCBI taxonomy): Eukaryota > Metazoa > Mollusca > Bivalvia > Venerida > Cyrenidae > Corbicula > Corbicula japonica. The sequence continues at coordinate 297,522 of JAZAYU010000222.1, forward strand.
GTACGAGCTGATTGTGTATCACTTCACGAAGTAATTGCTAAAAAATGGACTACAAGATTACGCTAGCTTTGTAAAATGTAAGAGAAACGTGTTTTGGACAAAATCTAACTTGAATTTATTTTATACATGGTCATCAATTCCGTTCCTTAAATAAGTGCTAAGAGGTTAGACTGTGCCGGAGCGGATAAATTGACCCCTCGGGTTCTCATCTCATATCCTGAATCGGGTTGCTTTTATGGATTCCACGCTTTCAGGACTTAAATCTCTAGAATGGCGTATGCCTCGGAATATCGATATTTGGCCTCAGGTTTAATATAATCTTCATTGGACGTAAACATGTGTACTTTATCAAACATGAAGTCAGTAATTTATACCTTGTTTTTGATCATCTGGCAATTATTTATGAACTCTTCAATGTTCTGAAGTACCCGACCTGACACTTTTCTTTGCTCATTCGGGTAGAGGTTTGAACTCGTTACCTCTCTGTACAATGCCAAATGAAACAAGGGTTCCACTCTAACACCTGCAGTCTGTAGCTCCTAAATTGTAATATAACACATTCACCAAAACATTAACTAATATAAAAACTAAACATATGTTACTAGGTTTTTTTGCAGAAATCGAAACATCAAAAAAAACTATTGTAAAAATAGAAAATACGAAACTTACACCGGTTTTTATATTAAAATTGCAGGGATTTAATTTTTTTGGTACCACCGAACTATTTAGGCCTTCCAGTTCAAATAAAAGGATAATGCGATACTGCTATATTTAAATGTCATGTTTGGTGACTATCGAAGTCCTTTGTTTCAATGTTTTAACAATACCCGTTTGAAATACATGATATATTTTAGCTTTATGGTAGGATCGCATTCGGGAGAGATTCGTTGTAAGTCAAGTATTCATTCGATTACCAACAAGTAAAACAGCTAGCAAACGCACCCTGGTAGAATTTGACATCATGACTAAGTCATTTTAGACCGTTTCTATACTTTGCTGCAAGTTCATCTTAACAATAAAGCACACATGTAATATTACAAGTTGATTTCACGAGTTCTTTATTGGAAGGACTACGAAACAAAGACAATATAAATCTGTTGAAGCAGATCTTGACATAGAAAGTATGTTAGAAAGATGATTGACCTTGTTTTAGTACTCACTGCAAGACCATTTAATGTATTTAAATTATTATGAAACTTTGATTTTTTTTTCAATTATTACCCAAAGCATAAACATGTTAAAATAAAAAAGGAATTCAACATATTTCTATAGAACATTAAAGGTTAAAAATGATTACTATTTAAAAAAACTATTTAATATTTTTGGTTTAAACAATATTCTCCAAAACAAAGCATGGTATTATATTTTAAACGTTTAAAAAAATATTGAAGAGACTTTAAGTAATCTTTTGCGGAGAAAATATGGTCTCCGGAAAATAAATTAACCATTCCAAGAAAATTTTTAGTGTTAAACCTTGGTAACGGGATGTTAAAACCGTTATACATTTTAAACGAAAATATACAAGTGAAAGCTGTGATCTCAGTATTTGTGAACATGTTTAAACAGTGACAATTTGTTCAACTCGTATTAATATTGTACATAGAGTTAAAAAAGTAACTGAGACCTAACACAATATGCGGTTTTGCATCATGAGGTTCACATAACGAAAACCTCAATACAAACTTTTTTAATGGTGATAGATGTTTAAATGATGTTTTAGGGGTTATCGAATAAGGAAATTAATAAAAATTATTTGATAATTGGTGAACACGCTGACGTGGGTTTACTTGCGAAATTCAAAACATTACCTTATCTGTTCACGGTTTATTTGCTTGATGCGGATCCACCTTAAGAAAGGCGCTTGGTGCCGGCAGATGGCCTGGTACACATCTACTCCATAATAACGGCACAAGTACTTTACAAGGTAGACTCTGAAGGCAAAACAAATTCTCTATGCAATGTAACAGTCGCTTATTTGTATAAAAGTTCTGGTGTAAAAAGTTTGCACAGCATAAGTTTAGTCTTCAAATTCATTATTTTGAAAGTCTTGATTTGTAATCATGTTTCCAAATATTTAAATATTTATGCATTTTCTCTGAATTCGTTTATACAAAGTCGTATGGTAAAATTTATTTTCAGTCAACTCAAATATTTAACGCATGTCCGTACCATCTGCGATATATTCTGTTCATCTAAATACGGAATTCTGTCTCACACAGTATCATGTAACAATGAGCAAAGAGGAAACAAAAGCGGGTGCGTTCACGCCAAACAAGAGAGGTATCAAACACGAAATGAGTAATATTTTTTTATGTTTCTTTATACCGATATTCTAGAACTTTAATACAACACCGATACGTTGCACCTGATACAAAATAATAAGGATTTTGTGGTATTAGAGCCCATTATCGCCAGACTAAATAACAATAGTCATGGTAATATAGATAGAAATTCAGGCGATTTAACGATTCTTAACGATTGACCGTTCCCCTAAGGTTCTTATTATCGTTTATTTTTAGATGCCTTTTAGTCAAAAAATTTACTACTTGCATTAAATTATTATAAGCTGAATCATTGTTAATGGGTCATGGAGAGCAAATTATTCCGTACAGTATTAATGTATATAAGGTAATACACCCATTCAAAGTATCGCCAATTTCCAGTTCTTATTTGGTTTTGTTTTGCAATTTCATTCCTATTCAAATTAGACTATTATTCGATGCTAAAATGTTTCTTAAAAACCTACTTAATGATAAAATGTTGAAGCTATCTTTCCATTAAAAGTTCAATATCGCAACAGATTAACAGCAATTTGACAACATGATTTAGAATCTAACACATTATCAAAAAATATTAAAATTGTTTTATTAAAACATAAGCTAAAACTAAAGACGAACATATATACCTGTACCACTGAATAGATGCATTATCACAAAGAATGGAAGCTGTCTCGATCATTTTTCGGGCACGATTTTCTACCTGTCCTGGGTGTAAATTGCCCATCACAATTTCAGCAATGTACTTTGCTACTATAGCAAGTCCAATTCTAGCATTAGCTAATCCGTATAATTTCTCGACAGTCAGGGATTCAACATCGTTCCGCTGTCTTAAAGCATTATCAAGTGCATGGATCGCAAACTCAACTTCATCAGTGTCAACCTTGCTAACTTCTTGTGCAAAAATATCCTACAAATAAATGCGCCAACATAACCACATTGTGAAATCTTCATTTCATGCAATTTCATTGGAAATCGTTCATTGATACATACTAAATTTACATATAATCACGAACAACAGTCATGCAAACGTGGGGACCCTGTATTTTTAAGTATTTAATTTAAGCTGCATACATTTACCCGACATTTGTAGATACTCAATCTTTTCTTTCATTTGAAAAACTTAATGTCTATGACTAAATTATGGCAAATGCGAATGTCACAAAACATTTATGATTGCAGACTTCTAAAGTTGATTTTGTTTTTTTGACGTGGCAAACATTGATTTTTCACATACCTTATATCCCATGAAATTTAAAATTAATCCAGATACACATTACAATATTTAGAACATTTTTCTATCTGGTTTAAACAGCCATTAATCATGACTATAAAGAAATGAAAGAAATAAAACTAATAACTGTCTTACACCAGAAGATATGTACACATACACTTAACAACTTTTCTAAGTATACACCTTCGTACTGGGGCATTACTGGCTTGATAACTAAGCTATTGCTATAAAACTTTCAATGACAATGCAATAAATACTAACTGATCTATTAGAAAAATTTGTCGAATTTAACAGGCATGTTGGTAAACTAAAAGATAGGCGACTACATTTTACTCATTCAAACTGATTTGCCCCAAAAGTGGGTTGGACTATAAACAGTTATAAAACATTAAGATTAGAATGAAATGAATTTAATTTAACAGAAATAGAAGAATGGCACATTTGTCGGTTCCAAATTTTCATTTATATGTACGCTTAATTAGTTTATTAAGTTGAACATCCGCTTTATTAACTGATTTTGTGAATTTGTATTCTGTGGGTGTCAGTATTCTAAACGATTTTGAGCAGTCAGTTGTCTGTAATTTTGAATGAAGTTTTACTAATAAATCAGTTAGTATCCATTGCATGGTTTATTAAAAGTTTTAGGGCAATAGCCCACAAATCAAGCCAGTAATGCCCCAGTACGAAGGTGTATACTTAGAAAAGTCGTAAAGTGTATATTTTTGGTGCTTAGCAAATTTTGAGTAGTGTAGTATATACTCTTACCCAAAGTTTTAAATTGGTCACTTTTTGTCCGTATTTTTTTATTAAAAGACATGAGTTTACTCTTTATTTATGATCATATGCCAACAACAGTCTTCAACTTAAGCTTTTATCTGGTAATAACTGACGTTGGAACAGTTTGGCGAGAGCTATCCTTAATTTTGCTTAAAATGCATTTCTTGCATTCAAAGGTCAAGCGAATTATATTTTGCTCTTAATTTCTTGTTTTGTTTTAAAAGGACCCTTCATTAGTAGGAAAAACATTAAAAACTCATTAATTAACAGCATATTTGTTTAAATAAATCCCGTTCAAATTATCCAATTTTAAAATCACCTGCCTTTCAATTTAAGACAGTTCTAATTTTGACCCTGCGGTGTAAGTAAATGGTATTGGGTTCATTTAAGAAAACAATCAATAAAGAATAAAACCAAAATAGAGAATTGATTTCAAGACAAAACAGTTCTTTCCACAACCTCTCTTGACGTAGGGAAGAAACGCAACTAGCATACATTGTAAACAAATACAATTGATAACCAATTAGAATTTTTATTGTGTATATTGCATTACCATTAAAAGTTCTCATTTTTATTAACGTTATGAACTCCACTATATACATCAACAAACAAACAAATCAAACATGTTTATTAAATAAATCATTACAATTTAGCTCACCTCTAGACATTGGATAACCAGGAGACTGAGTTCAACATACTGTTTGACCATTTAACTTACTTTTAAGACTTTGTTTGACCATATATTTACCTTGACCTTATTTTAAAACGGTCATTACTAAAAGCAGTAATATTAAGATTTACTAATATTCAATACTGGTCACTGCAGTACCCTGTGAGTGTATCTTATTATGTACTTTCCAGGGTGTTCAGAATTTAATCAAGCCGAACATTGATGACGTAGAAGATTATGTTTGGGATCACATTACACGGGATTTGGAAGATCTGCAATCATCTCTGGGACTCAGTGTTGACGACATGCATTCAGTCGTGGACACTATATTTAGGATGAAAAATGAAGGTAATAAATAAATATGAAGTATTCGCGTATTTTTAAATAACAATGTATCTGTATTAGGGCACGTCATCATAATAGTATTGTAATGTAAATTTTGTAGCAGAAATTGGAAAATAAAATTTGTTTATTACATAATGTCATCTTATTAGATGCAATTTGTCTTGTCCTTCTTTGCCATGGCTTCATTAAAAGAATTTGAGTTTTCTAATACACATTATATTGTCTAGTAAAAGCCGAAAGCCATCACTTAACGGTCAGATTGTAATATGTCTTGGCGATCGTGTTAATATGGAACTAAGTCAGTGGAACAGTAAGCAAGGAAGAAGATAATGGGAGATCGCTTTCTGTAAATTTAGATAAACATAGTTGTCACTAATCATTTCTTGCTTTTATTTTGACTATATTTCTAGTATCAGTACTTAAATTGTGTTGGATTTGTGTACACAATATTTTATACTGCAAGTAAAATTTCATCTTTGAAATATGAGTTTCAAGTGACAAATGCAAGGACTGTTATAGAGAGCTGAGCGGAGTGAAGCATACCAAATATACCAAATAGGGGATCAGTGTTCTAGGGGTAGAGCGTCGGACTCCAGATCCGGAGACTGCGGGTTCGAATCCCAACAGGGATGAGATTCGACTGCAGTTTCCATAATCAACATCCGGCGCGAGTACTGGTTGGAAACCCAGGAAGCAGTCATCGTGCGTTATTAATATAAGTTGGAAGAACTTGTTTCACTATCGATGTAAAATAAATAAGTTTAAACTAAATAAAGGAATATCAGGAACAGACATACTTAAAACTCATTTGTCCTATGGTGTTTCCCGACAAACACAGCGCTGCAGTGTGTTTTCTATGTTGAGTAACTGCATTTCTAAACAGTTAGTTTATAAGCGACTAAAACGGATATAAAGTCTTTTCCTCAATGTTGACCATTATTCGAAAAGAATAACATGTTTGCTGTTTCAGCATCTACGCCAGGAAGTCCAAAGTAAAGTTACGCATGATCATCATAAACTATTGCAGCTTTTCTTACATGAGGTAAATATCATGCTCTTGATCTTGGTTTGTATGAAGAACAAGGAATAAAATGCTCATAAAATGGTGAAATAAGCATACCAGTTGTCCGCAAAAGGCCCAATATGGACAAACCAATTCTATCACAACCATTCAACTTCCGACCAGATGTAAAAACATCGTAATAGCCCGATCCATTTTTATCGTTTGAAACAAAATAAACAGCCGTTAATAACTGTTTCACCGCACATCCGATGTCACTTCGCAGGCTCCATCAAACATAGCCTGCTAGAGTTGTCGTGTAAGATTGTTTTCCAGGACCATATCTAGACTTTCTAAAGTACCGAGGCAAAGATTTTCTAGGTGTGGTGATGGGGGCTATGTCCCCTGGCAGTGTTTTTGAGAGGTGCGATTTGATTATATTGTTGATTATAATGTGTGTTTTTCACCAAATGCATGATTTAATTTAGGCTAAGAAGCACACGATTTTGTCACTTCTCAAATTTTCACAAATTAGCCTCGATGTGCAAAATCGGCTATGGGCCTGCTTACTAAGTTCCCTTGTCATCTGTTTAGATTGTCTGAAACTTATACCGAAGACTAGGTTTACCATAACTTATTTACGTCAGTATAACTGATGCGAGATACATTGAACACGAACTCGTAAACTGTATATTAATATATGAACCTTAGGATAATAATTCATACATTGTGTTGTGAAATATTGGTCTTCCTTGTGCCTGATTATAAATATAAATCTTATATTTGTTAGGAAAGCATATTAATAAACAAGGGATTTATCTTTTCTAGGAACACAATTTGCGTGCAATGCGTTACATCCCAAGTATTCTTCGGTTACACCGAGCACTGTTCCAAAAATATCAGAGGAAACTGGACAAGGCCGAAGCTTCTCAGATCACTGTAGACCAGCTACGTAAAGGTAAACTTTTAATTAAAACAAGATAAATTAATCTCGGCGGTTTGGAATTTTAATATAATGGTCAGCTGTGATATTTGGACTAATTAGTGAGTGCTTGAATATGAAAATATGCATTCTCATTACTGCCCACTAACACAAACAGGCTTAATCGAGCCTACAATATTTTGATATGCATGTTTGTCGTGTTCCGATTGGCGTCTGCAGAATGTTTCCCTGTATATTCAATTAGTCGTGTGAAGGTCGTTGAGCACGATACATATGCTTGTGTAAATAATGAGTAGCGCTTAACCCGGGCCCAGGCGGCATGGACAAATACATGCATTCACGTTACTCCCCATGAAAAGGCTCAACCAAACGGAGCCTTAAATATTTTTATTTCTGTCTTTTTCGGTGGTTTTCAATGCGCATATTACATCTATCACATCAACAATTTCTCATAATTTAAAGTATGTCATATTATATCCATGGTTGTTTTAATTATGATTTTTTCATTGAGTTTAGGTTAGATATCTTAGTCAGTTGTTTAAATAAAAATGTCAAAATACGATAAAATAAATACTATTTGCAGAAGAGATTGCAGGTGGGGAGACAAATCTGTTACTGCAAGACTTTGCTGAGGCGTGGGAATTAGTCAGGCGTTCTCTTGAACGGTATTGTAAGTATGACATTAAGAAATTCATTGGTCTGTGAGTTTGAGTCTGAGGTTTACCTTGATTATACAACGGAACTGCATATCTTGAAACGTTACAGTGACTCACTGTTGTTATATGTGAATGAACGCGATGAAGAAAAAAACGAAAATGGATTCATATAATTAATAATAGAAATTTCTATATAGAAAAATGACAAACAGTAACCTACGTATGATCATTGACACGAACACTTGTTACACGGAAATATTTGCAGATCTGCTTATTCAAGAACAACGATTCGACTTATTTTAATGAATATCTCTTACAGTAAATACTGATATAATGTCATTCTAAAATTCTACATGTACTGTTAAATACCCCTACATAACGGTTCTATAGGCTTGCTAATATTTACAAAATATAAATGATACCAAGTTATGTGATTTATTGAGCTTCAACATAATAGTATAATAAATCAGTGCTTAGTTTTTTTTAATGCAATGTTAACTAATAAATCATAAGTGCTAAGTGCTTTATTTCATATACTAGGTATTCTTTGTTGTTTTTTTTTCTCGACAAGAATGAAATCATACGTATATGCTCGTATAAGGTATATACATTGTTTGTTTATTATTGTATATTCAGTATTTTACATTCGTTTTTGCAGTATGTCCTACAGAAATTGGAGCAACAACGGTTGCTAAAGAGTACTGCCGGCAGAAAATCACGGATAAGACCCCTGTTGCCATGTTGCTACCTACCATGAAAGAAGCTGGCCTTTGCTCATTTGCTCTACTAGACTTTCTGTTCCGAAAACAAAATGACTTTTTAGACAAGTATTTGAAGGAAGTCCACAGGTAAACTTGTACTTTTTTCTATTATGTTGTACAGGTGTATTGGAAACGACGCAAACAATGAGAATCACGTAACTGAAGCGTAAATGATAATATATTAATTAGAACACATATAGAAAACAACGCATAATCTAAATCAAATATATAAATGTTTTCCAGAAAATCGGCGAATATTTCAACAATTCATCCGAGAGAAGTGACGTCTTCTCACTTAATAAGCTACGATCCTCAACATGACATCTTTCCGTTGATTCTTGCAAACTGCCAATATTCCTTCGAGATGGGGAAAGGCAGGAAAATTAAGTATGACTTTGCTGGTCTGGAAAAACAGTTGATGGACAGATTCCTGTTTTCTAAATCTAGGATTGATGTAGGAACGGTTTTACAGGTAATAACACTTTGTTTTAACTACAAGTTTAAAATGAAAAGTATTTTTTATGAATTTATTAAAAAAGAAGAAAACTTCCACGTGATGTACATGTATATAAGATAAGATACAACTCCGAAGCGTACGCAGGGGTTAGAGAGGTAGTGTTTCACAACGTAGAAGTAAGAGGTTAAAGTTGCTTGCGTGATGTAAAATCCTTGTCTGAATTTGCTGTATATGAATTTTATTCAGTTATGCAGTTAAGTAAAAAAATCCCAGTGTTCAGAGATTCCCTAACTAATCAGAAATATAGTAATGAAATTTAGTAAACTTTGAAACGCAATTAAAATACTTGCAAACACAAAAACATGCTTAAAACTGCACTTTGGTAGATTACCGCCTATAAACGGTAAGTGGCAACGGAATTAATGGATTTTAAAAGGTTTCTATGACATCAGCCGACCGAATATTCTTAAGTTTAGTAGAGCCAGGGAACATTATATGTACACTAGAGTAAACCCCATTATCACATTTAATCAACTGCAATATATTAAAATTTACTTAGAAGAAGAATGAAGGCACCGGTCTCAAATCTCAAGCATCTGATTGGCTGAAATTGAGACTGGATGCTTGGGATTTGAGACTGGTCTCCAAACTCCGTTTTATTATCTTGAGTCATGTATCTTCTGTTTCAGATTGACCTGATGACCTACAGGACAGAGTTCACTAATGCTGAGGTCTTAAAAAAAACTCGCTGATAAAATTCCGCAGGTCTGCCTTCTTACATATTATAACCAAGGCTGAAGGTTATAAAGCTGAGATTGGAAACCAGTCTCAAATCTCACTGTTCAAGTACAAATATGAAATATTTACAAATATGAAGTAAATACAAATACGAAATAGATTAAGTATTTGTCCCCAGCACTTATGGAAAACTCAATTCCATTTAAGGAATCTTTGAGCACTATTGTGAAGACCCAGATAAGTGGAGAGTTCAGATCCATGCCCGATCTTTGTCAGTCATTAGACAACCTTGACATTACCATCAGTTTCCTGAAGTCAACCGGAGGTCCTTCAGACAAAAGACTACATGAGTTTATGCTGGAAACGTTACGCATGGAGTCTTCGTTGCACAGTCAGAAGGTATTGAATTTATTTCATAAGTATACAGACCTTGACTTCTATTTTCTAAAAACTCAAGAGAAACTGTTCTGTTATGCATGTATACGTAATTACTGGTCCTTTGTGATTACAGAGCCAGAGCCATGTTAATTTCAATCCAATAAAGAATTCCACAGAACATTGTGCAAAGCGAGGTCTGGAATGCAGTTTGCACGTCTCTAAGACGATGGGAATGCTATTTTTAAATTCATTTTCGTTCTGTGCCTTTATAGTTGGTAACGTTTGCTAATGACTTATATTTGATATGTTCCTATAAGGCTCAGCAGACGTGTGAGTTCCGACACGCACAGTCACTATGGTTACTGCTTTTTCTACAAAGATCCAACAAGATGACAGAGAGCCATCAATCCACTGAAGTAAGTCATAAATGAAAAACAATTTTGACAAAAAAGTTACATAAATATCAGAAATGCAGGGAATGCTGCTATACCATACACCAAATTAAGAGAAGAGAAATATTAAACGAGAAGTTTTTTCATGTAGTTTAATGCAATCAATAGTAATACTAATGATACCATCTTGGTGTCATGCGAAAATTTGTATCTGAAAGGGTTTTAAAATCGTCCACGCACAGGTTAAAAGAATGTGTTAGTATGTTTCATGTATGGCCTCTACAGATAAAAATATTATCAAATAGTTATGTGACCGCCAAAAGAACAATTGATAACACTCAGAAGGCTAACATTTTAATACCTTGCCTCAATAATAACTACCTGACCAGAATGTAAGTTAATTTTAAAATAGATATTAAAAAATAAAACCAACTCTTTGCACGTCGTGTCTTGTATTGTGCTAGTATCGCAATTCTTTTTTTCAGTCGATCTTTGAGAGTGTATCAGCTGAGTTTCACGAGGTATTACCTGAAGAATTGTACGATGTATTCAAAGAATACTCACTGAAGAAACTGACAGTTGAGAAACTAACTCAGCTGGTTGAGGTGCTACACCAGTTTATACTGTTGGTTGTTTCAGTCAGACAGAATATCGATGACGAGGATTATACAGATACTACAAACAATAAGTATGTTAAATCGCTCTTAAAGTAATGTACTACCGTACCATTCAATGATTTTGTTTTGCTACACTTCTGAGTTCACCACGAGTTAACCATTTTCCAAACAAAGTTCTATAAAATGTATAATAAAATAAATAAATTTTGCGACCTTTGATTTTATATAACTTTTCTAGATACCTGAAACATGCTTAATGAACAAACGCTACTGGTGCTCATACTTTAAATGATTTTCTATTTTTCTATCGATTCACAGACAACCACCAAACGAGACGTTTACATGAACTATGATTTTCTCATATACATTTAAGCTCATCATAAGGGATGGATCAAAATTGTACTGTTTATTGGTGTATATATTAAGTTGCGCTCTACCCGGGGCTAGGCGGCGAAGGCATTAATATGCATTTCCGTTACTGTCCATGAACAGGCTGAATCAAACCGAGCCTGCAATACATTTTTCGTGTTCGGTGGCTTTCAAAGTTCCCTTTTCATCTGTTTCAAAAGAATCAGAGTATGCATGTGGATACTTATTTAATTGTTAAGGCTCTAAAGTTAATAAATGTTGTTCTGTTAAAAGCTCGAATATATTTTTTTCGTTTTTAAAACGGAGCCCAGTAAGCGTGCAGATGATTATTAAAGGGTTTAAAGTAAATAAATTTTGTTCAGTAAAAATCACATACTAGCATTTATTGCGTAAACTTTAAGGTCAGAACCCATGCAGTCAGTCTGAGAGATGCTCTCTTCTATTTACCTTGTTCTTTGTTTCCAGGCTGTGTGAGTGGCTATGTGGCTACATAGATAGTTTAGACTTCCAGCCGCTTGAGGTAGCATGTCTGGTAGACTTTCCTAAGGAGATATTGTATAAACATAGTGTCTATACATGGATGTCTGCCTACAAATTCTTGAAACAGAAACAGACAGGGGACTATACAACAGATTAACTGAAATGACCACCATCCGACTTGTTGTTGAACATGTAGTATTGGTGATGACTGATGTTAAAAGATTTAATTATATGACTTATATATCAAATAAAGACTTGAATGAAATAAAAAACGTTGTGCGTTAAGATGAAAAAGAAAATTAGATAAATACTATATGTTGTGGCAATCGTTATTAAAGTAGCGCGTTGAATATTTGTTAATCTTGAAATTTGGGATAACACAGAATTAAAAGACAGAGAAAAGCAAGTCGGTCGATTTCAGTGAAGATGAGAAATTCAAAATATATAGGCCACGGATGTTTTTCAATGTCTGATTTTGCTTTTTCGCAAACTCTAAACGTGTATTTAGTATCGTACCATGTTCTATTTCATTTTCACGAAGAGCAAATCAAGCAAATGAATTGTATTCTTGTGTTGTAAGTACTAGTATACGCTGCAGATGTTTATAATACAAATGGAAAGTTATTTACTCCTTGAAAAAAATGATCATGGATTATAGCTAAAGATGACTAGAAAAATAATGGTGACCCTTAGATAACATTTCTTGAATTAAACTGGAGGAAATGATTTCACAATAGTGCTTAATATCAATCCATGTATGTATATTTTATCTGTGGCATAATTGTGTATGTTTATGTTTAGTAAGAAACTTAATGCCATTGGACTAATCTAGTGATTTTGCATCTTTATGTTATTATATTTTATTATGTAGCCAGTTGAAATCTTTTTGAATTCAAAATGAAAAATATGTTGTATCTGGCGATAATCACAAGTTGTTGTGTAAAGTTTTGTTAATTTAAAAATTAGACATTCTTTTATTTTGAATAGCTGGTTTGTTCACATAAACCGTCAGGAGTCGTTTGTCTTGGAATGACAGTAACACCGTTGTTATGTATTTGTGTTAATCCTTTGTGTTTTAGGCCTATATCTCATTTTTGCAGACATGTGATTGTGTAATTATAGTATCTTACTTGTTTACCCAATTTTAATTTTATAACAGTAATTACAGTTGTATTATTGCATTTCAAGTAAAAATTAAAAAAATATTTATTAGGCCCCATTGAAATCATATTCGAAATCAAATTAAATTAGGAGTTCTGTATGTTGGAGTGTGATCAAAACAGGTCTTCTACCCACTATGTTCAAAGATAATTGACTTGGCTGATTGATCAGATATTAGAAATATATTCATAACAGGATTCTCGAAACATATGCCTAGATATAAATGAATCGTTATTTCCGTTTCCGCTAACGGTTTTTTTGCGCACGCTCAGGCTTGTTTATAATATTATATTTATATTTGTTTCGTTTTGAACTTCTTAAAGTAACTCCTGGTGATAAAGAAGTCATTGTCTTGAAAGATTCTAACAATTACTTTATTTTGAATTAATAATTATGTGTATACATTAGGTTCTTAACGTTTATGTTTTATTTGGATTATTTTCGTCTTGTTTATTGTTAACTTAATTTTTGTTGATATTTTTATATTCTCGTGTGCATTAAGCTTAACGGAAAATATTGTAATAAATAATAAAATATATTGCTTTCTAGTTTGTCTGTTATTCTTAGAGTGTCGCTGTATTTCATTAAACATGGGAAAGAGTAGCATGCAACATACACAAGTTCAGACCTTTCAAAACAGACTACTAGGAAAGTAAAGTAAAGTAAAGAACATGTTTACACCAAACACCATAAACAAGTATTACCAAACACATTGAACAACTAACACATTACATCATGAAAATTGCTTTAACGATTCGCTTTCATTAATTCATATACCACACGTTCATTTTTTTGTTATAAATATTCAAGCTGCGTTGAAAGCAAGCTTGAAGTCAGAAAAACAAAATCACAAACATTATCAAGTCTGATTAAAAGTTTTATCTGACGTTTTGGTTCAAAAATTAACACCAATAGATAATTTTAGTATTTTAAGTTTTCAGTAGACTTCGGTAATTGTCAGCGTATATTTACCTTCATTGTCAAATAATCAGTACGGTTCTATAATTATGGTTGTGTATATTTATAATCTGATTATTTTTAAAAATGTGTTGCATTGTTTGATATTAAAAAAGTATTTTCCTAGAAATTTTCAAGTAATATTTGGGCTATTTCTACATTATTGGAGAAAAAATTGCAACGTTTATAATAGTAAAGCATGCATAAGAAATAGCCACACTCAAAAAACACAGCCTCCACACAGCCAGAAATGGAGAGAGAAAAGAGAGCATGCGTTTATGAACCAGGGCTTTTTTTCGCTGCCAGGATAAGGGGCCAATGTCCTGTAAGTTTAGGGAAAATAGCGTGATTTCTTCTCTAAAAGGGAATGAAAAACCTGAAAATACTGTTTGGGGAAAACTGAATGATTACAAGTAATTTCGTAGTGGCCTTAAACGGCCCGACTAACGAAGAAATAAAACCCTGTCAATAACATCAATTTCAAATAAAACACCCAAAACAAATAACAAAAACAAAAACAAACGAGCGGTTACCGCATTAAAACGGCTAGTGGCAAAACTGTCACAAAGGGTTAGTTCAAGTTCTAGGATGCATCCATCTCGAACTTGCCCCAACTGGTTCTCATGTGAGCAAAGAAGTTCTTGTAAGTTATTTTGATGTACATGTAGCTCCAATCCAGTTATCGACCGAACAATGTTGCATGCAAAAGCACACAAACTTATAAAATATAGAAGCTAATGGCATTGTCGGTAAAAAATGGTGATCTTACCATGACCAGAGCACATTGAGTCAAATCAGCATGAATAATAGGAAAAAAAAGAAGAAAATGAGCTTATATGTCATATTTTTAGATTTGTCATGAAATATTCATAAATTCCTAAACCCTGCAAGCAAAGAGGTTATCTGTAGATGGGTTACCAATCATGCAGAGCGTTGAAGAATACCATGTTGGTATCATCAACCGATTGTATCATCCTCCGGATATAGCGAGCTGATTGCATGGCTGCGATATAAACAATGCGTGAATAACACAGTGAAAACGGAATTATTAGGATCATTTTAAGTACCTTCAACAAAAACAAGTAAGTTATATTTTGTATAGTCATTATTGGTTGTAATACCATTAGTTTTACGCATATATAGGGATAAAAACTTGCAAAATTGCATTAAATCACAACAAGGCATGACAAATGGCCCACATGATTGTATCAAACTATTGTTATTCTCTACAAATAATTGCTTTGATCAACGAATACATACCAGTAATATGTTTTTATGGCAATAATATAAAGATTATTACATTACAGTATTGCTTTATATGTAGAGAAAGCGTAAATTATTAAAATGCTTGAGGGTGTGTTTCGTAATGACTATCATTTATAGCATTGATAAGCTATCATCTTCAGCGAACTCACCTGTTTCTGTTGTATCATTTAGTGCGATCTTTGTAAAATGATTTTCCAATAATCTGTTTCATTTATGGCGATGCGCTTTTACTGATTTTATTAAGATTATGCTTTTAGGTAAGATGGAGAAGTTCGCCTACCTATATTGTCTATACAAATCGGGTTTATTTGGAGAAATGACTAAACATTGCACACAAAAACACGAAGAAAAGATCTTAAAATAATCAAACAGAATGATACAACAACCAGTGACTAGGTTTTATCCTTCATTTGAAGGGTTGTATGAAAATAATACTATCAGTCCCAACGCAGCTGGGCGACCGTTTAATTTTTCATATAAACTTTAAACTATATTTTTTAACTTATAAAACAGTTGCCACCAAATTCCCATATATAGGTTTACACAAATCTGCTGTCAAACTGTAATTCAACAGCAAGTAAAAATGTATTATGGTAATATGTTGGAACGTGAATTGTTAAAATTCTTTAACTGAAAACAGCATGGGAACTTACCTGACTAGCAAGGGAAGACCTTTGTATGTACCTTCAATTGTATGGGCATGTATGTTGCAGCTGATGATGAGATCTACATTGGTTGTAAATTTAGTAAAAGATTAAGCATTTCAAGTTTATCATCAGCTCAAAATCTTTCATGTTTAGCGGCGTATGGTTCCCAAATAAAATAATTGGTTTGCCCAAAACGATAAAAACAATTGGTGGAACAAAACAAAATAGAATTATAAACGGGGATCTGAGAATATAAATCCAGACAACGCCAAATACAAAATATAAAAGCATCATGTATATGCTTGTGGGGATTGAGCAATATTAACTCTATTGGCTCGGTATTGGAATCACCCATCTTTAAACTGGCCGAAATAATTAAATTCTAGGACACCCGTTACTATTGAAGTCAGCAGATTCCATTATTTCGTTTCGTCGCAGTATATAAAAATAGATGAAAAGGGAACTTTGAAGACCCTCGACCACGATAAATATGAAAATATTGCAGACTCGGTTTGATTGAGCCTGTTCTTGGGCAGTAATGGAAATGCTTTTTACTGCCCACGCCGCCTAGCCCGGATTGAGCGCAACTCAATATTTATACCAATAAACAGTACAATTTTGATCCGTCCCAAACGATGGTATGCATATGGTGGTAAACATGGAACCTTCAATGCGGTATTTTCAGATTAATACCATTCCATGTTCAGCGGCGTATGGTCCCCAGATAAAATATATTTATGATATTAATTATAAATACATTTTTAAATCAAGTATTTGTTCTTAAATCCGATACATATACAGAAATCATCTATACAAAATTGCTATAACTGATACATACAGATCACTAGAAACATACAAATGACTGACTGAAAATGTTCAATAAATGATACATTCTGGGTTGAACCTGCATGAATGTTCGGTCTAATTTTTTGATGATTAATTGAACAGCTACGACATTCTGATCGCTGTAAGAATAAAAAATATATGCTCATTGCTACCATGAAAAAAACTCCCAAAACCTGTTAAAACATAAACTTTAACAGTGATTTTAGAACAGTTAACAACGCAAACGGTCCTCAGTCTGAGTGATTTGAGCGATTTTTAAAAAAGTATATTGCGTACAAAAAGAAACAATCTCCTTCCTAAGAAATGTTTATTATTATTATTATTATTATTTTTTTTTTTTATTATTATTATTACATATTGTGATGTTAGGGAGTCTAGACTGTCATCCATGTAATTTGGGTATTCTCATTTATTTCCATGATACTTTAAACAGCATCACTATCAGGAAATGTGTACATATGGTCAAGCTGGGGGATACTTGGAATAAGGATAAGATAAAGTATGATAAACTGACAAAACGCTCACAAGTTTATAAACTTTATCCGAAAACTAATGCAACGTGATAAATACATGGTAATTAAGATATCATCACTAGATTGACAGTTCTATTCCATTACGGTCATTACTTTTCTTGCATCACACCGGCTGTTCCTCTTTCAGCATCATCTTCTCCTTTATCTTCAACTAATCCTATTGGACAGCATTTTACCATAAAGATATGTCTATCAACTTATAAACCCCGAAACGGCTAAAAAAAGATTCATAATTAATTTATTCAAAGCAAAATGGGTCAAGATACCAAAAATAAGACCAGAGCACCTGGAGTTAACCATACAAACAAAGCCCTGCGGTCAACTGTAGATCTGTAAATTGTCAAGCATGTACTATTTTTATGGTTACAAGCTCATTTTAACACAATTTTTTCTTTAATACATTTAGTTAGCAGCAAGAATCCATATTTGTGTTGCCAATCAAACAATCAAAATAACAACGACTTGAAACATAAAAAGAGGACTATTCTCCGGTCTTAACGTTTTCTTTATTTGAGCTGAGAAAATCGGTCAGTAATAATGTGAATATTTAAATCCATATCTAAAGATTCTTAATTTTGCAGTAGAGTCTACATTAGGGTGCTTCTAAATTGTTTTTGATATAAAAGGATTTTATAAACATGGCTTACACTAAAGACTATTGCAAAATGTTCTCTGATGGATGGTATGATAAGGCTCCATCCAAGCTAAATTAAAATGGTGTATAGTGTTAAAATGATTTAAATTTAAATGGGAATCAAATGCAAAGTTTATAAACTTTAAAAAATTCGTTTGTAAAATCTAAAAGCAATGAATGTTGTGCAATTCATAGGCAATGTGTTTGCACTTAAATTTGCACAATAACTAGGTCATGCAATTAATTTACTTCCCTTTTTAAATTTTAGCTGGAATTCCAAAACGCAGTTTTCGATACTATGCACATTTGTAAAAATAATCACACATTGCGCATGATTTACATTGCTCAATACAAGTACAAGCAACAAGACCATACAGTTTCAAGGTAAGTTGTTAGTTATGTATAAAAAAGTTCACATATTAAACGTTCTTAAGTTTTTTTACGCATTTACGTATTTAATTCACGGTGTCGGGCTAGGATAAATACTTTTTTAGGTTTTCATATCCACCACATAATTTTATTTCTATTTGAATACAACAAATAATTTTTACTGTCTAAAAGCTTAAGGAGTATTTTAACATGTTTCATATTTGACATTGGAATAACTAATCTGTTATGTTTTGAATAACTTAGTTGCAGGTTAGCCACGATATCGTTTAGGTATACATGTAGTTAACATGTGAGAAGTCCGACACAAAGTAACTGTTTAGTTAGTAGACAGGGTCTGTGAGTTTTATAAGAGGCCCAGAGGCACTGAGCATACCCTAAATACCATTCTTATAGCCCTGTTTAAAGTTGATTTTCTTTTTTTCCTGAAAACAGTTTTGAATGAGAATATTAATTTCACAAAAAGTGCGCATGCGTCACAGCGCGTGACACCTCTGAGCGGACATTCCAGCACGGGTGAAAACGCGGACAGTACCAGTTAAGTATGCAAGAATATAGCTTTCGCTTAATAAATTAATTTCTTCTTTTCCTCGATGAACAACTTTTATCTGAGCAATGATGAAACCTTGCTATTAATGCCCGAAAGGAAAATCGAGCAGCAATAAAAAAGATTATATAACGTATATAAATTAAATTGAATTTTCCATGTTCAAAACATTAAAATAAAACATAATAATTCACTGCAGGCCTCATACTTGCAAAGGGCATTACGACAAACTTAATTTAATTTTCTGATTTCCAGAATATTTCTCTTTCATAATGTCCATTCTTCCTTTACATTTTGTGCGATTTGAAGCGTTCGAAAAAATGTAGAGAAATGTATAATTTTAAAAGCATTTGACATTACGTTGACCTAGAAAAAAAGACAGATAAATAACTAGCTTTTGAAAATTGTGTCACTAACATATATGTAACATAAGATTAGAGATATCCTGAAACTTGAGACCGCAAAAAACCTCGAGCGAGACTATAATAACGCAGTCTAAACGATATAAAGGAGACAAACAAACAAATGCACATACACACTCAAAGAAAAGCTAAATTATGACTTTACTTAAATTTCTACAGTTGAGAACGTTATATATTTTGTACATTTTATTCGGAATATTTATAACATAGGCTCAGAGATTCATTGGGCTTTGAATGCTTATTCATATTAAACAAGAGTAAATACTATATCGTTAACGTGAACATATTTTATAAAACTCCATCCACATTGAAACAAAATACTAAATGGTCTTAAATTGCTTATGTTTACATTGAATGCTCGTTAAGTTGCATCTCTTTTTCAAGAAAGAGTTAAAAGAAATTTAATTAATAAATATCAACTTATTTAAATGTGTGCTGATTGTTTTCGTAGATCGATTCCAGACCATTTACTTTAACCTCAGCCGTACAAATCGATATTAACCTTAAAATAAACTTTAATAGATTTAATAAATTTTCACCGTGACGGTGCGGGTTCGCTCCCAAGTAGAAGCAATATCACAGTAGCGCTATTTGTGCTGTGTGGCGGCCGTAAAAAGTCTCCCCGTACATATTGTCAGTACTGTTATCAGTAAAATAACCTGTTACCGATGTCGTGCAGTGATGATTACGCATATCAGGGCTATCCGATCAACCTATTTTTGGGGTTTCTCCGGTTAGCTCATTTGGTTACATCGTCGGAAATGCAGAGCTAGGCGCTGTCGCCGTGACGTTGCGGGTTCGCTCTCAAGTAGCCCAGGTAGAGGCAAAAGTAAAAATTTATTTAAGTTTAATTTAAGGTTTATATCGATTTGTTGGGGTAAGTAATACATATTCTCAAATACCATGTCAGAATTCTTTTCTATTCATTATCGCCGATTGTTTTTTCGTTTAGGAAATATCCGTTATTTTAACTGGGGCCGCTGATCAAGAAATGTCGCATTGAAGATTCCATGTTCACCTCCAAATGCAAACCATCGTTTGGGGTTGATGAAATGTACTGTTTACTGATATATGTATTCAGCTGCACTCAACCAGTGATAGGCGGCATTTCCAATACTTCCCATATTGATATATGTGTTGTGTTCGTTGGCTGTCAAAGTTCCATATTCATCTATTTTAAGATTTTTTTTTCTTCCTAACGAGGGTTGTAAGCACAAGAAAGAGGTATTTAATGGTAAATTTTGGGCCGTTTTGCAAAATGTACGATGACTCATGTCATGTTTTTAAGTCAAAAATTAAGCACAAATCGAATTTAATGGCAGTTACCGTGTTAAGTCATTCTCTGTCTTATACAAAATAGTGACAGAAAGTGAACAGTGAAACATTTGGGTGAGTTCATCGAAACAAAAATATTAAACACCCTCTGACAGTATTTTTCTATGCCTTCATCTATAATTTATCATCAAATATACTTCCCAGTTGCAAATGTAGGATGTTTTTGTTTTTCAGCACTGTTGTTGCAGTTTGGATGGGGTTTATTTACTTAGTTTTGTGCACCCTAAAACGTATCGCAAAATTTAATGCACATATAGTTTATTCAGAAATCAAGGAAACGAAATGTGTACGGTTAGGTGTGTTTGTTTGCTTTAATCAAATGTTGGCAGTTGTTGAAAATAATATTTCCATTCCTGATTTACCATCAGTAAGGCATTTCTAAAGACACTTGTACGACGAAGAAAACTACTCATTAAGGCAAATATTAAAATGTCCTTTATGATACCCCATGTTACATCCTTGGGCGAAATCGGGTATTGACAAAACAAATTCCATTAAAACAGATATTAGTATTTAAAAACCATAATGATTGCCAGTTAATGTGTATGAAATGCCTATTTGTTTACATCCATGTTGGTCGATTTGTTTGGGGCAAATTACTTGTAAATAGTCCACCGGATGTTCCTACTCGGGCTAGTCAGACAATGGCTGACACTAAATAGTCGCATTTTTTTGCCTTTTGGGGGCATTAAATGGCAAGTATGGCCTAAAAGCAATCTCACTAAAGTCAGATCTAACAAAATGTTAGATCTGATGACGGCCCGTAGATACCGTACATAAGCTTTAGCGGTTTTTCCCGATTTCTATTTTTAGAAATTATCAACACAGGAAGCATGATATACAGCGTTTGCAAAATGATCTGAAGATGTTATTACATTAGAAATAATTGCAATACTACATAAACACAAAAAAATCAGCAAAATATGTCTTACGCAGGCTCTCAACACTTTTTATGGTTTAATATAGAATGTTTACTTTCACTTTCGCGATTTTGTAGGCGACAATCTGATTGGTTCAAAAAGGTTTGTGATAAAAGCACGTTTTAGCTATTCGTCGTCAGATCCTGATAGCGTAGCGGTTTTCAGGATATGATTTTAATCAGATTGGGCCTAAAAGGAACATGTTTAGTAAATGACATACTTTTACTGACTCACTGATAGCAAATTTATGTTTGGAAATGCAGTATATGAAAAAAGGCCCTGGTTTTAGGATGGCATATGTAAAACAGTTTTGAAGTTCACACAGAAGTGAAAAAAAAACAGACCACCGGTTTCAAGGTGTCAAATCTCTGTTAATTGAAATATGACTCCTACTTTTCTTGCTGGAAATGGACAGTAGAAACACTTAGCTTCAAAAGCATGTAAATTAGCCCTTATTCAAATGGTACCAGCTATGATTGCCAGCCTTTTGAAACATGTCATGTTTACTATAGTTTATATAGGGAAGTCTAATTACAGGTCTTGCACCTATAAGAAGTTCAAGTGGAGGGCAGCATTTGAATATTTGAATGGTCTGCAATGTTATTTTCCTCTAAAATTGAGTGCTGACCAATTTTAAGCAAATTTGAAAGTCAAAAATCAAAATAACTGTGTTACAGGAAGCAAAATTGGGCTTTAATTAGGTTAGGGGACAATTTTAACTATATTTGCCTTAAAAATGCCACAATTGATACCCTGTGTGGCCCATTTTGCATATGTC
Organism: Corbicula japonica; assembly: GCA_038501625.1. Lineage (NCBI taxonomy): Eukaryota > Metazoa > Mollusca > Bivalvia > Venerida > Cyrenidae > Corbicula > Corbicula japonica. Next base: position 320,048 of record JAZAYU010000222.1, read on the forward strand.
AGCTCAAAAAGTAAGTTGCTTTAAGCAGTTGAGATGTTTTACTATTATTCATAACTATGTTTATGAGAAATTTGATGTTTTTCAATTTTTATTTGCAAGAAATGAATTCTTAGGTTTAGCCGCTTTGGCCGCAAACGCGTACCAGAATAGGTGGTGTTGGAAAATTCATCATATTGAGTTCAATTTTTCTAACTGAAAGCTGAAACTTGGTAGATATATTGCAAACATCATATTATTGAATAAAAACAGAAAATATAAGATTTTGAAAAACACAAGTTTTTTTATAGGGTATTTACTTGTAAATAGTCCACCGGATGTTCCTACTCGGGCTTGTCAGACAATAATTAGCTGACACTAAATAGTCCCAATTTTTTGCCTTTTGGGGGCATTAAATGGCTAGTATGGCCTGAAAGGAACATGTTTAGTAAATGACATGCTTTTACTAACACACTGATAGCAAATTTATGTTTGGAAATGCACTACATGAAAAAAGGCCCTGGTTTTAGGATGGCATATGTAAAACAGTTTTGAAGTTCACACAGAAGTGAAAAAAAAACAGACCACCGGTTTCAAGGTGTCAAATCTCTGTTAATTGATACATGACCCCTACTTTTCTTGCTGGAAATGGACAGTAGAAACACTTAGCTTCAAAAGCATGTAAGTTAGCCCATAATCAAATGGTACCAGTTATGATTTCCAGCCTTTTGAAACATGTCATGTTTATTATAGTTTATATCGGGAAGTCTATTTACAGGTCTTACACCTAAGATGTCATTAAGAAATCACATGTTTAACATTTGTTTTAACAATTGTTTACAGTAAACTACCAACTTCTCCAAAACAATGAATTGACAACAATGAGTAAGCTTGCCGAAATTAGAAAGCATCTCAGACATGAAGAAGAAAACAGAGTTGTGGCAGGAGATGGAGGACCCTTCTTTCAAATTATAGGCAACATGATAACAAAACAAAGCTCAGAAATATCAAACGAAGTCCAAGAATTCCTTTCTCACCATGAAACCGAATTCATATCCATTTTATCTTTGGTTGATGCTGAAACACCAACTGCGAAAGAAAATGAGCCGCATACAAAGGTTTTGGAAAGATCGAAAGATTACTTTGTTGAGGTAAAATCTCACTGCTCAGACGAACATTTTGAAATGCACCAGCAATTATTTATTTTTGCTACGTCATCATATTTGAACGTACCAATATACATCCTCACTGAAAATGAAGCACGAGGGCTTGCGTGGCAATATTATCCAAGCTTATTCCCAACCTTACGAGAACCTGAACAGCAATTACCATATCTCACTCTTTCTTTGGTGGACAAAACATTCTTCGCAGTGGAATCAACCGACAGAACACAAAGTGGACCAAAAGCTACCGGTCTTATTGGAATGGTATTAGAAATGGTAACTGGTACGTTTATAACTTTTTTTATTTTGTTTCTGTAAGTTACTTAATAATTTGTTTTTCTTTGTTCAATTTATTTTTTAAAACAAATATATGATCATACTATGCGACTTACTACAACTGGTGTAAAGTGATACCACTTTGACGGGGATCTGTGACAAAAGATAGAGTTTCCGATTCTTCATGGGGACTTGCGCATTTTTAATTATGTGATACCGCGAATGACACGTTAAATTAACTGCCTGTTTAATCACTTCCAGAGTTATCAACAGCAATTAAAAAGAAGAATGAATTTCAAACATTTTGTTCACCAGTTATGAATAATTATTTTATTTTGTTAACTTAATTCAGTGCTGTTATCAGTTACGTCCTTCGAAGGTCGTAGAACACGATACTAATGAACTATGTCAATAGTTTCTAAAACTGTTTTTGTTTAAATATTTCGGCCAGTGTATTGCTGGGTGGTTTCACTGTCCCAGCCAATAGAGTTTTGGATATTGTTCAATCACCCAAGGATATACTTCATGCTTTTTTTTATTAATGTTGCCATTGGCGTTGTCAGTGATATGCAGGGTTTACATTCTCAGATCCCCTGTCAAAATTATATTCTGTTTAGTTCCGCCCATTGTTTTCTCGTTTAGGGCAAACCCATTCTTTTATCTTGGGACCATACGACGCTGAAAATACCGCATTAAAGGTTCCATTGTCACCACAGTATGCATACTTGATCAAATGTTCTCCTATGAACAAACATGTACAAGTTTACTTTGTGAATTGGATCCAATCCACCAACCAATCCGACAATGTTGCATGCAAATCACATACACCATTATAAACCATAGAATTTAGTAGCATTGACAAGCAGGAAAGGTGCTCTTGTCATTTCAGCTAGAACACGTGGGAAGGAATAAAAAAAAGAATTGGTGAAGATTTATTTTAAGTATTGTACTCACTGTATTAAACATTTCCTATTGTTTTCGACTTTATTTTGAAAGGTTGTGATGTGCCTGAAGAACTTATGTCTGAATGCAGGGCAGGTCGATTCAAGAGGCACATACCTTTGGTTACAGAGAAGATAACCAATAAGGTCATTTCGAAGCTAACGTATGGGATTTTATTCTATTTGTTAGAGAAATTCATGAATAGGAGTATAAAACGCATATTGTTCCGATTATGGTGCACGACTATATCTTTGTATAATGATATTAAAAATGCAATGGCAATAATTATACAAACACATATTTAAAATTATATTTCAGTATGTAATGACATTGGCTATTTAATTTAAATATGATTGAAACATACCCATTTTAACACCAATATCAATACGAATCAAACACGGGTAATCTATTAACTTAAAGCCAATTTCACTTGAAATAAGGACGATCATATAGCAATGACTACATAATCACTTTTCCTCCTAAACATTGGTCACGTTTGGCCAAGTACTAGTAACCAATACCAGTTCTTCAAAATGATATGGCGACTTATTTTTTGTACAGGACTGTTGTTAGCATTTTTGGAGGAATTGCAATTTTAAAAAAGCACCATGATAATGTTTCCGAGCCGTGTTACTAGATTTAAGATATACCACTGAAATGCATGCTATAGTCCATATATGTCCAACTTAACTTGATCATAAAGAAAATAACAAAACATTTTAGCTCTTATCTTGAGAAAGAGGGACTTCATGTACCGGGTGAACGCCACAGAAAATTGAAAGAGCAGGTTGTCGAAACGTGTCTGACCCATCCAGTTTTCTTTGAAAAAATGTACATAGTAAGTATACAAGCAGTCCTTCCGTTTAATAAAGCATTAACATTTATTTAATTAATATAGATTTGACAGCGACCATTTGCAAGTGATGTCTCCCAACTCGGGTGAGAAACTATACCATCCCCTTTTTCTAATAAGAACGAAACCCGCCCTCCTAGCGTACACAATTGTAGTTAGCTTGAGTGTACTCGAATAGCAATAGTCATTTTGCATTCTGTAATAATACCATTAACCGAGTGTTTTAAATAAAACGAGGATACCGGGCATATCGGAAAGCATTTCAAAATATCGCAGAAAATCCATCACAAATACTTTATTTTAAATAAGTTGGAAATTTACTGATGAATTTTGATTAATCACATATTTGTTTAATTCCTGAAAATGAGTTTATTGAAATCGGTTTGCTTTTTTAGACTGATATTCTCAATGACGATGTGTGGTTATATTTTTGTATGTTTTATAACATGCCGATTTAGTGTCAGAAATTGTTTTAGTTTTGTTTCTGATTTTAGGTTCTGATTAGAAACGGGAGTTGGGAGATGATCCAACCAGTGCTTGGGGACAAATATTCAGGCACCGGTATGATTTTAATAATGGTTATCATTTGTGAACTAAAAGTAACTTTTCAAAGAAAGTTATTTTTATACAGTTACCTGGTTTCTTGACAGGGTATATGTGAATAACTTGTCGGTCTAGGTGTCATATTACCCGGGCCGAGGGCTAGGTCTCATATTACCCGAGCCGAAGGTTTTCAGTTTTCTATGAGAGAATTGTTTAACAGTTCTGGACCGCCTCATGTGTATGCATTTAAACTAAAAATCCTTACAAATGGCGGATGGTAGGGTAACAAAACGTGTGAGATCAGACCGGGACACAAGTTTTAAATGTCTAAATCGTCAGCATAATGTTATATGCTGCGGCTAATTGTATCTTTTTCTTTTATTTTCAGTATAATAAACAATTATGGTCTGATGATGAGCTCAAATCGATGGTACTGATTTATATATTCACCGAGGCCGTAATTTGGTATTCACCGATATTCGCAGATTAAAAAAGTTTTATTTCATGACATATTTTCATAAATATTGCATTTGTCATTTTTCTAAAGGGAAGTTCGCGATATGACGCCGTGTCAGTATACACGCGCTTTTGCATCAAATTTTTCACTCATGTATAAAACTAAGAACACGGTACAACACATAATCGGTGTATCTTGGATACGAACTGTATGATTAGGGCAGACTTCCAATCCTTGTAGTTTGCAGTTTGGCATCCAGCTTGCACATTACCCCACCCATGAAGCATGTTTGTCTCCCCTTAACAAGACCTAACATCATATACCGTTAGCGGATACTATTTCGGGTTTAAAACATGGTCAAAATTATTTTAGAACGCCTAGTTATATTAATGCTTATGTCATACATTTGCAGCGAAGACGCAAGCACTTGCACAGGCACAATTGTTTGATTTGATAGTACACATTGAGAACGATTTAGTCAGAAGAGTACCAACGACGCTAGTCAACCAACTACGAGAAGCTGACCTGAAACTCACTGGACGAAGGAAAATTTCGAATAAGGTTGTCATAGGATCGAGCGTGGGAGGTCTTGTAGGGGGAATTATTGGCATTGTTGGACTGGCATTGATACCTGTCACATTTGGAGCATCCGTAGTCCTATCCCTCACCGGGGCAGGTATTGGACTGGCTTCTGGTTCTGCGGGTGGTGTAGCGAGAGCTGTAGAAGCCGTTCAACAGAACAAATGCGTAAAACCAGTAAGAGAACAAATAGAAAAAGAAATAAATGAAGACATTGCATTAATAAAAATGTTGGAACAATTACAAAGACTTTGTAACATTTGCAAGTTGAACGGTGGAAATGGGAACGTAAATTCCCCTGGTATCAGCTTAAGGGGTTTCATGGCCATTGGGTCATTTTTACGGTCATCATCTCACGCTGCATTTTCTGTGGTATTAGTAGCAGCTAGAATCTCTACCACAGCTGTCACTGCTGTATCTGCCGTGCTAGCCCCGGTTTCGGTTGTTTTGGACGGAGCTTTCCTTGCTGAAGCTTTACATAATGCAGTAAAGAAAGATAACAAAACAAATGCAGGCAAAATGCTGGAAGAAATCGCATTACATTTTGAGATGAAGCATATGATATTTCATAGTATGCTTCGAGGCAATACGGAACTTAACAAGCGCTTGTACAATAGAGAGTTGTAGAGAAAATCGCAGTCATGAAACAGGTTCTTGGGCTCGGCTGACCTTTAACTGGTTACATCAGGTTTCATTTAAATAAACAAGGTAACCTGGTGAATTTACTCCAACCCACCCACCTTTTGGACAATCTTGTGTGGGATAATACATAAAGCATATCTGGTACTATAATATTATTTTTGATATGGATGTATTGAAGATATTCAGTGGATTAATTTGAAATCATTAGGATGTATTATGACAAGACAAATAATAGACTTTTGCAGGATTGTTTGCATAGCTCGTTCATAAGTTAACTTAGAAATCCAAGCTGTCATTTACAGCCACCCCAGTAGTTCAAGTTTAGTATGCATGGATCCCTAATAAGGTGAATCACGCGCGGTAAGGTATTTTAACTATTTTAGTCATTCGCAGTGACATACTATTTAAGATGTGATAGATACATGGATTGAGTTCACTGTATTCAAAATGAAATGTTTTCACATATATATATCATGGTTTCAGGCGTCAACAAATTGATACTGAATAGTCTTTTCTGATGTATAATATGGTGTATAAAGCATTAAATCATGTTACCAAATGACTCTTTTTAATGTTTTTACATGTACATGTATTTTGTTGATTATCCCAAGTTGTTATCTCTCATAAAAATTGATTACGCTATTATTTCGAATTATAAGACATTCTGTCATTACGAATAACTGTTTTGTTCACTTTAACCTTCATATCTCGTTTATGTTAAAAATAAAACGGAACACATTGGTGTAAGGTATTGATTATTTATGTGATTAATATCTGCTTCATTTTTGCAGACATGTGATTGTGTGACATGTGATTGTGTAGTTTGTTTACCCAATTTGATATTTGGTTAGATCTACCCAATTTGAATTATGCAACAATAATAATGGTATTATTATTATTTGATAATAACAGAAACAGTTAATTGCTTGCTAAGGTTTTAACGTCAAAACAAGACTTATTTAACCCCAGTCACACTGGAGCTCACGATTACTTGCGACCACCGGCGACGCGTAAAACCGACGATCATCGGCGATTGTCTGCGACCAAACCCTCTTTGCGCAGAAAAATTTACTACCGCGATTATCGTACGACCAGTTATTGACAATCGTACGACAGTTCATCAGAAAACGTACGATTGTCTCAAGACTGTCTGGGATTACTTACGACTACCCGTGTCCTGTAATGCGATCACCTACAACTTGTCGTAAGACCATCGCACGATTACTAAATACTACTCAAGACTATCAGTGACTAGTGACAATTTGTAAAGACTGTCTTAAGATTGTTGCACGACAGTTTTGCGATTAAGAAAAATCCGAAAAAGACTGATGGATTGGAGGTATAAATAAGGAATTTACAGTGAAACATTCTCATTTATCACAGTAACGAGACAGAGTAAACAACAAAGAATAACTATGGCCGACGCACCAAGGAGACTGCAGATGATTCAACTGCGAATGCTTTTGCAACAACAAGAAGATGCTGCTGCGTTGGTGATGCTCCTGCAACGTAGAAGGAGAAGACAACAACGAAGACAGAGACAGTATTGGGTCCGCCCATGGATTGCTCGCAGGTTGCTTTTTGGAAGTTATGAAAATTTGATGGTAGAGCTAGAGAGGGAAGCCCAGGGCGACTTCATCAACTTCCTTAGGATGGAACCAGCAATGTTCCATGAGCTTCTTCTACGATTAACTCCTAGGCTTACCAAACAAACTACTAAGTTCAGGAAACCGCTTGAGCCTGGCCTGAAGCTGGCCATCACGCTTCGACACCTTGCCTCTGGGGACAGCTACCACAGCCTAAGCTATTCATTCAGGGTACCTCACAATACCATATCGATGTTTGTTAAAGATGTCTGCGAGGCTATTGTTGCTGAATATGGTGATAAGGTTGTGACACTTCCTACAACAGCAGATGCATGGCGTGATGTGGCACAGACGTTTTCTACGCGATGGAACTTCCACCACGCCATAGGTGCTATCGATGGCAAACACATCGCCATTAAAGCCCCCAAAGACTCTGGTTCAGTTTATTATAATTACAAGGGATTCTTCTCTATTATTCTACTCGGTCTGGTTGATGCCGACTATAAGTTTATGTGGGTTGACATAGGAGCCAACGGTTCGACCTCCGACTGTGCCGTATTTAATGCGTCGGATTTGAAAGTGACTGCTATATATAATGTCACGTGGTCTGTGTATTGTCACAGGAAATCTTTAACTAGTCTCTGACGATCGTACGATGGTTGCAATTTATCGTAGAGAAGTCGCTAATTGTCATTTGTAATCGTGGGTGGTCGTAAGACAAGTCACTACTAATCGCACGATGATCTTAAGACTTTGGAAAGACTACCTGCGACCGAGTGACAAGGACATCGGCGCCGACCAGTTGAAGATTATTACAGACTTTCGAACGACGATCGTGCGACAGCCTAAGACCTTATAAGATCACTAGCGACCTGTTTGATCGCAAGGAGGTTTTTGTGCAAGCTCAAAAACCTCTCTGCGACTGAATTTGGTCGTGGCACCTTAATAAGATAACCTGCGACTGTCGAAGATCACCGATGACCGTCGTAAGACTTTTTAAAGATTCTTCGCGACCAGAGGTCACTGGTGATCGTCAACTGGTCTTAAGTGGTCGTAAGCTCTAATGTGACTGGGGCTTAAGGGATCTCTTCAAATCACAGAACTTAACAATAGAGGATTCGGTATGTTGGCGTCTGATAAAGACACGCTCAAAATTATCACCGTCTGTCTTCGGACATAATTAAATGAACTGCATGATTATTCAGGTACCAGAAAAAATAGCAAACATGAAGAAAAGAAACGAAATGTGTTTATGAGTATTAATAACATGATTCTTGAAAAGATTCCTACATTTAAATTAGTATGTTATCCAGTGTTCCGTTTTTCTTTGTTTTTGCGTACGTTTAGTCAGTGTGACATAATTGTTATATTAGTATGTTTAATCGATTAAAGATTAAACACTTTAACCTAGTGTTGGGAAATCGGTTGCAAATCATAATCGATCATCGGTTGGAATCGGTTGCCCCTTCCGATGTGATTTCACGATTATAATCGGTTTCTTAATTTACGCAGTGTTAGGTTTACAAATGGTCTTAGATCAGTAGCAACATAATTACTGGATACTAATAATTTTCAACTTTCTGACCAAAAACTGAATCAAAATCATTTCTGCGCAAAACGGTTTGTGCAACTGAACCGAACCCCTATAGATCCGCCACAAGAATTCTCAAATGCAGAAATGTTGCGTTTTCCTATGAATAATATACTGATTTTAAGGGTGAAGACACAAGATAAGAGGTCTAGTTAATGCAATACATATTTATTCGAAGAATATTTACCATCGTCATATAACTACGCAACTCACGACTTTCGACAAAATCGGCGCCATTTTGCGTTTTTGCTTGTTGCCTGTATTTTTGTACTATTTGCAACAAATTCTGCAAATGCCTTTTGTTAGCTCTAGGTTTTTTTTGTGCGATGGAAGTTCTTCGTTAATCTTGTAGAATCTAAAGTGCTTCTGATTAATTTTTTTGCCTAGGTTCTCGTAAATCTCTCGGTCGCCATTTTAATTTTCAATTTTTCAAAGTGATTTCCCTTTATGGCCGGTGTAAAAGCCGGAACCCGTACCTTTATATTTTGTTTCTTGCACTGCGCATGTCTCAACTGTCAATCGATTATGAGAGAACGACATCGATCATCGACATCGAGAAGCATTTACACGTCGCTAATCGATGTCTTCCGATCATCGGCACATCACTACTTTAACCAGCAGAAATGACTCCTGTTACGTCACACGTCACCACGTGACTTTGCCTATATAAACTCTTGTCTCCGCAGATTCCAGTCTTTTCGATTCTTAATCAACGGAACGAGGTAGAGGCATTGCTGTGGGAAGCACATGGTGAGCTTATTAATATTTGAAAATACATATTTGTTAATTTACTTCATACTCATTTAAGATAATCATTTTATTCAAAGCAATTTCAATTTATCTTTTATATATAATATAAAATACATTTCTATAATAAAATATTTTAAAAAAGAACTTCGTGTTGCTGACGTCATGACCGCGCGCAGCTGCCAAGAGATCGCGTAAACAAATCGATATTACTGTAGGGTCTATAAATTTATAGGTTACGAATTTCGAATTTTTGATCATTTTATAACGAACCTTGATGTAAACCATATTTAAATAATCTCCCACCAGCATTTATCATATATTATGGGCGACCTGTCGTACCTATAACTTTTTTCAGGGGCGTAGTAAGCCTCTACATGTATTCATGCAGATTTATTATTATGCTATAGACGGTTAGGGATCTTGCAATCTCCCTGTCCACTAAGAAAAGTTTTAAAACGATGATATTAGAATCTGTCTGGTGCATTCCGGGCATTCCTTGGTGATTCGCACGCCTGTATATTATAATTTTAATATTACGAAATTAGTTTTTGCAATTTTCTCCTAAAGTTTTTCTCTTATTCTATACCCGAGTAAACAATCCGGAGATGACGAAGCACAAACAGGATGATCTGTCTCGACAAGTACATCGAAAACGGACGGCTTCTCAAGGCGGCGATGACACACGGATGGTCCAGGAGCAGGTGTGGTGGTCCAGGAAACAGAGTGTGAAGGAGGTTGAAACACCATTTCATACATTCTCCACACCAGGTGAAAATATTTTTAAAATCCGACCTTATGCTAGTCATGCTTGACCCACTTATTTTAAAATGATAGTCAAAATAATCAAAACATTTGAAAAACCTGTTGCCTAAACAACCAGATCAAGAATCTTGGGTTAAACAACAATTACATGTTTTGAACGGTGAATCATTTCTTAAACGGAAATACCTCGAAGTCTGAACTAACTTTTTCAATCGCATTTATATCGTAAAAGATATGAAGTTATCAGCCAATGTAAGGTTCGCTTTAAAACACATCGGTTGTTGATTTTACGATTCGAACGATATATTTAACCATACCTCCTCGGAAAATATCCGTTCTAGAGAACATTTCCTCAAGTCCACTGGGGCGTTATGCTCTTTATTCATATTCAAAAAATTTTGTCAACTTGTTCAATGATCTATACGGCAGGAGACAGATAAAAAATTTGATCGTTTATTACATATGATTTTGTCCTCGTTAAATCGTCTGGTAATACCTGCTTTTATTTAATGTCGAGGAAATGGGTTGGTCCTTCATTTGTCTCACATAAAAATAATAAGAAGAAAAGCTATCAGTCGGGTAACCTTAAGTTTAAAACTCGAAGAAAATAACATTAAATTTAAAACAACTCCATTTGGTGTTGGAGGAATGTATTTTTACGCTGAATCTATGAAGCCATGTCATCAGCTAAGAAACCCCCTTATTTCATTAGGAATATCAAGAAAATAAGAGAGAGAACGCTTCCCTGTTTAAAATACATAAAACGTGTATATTTAGCGGCTAGACTGGCTACAAGATGTTATGCTTGAACTTTAAACTGACGCATCCGACAGTTCTAACCTTTAGCGGTTTTTGAATGGCCATTATGCTAAAATAGTGTCTTTAAGGGCATAACTTATTTTAATAAGTGCTCGTGTGGTTCGAGAATCGCGCCTTCGTTGAAACATGAAGTCCTCACAAACGGAAAACTTAATGCATTGAATTCGAAAATTTTAATCCTCTTTCAATGTAATAGAACTATTTAGATCAAAGTGCAAGCATATTCCGGGAAAATGGAATACTATCTGCAACGCTAATTCTGTTAGTCCTTTTCATTGAGCAATAGTGTTTGAATCACTTCCGGTACTTTTGAACCATGCCAGATCTCTTACGAGTGCGTAGAGAATTTCATACCGACATCAGCCTCTGTATCAGATAATTAAAAAGGGGCTAAAACTACTATTTAGACAACTTTACCGCATTTGCGATTAACTGGGGTCTCGAACATCATTTGTATTACTCTAAATATCAATGTTATAACGGAATTTATTGCATCCCTTAAAGCTGCATATTCAGAATTCGTGGGAATACTTGAATATCTCAAATGCGGTTCATATTAATTGCATCCACCATATAAAACTTCAAAATGACTGAACAGAAGCGAATTTCACAGAAATTTTGTCAAATCAGTGTCATTTAGGATCTGTTTGTGAGAAAATTTTACTGCATTCGTAGCGCTATAGCAATTTTGGCTTTGAAAAAATCAACTCGTACGTTGACTTACAAGAAAATTATATTCCATTTACTTTATTAACGGGTCTTCTACTTTTTTACATGTAACAATAAAATTTGATTTTTGAACATATACGATATTTTCGTTATTGATGAGTAACTCCCTTTAAATCAATATCCCCATTTAACTGTTAGCGGTCATATTGCTGCTTTAAGTTACGTTAACATAGTTCACTATACCAGGTAACACAGAACATTTCATGATAAAGCTATATTAGATTGTTTGCTTAAAAACACAGGAAATGTTGTGGTATTTTTTATTTTTTTTTATTTTTTTTTAGGAACAATCTTCGGCAAACTCATTTTCGTCATTGAACAGTAATAAACACGTATGTCGCTGTGTTTTCACTGCCGGTTTTTTCGTTTTAGTCTTACTACGGTTTAGGATTTTCTAAATAAGAACAACAAAATTTATGTTTGTAATACGTCTTGAAGATTTTGTTATGAGAAGCAACATATTTGGGCTCTATTTTACGTCATCGAAAACTGAGCTAAGGGGTTATTGTACGCAGTATTTATGATCACGTGGACATATGCAAAATTAAATCAATTATCTGTCACGCAAGTTTGTCATTTCAATTGAAGTCACTTGAATCTTTTGAATTTTTACATAGTTATGTCCGATGAATTATTAAAACGAACTACGTTCAGGCGATTGGAACTCTTTGAATATTCTGCCATATTATATATGATTGATATTATAATGTGACTTTCTAAATATTACTATTTCTGGCTATCCGAGCTCTTTGAAGGATGTGCAATGTTGCCTATAATGAATTGTCAGTATAATATGACGTTAAATAATTCTACTATTTATTGCCATCCGAGCTCTTTGAAGGATGTGCTATGTTTTATATAATGAATTCTATTTATAATGACTGTGACTTTCAATAATTTTACTATTTCTGGCAATCCGAGCTCTTTGAAGGATGTGTCATGTTGTATATAATGTATTGTTTTTAAAATATGACTTTCTGAATAAAACTTGATAAATAGTATTACATGTACTATATGAAACAGTTGGGCTATCTATTGCTAAATTTCTATAGACCCCCTCTCCCATCAGCCCAACAATTCATTTGACGACCACCATTTTCAATTAAATTCAAAATATAGAAAAAATGATTTAAATATTTGGAAAAAGGGCTGCCGAGCTTAATGTGGAGGCAGGCAGTCCGTGTTTATTAAACAAGGGGTCGTCACTTTTCAAAATTATAATGTGATGTTATCAGTTGCCATATGCTGTAATGTGAAAGCCGGCAACATCTTTTGGCATTTAAATACAGATAGGTCCCGTTGAATGCTATTTTCTGGACATTCGAGCTATTTGAAGGATGTACCATTCTGCTATTATGACTGTTGACAGCATAAATGGCATAATAAACTTCTGTTAAGCGGATTTGTTTCCGTTTATACGTTTGAAAAAATGTGGAGGCAGGCAGTCCGTGTTCATTAAACAAGGGGTCGTCAGTTTTCAAAATTATAATGTGATGTTATCAGTTGCCATATGCTGTAATGTGAAAGCCGGCAACATCTTTTGGCATTTAAATACAGATAGGTTCCGTTGAATGCTATTTTCTGGACATCCGAGTTATTTGAAGGATGTACCATTAAGCTATTTTGACTGTTGACAGGATAAATAGCATAATAAACTTCTGTTTAGCGGATTTGTTTCCGTTTATACGTTTGAAAAAATGTAGAGACAGGCAGTCCGTGTTCATTAAACAAGAGGTCGTCAGTTTCAAAATTATTATGTGATGTTACCAGTTGCCATATGCTGTAATGTGAAAGCGGGAAACACCTTTTTGCATTTAAATACAGATTGGTTACGTTGAATGCTATTTTCTGGACATCCGAACTATTTTGATATTACAGCTGTTGACAGGATAAATATTGCAATAAACTTATATTTAGCGGATTTGTTTCCGTTTATATGTTTGAAAAATTTACTTTACCTTCATTTCCACTCTTGACTTACAATTAAGTTATTAAATATACCAACAATCAAATTATGTCTACTAAGTCCAATCTAGAGATGGCCATAAGTGGTCTATAAAAGCGGATGGTCTTTGTTCCAAATACAATTATTCCTTTATTTATTGACGGAAAAATTGGTATTTTATTTATAAAGTATTTTTTCACAGGCGGTCGTTATTCAAGGGTAGTTTGACTGTAATATTAAACCAGTGACATAATGCATGATAATGTAAATGTTTATTGACTTTCGACCGGTCGTCTGAAGATTTAATTATTTTTTATCGGGTAAGCGACCTTGGGTTAGGAATAAAACACTAAATCTTACATTGATGGTCAAAAAATTTTTACAGAGTCGTTAGGGATGAAGTCTTATATAAGTTTTATTTGGTCGCAGCCTCTACCTAGAAGGTCTTGGCGGTATATTACGAACAATTTTATTGCAAACCAAATGTAAACAATATTAAACAGTTTCCTGCGAACTAACTGCAGAAAACGGGGGTGGTTGTCTTAAAATTCTCGATATCAATCGAGATACCCTTTACTTTTCATCAGTTCTTCCCTGGATACGAGATTATGGTTAAAACCACCCGGTATATTGGGAGCTGTTTATAAATTCCTTGTACATTGCCAAACACGTTTTTACTACAACAGACATTGTTTTTGTCACTGAATTTTATCCTAATGTATAAATATTAGTTGGCTATTTTACTGTCATTAGCTAAATAAACTTCTGCCGCAACCAGTTTATTAACCGGCAGCTTGGAACTTCTCAACAATTATTATATAATAAGTACCAGGACGTAATGTTTGCATAAAATTGTCATGGGTGTTGGGTCGTTTTATGATATTCCGCTTTTTGGCGGAAGGTTCGTTCGCTTACTCTCTCACCTTTTTAACGATTGTTTAATATCATAAACCTCTTGCGCTCGTGGACGAAGCAAGAAATAACGTCAATTCATATTCAATAATTCTAATGGAAGTTTTACTCAGTTTGCATTGTTAAGCTATATATTAAATATTATCTAAACCCAGCCATGACAATTTTTTGCCAATCCTTAATAAAATAAAAATATATAAATCATTTGTTTTAGTCATTGTTTGCTGGTTAATTATATTTGTGTGCGATTTCTTTCATTTTGCATTGTTTTATATGTTTTGCAGTGTGAGCGTCTTATAACAGAAACTCCTGGTAATAAAGTCATTGTCAACATTCCTTCAGTTTCTTCAGTTTGAATTAATAATTATGCGTAATCATCAATATCAATAAGTTCTTAAAGTAGTTGATTTGTTTGAATGATAACCGTCTTTATTGCTGCTAAAGTTAAGTTTTGGAAATAATTAGTATTTACCCTTGCTTTTTAAGAGTTGAATGTACATTTGTGTAATAAACAATAACATAAATCACTTTCTTGTTGGTCTTTTTAATTTTTTCGCTGTATTTAAATGAAAATTGAGAAGAGTTGCCACATAGCCACATTCAGACTTTTCAATACACACTGGCCCCAGAATACAGTTTTAGCCCTCTGGTTACCCAAAATAAGGAAGTTCTTACACAGTAAAGAGTTGATCTTTTCGAGGATGAATACTGATTGAAATTTGAATGAAGAATACTGATTAAATAGCATTTTTGTACAGAGTACGTCTGAAGCAGTAAGTAAATATCAATTTTGGGTGAATTTTAATGATAGATTTTTGTAAATCAGCCTATGAACCGGGGTTGTTTTGCCTGTTTACTGCCGAGATTGTTAACCTGTCAAATCATCCGAGAGACTTTGGAAATGATTGCGCAAGGAAGCAGGTCAAGGTACCATTTCTTGTGGCTAGAATATGTCGCATTGGATAGTACTACAAGTTCAGGTGAGATATTTCAATTAGGGTCGTTAATAAAAATGTTCGGTCGGCAAATGCTTATATCAAACATGTAAGGAAAAAATTGTGTTCTTATTCCATACTAGTAGGAAAGTAAAAAATAGTTTAACACCAAAAATCCATTAACAATGGCAAATGCTTAAGCACGTTCGAGATTGTACAAAGAATTGGGTAAATTACCTCCTGTCAGTGGTCAGTGACACTAGAATGATTGCCACAGTAGTGTGGCTTTAAAGTTGTAAGACGCTTAACCTCTCGCTTTTCAAACCACATTTGCAATATTCTTGGATTGCTTTTCAGAGATTCTCTTTCTTCAACACCATTCTTTTAACAATGAGGCATCTGTAAAAAGTATCCTCATACATCTATTCGGTGCTCTTGTCAAACGAAATTCGAACGAGATTATGGACGACAATTATATTTATTAACAATCGGCTACTACTATAAAAATATTTATGCCCGTTTTACATGTGTGATTAAAATATCCGACTTTTACAGCTTCGTATGAGGCACAAATTCAAATTGCAATTATTGGTGTTGTTTTATTTTAATTTACGAGAAAACTGCGAGGTTTGGGCACCGAACAAACTTTTTTGAAACATTTCCAGCGGTAAACTCTCATCTTTTTCCAATGCTGCAACATATTATGTTCGTGTTTGTGTCTGTATGAGAAGGTTGCATGTTCTGTTTTCAACTTTACCTGATACGCTTATTCACCTTTTTTAATGAAAAAGTTGCAGTAACGTAAATACGAAACCAGTATTCTGTGACTGAATACTGGCGTTGAGGTATCAATCTGTGAATCGAAGCTTTTTGTATAATAAAGGCCTTCTACACTTTCTCGACCCTTTTTTCACTTAAATCCCAAACAGTGCTACATTATGATTTTTATTTACAGAAAGAAGTAAGATTTCCATTATATTTATTGACTTTCAATAAAAAGATTTTTTAATTGTGCAAATTTATTCATATTGCTTCGGGAACATGCAATTCATTAATAATTGTTGAAACCAACCACTTGTGAGAACATTTACGAAATAAACTTGATGTTGCTACAAAACAGTAAATATATTTTTATACATTCTGGGAGTGATAACATCCCGTTAAAATGCTGAGAGAACGAGTTGGTGAAGAGAGATAGAGCATGAAATTGGTCTAAATCAATGACACTGTATGAATATGTTACAAACATAACATGATGTAACAGACGTAACATGTAACCGTTTGATATAAAACAACACTAATTCATGTATGAAAAGTAGCAACTGTATCATTTATGTAACCGTATTCAATTTGGAACATCACAAAAACGCGTTGGGAAGTAGAAGAATTTAATATTTCCACGCCATAAGCGTTTATCATAAAAATCACTCCAACATTGTAACATTTAGATTAAAAAACTGACACACTTCTGCACCCACTGTAACAGTTGTAACATCAGTGTAACATCTGTGTAACATTATTTTAACATCACTGTAACGCATTAAGAATCTATAAAAAAAATAAATATTTTTACATGTTGAGCCATCATCTTCAAAATCACTGTAACATTGTAACATTTAGGTTTAAAAATCGGTACATTTCTGCACGCACTGTAACACATGTAACATCCGTGTAACATTATTGTAACATCACTGTAACGTATTGAGAATGTATTGAAAATTGATATTTTTACTTTTTGAACCCTCAAATCCAAAATCGCTGTAACATTGTAACATTTAGATTTTAAAACTGACACATTTCTGCACGCACTGTAACGCTTATACATGACGTGTAACATTATTGTAACATCACTGTAACGAATTGAGAATCTATTGAAATTTGATCTTTTTACTTTTTGAGCACTCATCTTCAAAATCACTGTAACATTGTAACATTTCGAATTCAAAATCGATACACTTCTGCACGCACTGTAACACATGTAACATCAGTGTAACATTATTGTAACATCACTGTAACGAATTGAGATTTTATTGAAAATTGATATATTTGCTTTTAAAGCCCTCATCTTCAAAATCATTGTAACATTTAAATTTAAAACTCGATACCTTTCTGCTTGCACTGTAACACATGTAACATCCGTGTAACATTACTGTAACATCACCGTAACGCATTGAGAATCTATTGAAAATTGATATTCTTACATTTTGAGCCCTAATCTTCGAAATCACTGTAACATTGTAACATTTCGAATTGAAAACTGACACATTTCTGCACGCACTGTAACACTTGTAACATCTATGTAACATTATTGTAACATCACTGTAACGCATTGAGAATATATTAAAAATTAATATTGTTACTTTTTGAGCCATCATCTTCAAAATCACTGAAACATTGTAACATTTAGATTTTAAAATCGATACATTTCTGCACGCACTGTAACACATGTAACATCCGTGTCACATTATTGTAACATCACTGTAACGTATTGAGAATGTTTTGAAAATTGATATTTTTACTTTTTGAACCCTCATATCCAAAATCGCTGTAACATTGTAACATTTAGATTTTAAACTTTGCACATTTCTGCACGCACTGTAACACTTGTAAAATCAGTGTAACATTATTGTAACATCACTGTAACGAATTGAGAATCTATTGAAATTTTATCTTTTTACTTTTTGAGCACTCATCTTCAAAATCACTGTAACATTGTAACATTTAGATTTTAAAATCGATACATTTCTGCACGCACTGTAACACATGTAACATCCGTGTAACATTACTGTAACAACACCGTAACGCATTGAGAATCTATTGAAAATTGATATATTTGCTTTTAAAGCCCTAATCTTCGAAATCACTGTTACATTAAAACATTTCGAATTCAAAATCGATACATTTCTGCACGCACTGTAACGCTTGTAACATCCGTGTCACATTACTGTAACATCACTGTAACGTATTGAGAATGTTTTGAAAATTGATATTTTTACTTTTTGAACCCTCATATCCAAAATCGCTGTAACATTGTAACATTTAGATTTTAAACTTTGCACATTTCTGCACGCACTGTAACACTTGTAAAATCAGTGTAACATTATTGTAACATCACTGTAACGAATTGAGAATCTATTGAAATTTTATCTTTTTACTTTTTGAGCACTTATCTTCAAAATCACTGTAACATTGTAACATTTAGATTTTAAAATCGATACATTTCTGCACGCACTGTAACACATGTAACATCTGTGTAACATTACTGTAACATCACTGTAACGCATTGAGAATCTATTGAAAATTGATATTTTTACTTTTTGAGCCCTAATCTTCGAAATCACTGTTACATTAAAACATTTCGAATTCAAAATCGATACATTTCTGCACGCACTGTAACGCTTGTAACATCCGTGTAACATTATTGTAACATCACTGTACCGTACTGAGAATATATAAAAAATTAATATTTTTATTTTTTGAGCCATCATCTTCAAAATCACTGTAACATTGTAACATTTAGATTTCAAAATCGATACATTTCTGGACGGACTGTAACACATGTAACATCCGTGTAATATTATTGTAAAATCACTGTCACGTATTGAGAATCTATTGAAAATTGATATTTTTACTTTTTGAACCTTCATATCCAAAATCGCTGTAACATTGTAACATTTAGATTTTAAACCTGACACATGTCTGCACGCACTGTAACACTTGTAACATCCGTGTAACATTATTGTAACATCACTGTAACGCTCTGAAACATTATTGAAAATTTATTTATTTTTTTACTTTTTGAGCCCTCAACTTCAAAATCACTGTAACATTGTAACATTTCGAATTCCAAATCGATACATTTCTGCACGCACTGTAACACATGTAACATCCGTGTAACATTATTGTAACATCACTGTAACGCATTGAGAATATATTGAAAATTGATATTTTTACTTTTTGAGCCCTCATCTTCAAAATCACTGTAACATTGTAACATTTCGAATTGAAAACTGACACATTTCTGCACGCACTGTAACACTTGTAACATCTGTGTAACATTATTGTAACATCAATGTAACGCATTGAGAATATATTAAAAATTAATATTGTTACTTTTTCAGCCATCATCTTCAAAATCACTGTAACATTGTAACATTTAGATTTTAAAATCGAAACATTTCTGCACGCACTGTAACACATGTAACATCAGTGTAACATTATTGTAACATCACTGTAACGTATTGAGAATGTTTTGAAAATTGATATTTTTACTTTTTGAACCCTCATATCCAAAATCGCTGTAACATTGTAACATTTAGATTTTGAACCTGACACATATCTGCACGCAATGTAACACTTGTAACATATGTGTAACATTATTGTAACATCACTGTAACGCACTGAAACATTATTGAAAATTTTTTTTTTTTTACTTTTTGAGCTCTCAACTTCAAAATCACTGTAACATTGTAACATTTCGAATTCCAAATCGATACATTTCTGCACGCACTGTAACATATGTAACATCCGTGGAACATTATTGTAACATAACTGTAACGCATTGAGAATATATTGAAAATTGATATTTTCACTTTTTGAGCCCTCATCTTCAAAATCACTGTAACATTGTAACATTTCGAATTCAAAATTGACACATTTCTGCACACACTGTAACACATGTAACATCCATGTAACATTATCGTAACATCACTGTAACGTATTGAGAATGTATTGAAAATTGATAATTTTACTTTTTGAACCCTCATATCCAAAATCGCTGTAACATTGTAACATTGAGATTTTAAACCTGACACATTTCTGCACGCACTGTAACATTTGTAACATCAGTGTAACATTATTGTAACATCACTGTATCGCATTGAGAATCTATTGAAATTTTATCTTTTTGAGCACTATTCTTCAAAATCACTGTAACATTTTAACATTTAGATTTCAAAATCGATACATTTCTGCACGCACTGTAACACATGTAACATCCGTGTAACACTATTGTAACATCAATGTAACGTTGTGAGATTCTATTGAAAATTTATTTTTGTTACTTTTTTAGCCCTCATCTCCAAAATCGCGTTAACATTGTAACATTTCGATTTCAAAATCGATACATTTCTGAATGCACTGTAACACTTGTAAAATCAGTGTTTTATTATTGTAACATATCGACAATCTATTGAAAATTGATATTTTTAATTTTTGAGCACTCATCTCCAAAAACACTGTTATATTGTAACATTTAGATTTTAAACCTGACACATTTCTGCACGCTCTGTAACACTTGAAACCTCAGTGTAACATTATTGTAACATCACTGTAACGCATTGAGAATCTATTAAAAATTAATATTAATTACTCTTTAAAATCACTGTAACATTGTAACATTTAGATTTCAAAATCGATACATTTCTGAATGCACTGTAACACATGTAACATCTGTGTAAACTTATTATAACATCGTTGTAACTCATTGAGAATCTTTTGAAACTTGATATTTTGGGTTTTACTTTTGAGTCGTCATATTCAAAATCAATGTTACATAGAATTCACACTCGACACATTTCTTTATGCACTGTTACACGTGTAACATCAGTGTAACATTATTGTAACATTACTGTAACGCAGTCAGCTACAAAGGAAAATTGGTATTTGTACTCTTGTGCCTACATCTGTTTTTATTAACATTGACCTCGAATTGCAAAAAAAAATAGAACTAATAGCAATCAAGACGTCGGCGTTATTCTGTGCATGTGTACAATGTTAGATTGAACCAAACTGTTCATGTTAAACCCTTGTCCAAGAATACCGAGGTGAGCTCAGTACGATCGCAAGTATCGCCGCAGCAACGCAGTTACATCGCCAGTAAACGCAGTTGGATCGCATAGAACGCCTGGCCACGGCGCTCACTTTGAGCATGCACAAAACAAACGCCATCGCTCGGCGTTCTGATAAGAGCGCAGTGAGGTCTCCGTACGGTCGCCGTCGCAGCGCAGTAAGGTCTCCTACAAAATAACACGAGCTTCATCGGTTTCAGTTCAGTCATCTGCTCCTGTACCCAGGCTGATTTCTGCGAAATTCACACAGACATGTTCTCTAAGACTGGTTAAGTTCGCTGCTGAAGTGAAAGCGCAAAGCACGCAGTGGAAGCGCCGTAAGCGCGTCGTGAAAGCGCAGTGCACGCGGTGAAAGCGTCGTAAGAGCGGTGGAAGCGAGCAAAGATAGTCCTATAATTGCCCTGTCAACATTACCGTAATTTCGTCAGTTATGTCTGCTATAAAAATTGTGTTGTGGTTTTTGGTAAAATTATACATACGTGGATCGACCTGCACACGAAATTTAGAATCCAAAGAAAATAAATGAATTCACTGCATTATTAATTATTAAACTTGTGGCTGTGGTGTACAGTTAAATAATTCAATTTCGCGCGGTTTTAATTTTCGCGTATTTCGCGCTCTGGCAAGAGCGCTTAATTCAACCCCAGCGAAATCAAGCCTTTTAACAGTGTTTCCTTATAGGAAAACACAGTTGCGCGAATTCATGACCCCGCGAATTTGTTATTTAAGGGGTTTGCGCGAAAATTCGTCCCCGCGAAATATAATGATACTGCAGTATTTTGTAATGATAAGCAATTGTAGTACCAGTATCAAAGCTGTAGCTTGAATGATCACTCCCATAAAGATCACACTGAAATTGAGAACACAAATGTAGACCACCTAATATTTTAACCAACTTTGCCCAGTCCCAATGCCAGTCTTAATAGCGATGTTTCGCTGTACATAGTTCTGAGAAATTCTGATTTTCAGAATTTCCAAACTCTAACCCCTACTTTAAAAAAAATAATGCTAAGCCATCACCTTTTTATCACTGATATGATTGTTTATTAGTAGAAACGTTTTAACTGTAGAAACTGGTAGAGTTATGGGACAGGTCGTTGTTTTAAATAATGATCAATTGTTGGCATGTATGTGGCCAATTTAAAACAAAAACTAGGTTTAATTTTTCTTGTAACAATGCAAGACAAAATTTTTCTTGACAGATAGTTATAATTATATTATGTGTTTTTCATTGTAAATAACATATGAGAAAAGTTAACTACTTTTAACTTCATTATATATGGCTATTTCGAGTGAATTTTTAATTGGTTCAATTTCCGTTTTGATAGTAAAGATTGTAGCGATTTTCGTTCGTTTATGTAATACGGTGGCGCCGATTTACATTAAAACATATTAAACAGGCCTAAAATGTAAAAGTAAAATGTATAAAAAATGTATACAAAAATTCTTTGTGAAAACGTTTCCGTAAAATATCAAAATTTGTTTGAAATAAAATTTCGCTGCATTTTTTCTGAGGTTGCTTTTCTTAATGTGGTTTAGATTTAGTTTTCTGTGTATTATAGTTGGATTAAATCTTTATACTACTAATAACGCAGATGTTACATGTGTAACGGTGCGTATAGAAATGTATCGATTTTGAAATCGAAATGTTACAATGTTACAGTGATTTTGAAGATGATAGATTCTCAATACGTTACAGTGATGTTACAATAATGTTACGCAGATGTTACATGTGTTACACTGCATACACATATGAATCGGGCTTGAAATCTTAAAGCGTTAAAATTTAATGCGTTAATTTGCAATCTTTTAATTTCTATCACATAATACTATATGTTACGTGTGTTACAGATAGTTACGTTTGTAACAAATGCGCAGTGTGTCGGTAATTTAGACCAATTCCGTGCGCTAGATGGGTGAAGACCCTGGTTTCTGGTCAACTCTGCATTGCCCCAGAGCGCCACTATGTAAAATATTTCGTAGTTTTGATAAAAGTCATGTAAACTAAATTACAGAAGGACCAAATCTTATAATGTAATTCTATAGGAAACTATTTAGTGGTCTCTGACCTGAATAGAGTTTATCTTCGCAAATTACACAATTGATAAGTTTTTAAGTGTGTTTATAAAACTTCGAACTACAGCAAAAAAAACAACAACAAGATAATTCATAGTTTTAATATAGCTTTCACCTTTGAAAATTAATTACACGTACATCATACAGTATCCCAACGGAATCAGCATTTATTTCATATTTATGGCCAACCTTGGACGCTATGTAAGACTGTAGGCAGTCAGCCAGGTAGCTGAATATGTGAAATGATATAAGATACATTTGATTCACACATATCCTATGCCGTTTCCATCAAATGATTATTTTTATTGATTTTATTAAAATCTCTGACTACCGAAAGGCTACACTTTAAGTCATTACGGCCTCACTATTTGGTCAAAACGGCTTCAATTTTGAAATAAAATTTTAATATTATATAAAGGGGAAATTATGAATCAGTTCTCTCTGAATCTGCCATATACTCCAGACCCTCTTAACAGAGTATTACGTGGAGTGCGCAGTCTGAATGTTTTGGGAGTAGCATTAGGTTTAAATTAAAAGATTTAAATTTTGGTGGTAGTTTGGGTTGGTTCCTGTAATTTACCCGATGACTCCTTACAAGCTGAAAAACAAGAAGAAGCTTACAGGAAGCCGGAAGTGTTTGTCTTTAATTTGGTTTACCCAGGGTACTACAAGAAAAAAGATGAATAATAGATGATGATTGAATGATGTGGATGAGAAACAAATGGTCTGATGGGGATGAAAGATGAGGATGAAGGTTGATGATTATTTGCAGCACTCTGGGTCAGAAACAATGGCTATACAGCCTTGCCTTGAATAAGGCCAGGCTGTCTGCCTGAGTGATGTCCGGTGGTAGACTATTCCAGATCTTCGCCGTAAATGGGAAGAATGAATGCCTATGCCCGTCAACCCTGGAGAAGGGGATACTGTATCAGTGTCTCTGTGTTTTATGTATGTATTGAGGGAACTGGATCCGTACTAGGTTTTGTTGGATTTTATAAAACATACATAATGATGCTACTTTACGGCGTTTTTCTAGTGTAGGTAAATTGATCTTATTTAGTAATTTGGTAATGCTGCTTGTATAACTGTAGTCATTGAAAATAAATCTAACTGCACGATGCTGAACCATTTCTATCTGATTTATGTACTTCTTTTGCCAGGGATCCCAGACGGAGGCACAATACTCCAAACAAGAACGAACATATATCTTATAGGCTATTTCTTTGAGTTTTGGGATATCAGTTTGGATATTTCTTTTGATGAATTTTAGAGTGTTGTTAGCTTTAGTTGTGAGATTGTTGATGTGTTTAGCCCAAGAGATGGTTGAAGAGATTGTTACTCCAAGATACTTTGCGAGTGAGGAAGATTGAAGTGTTACGCCATGGAGTTTGTAAGGAAAGATGATGGGCTTTTTTCTGTTTGTGACCCGTAACACTTCACATTTTTCAGGATTGAAGGACATCAACCATTCTTCCTCCCATAATTGAAGCTTGTCTAGGTCTGTTTGTAATGTATGGCAATCATCTATGGATGTAATGGTCAGATAGGCTATGGTGTCATCGGCAAAAAGTCGGATATTACTGACAATGTCAACTGGCATGTCGGATATTACTGACAATGTCAACTGGCATGTCGATGTAATGGTCAGATAGGCTATGGTGTCATCGGCAAAAAGTCGGATATTACTGACAATGTCAACTGGCATGTCATTGATGTAAATAAGGAAAAGACAGGGGCCCATGACTGACCCCTGAGGGACTCCTGACAGGACCCCACAGCTTGAGGACATTTCGCCATCAAGGACAACCTTCTGGGTGCGATCAGATAAGAATGATTTGATCCAAGAAATTACAGATTGATCAACACCGATTCTGTGTAGTTTCAGGAGAAGTCTTTGGTGATCGACTTTATCAAAGGCCTTACAAAAGTCCATGCTGATAACATCAGTTTGTTTACTTGAGTTTTAATATATTGTGTCGTGTAGATCTTGTACGAACTGAATGAGTTGAGTTTCACAACTTAATTTAGATCTGAAGCCATGTTGATTTTTATATAGGAGATTATTGCTATCTAAGAATGACATAATATTTGATACTAGAATGTGTTCCATGATTTTACAGCAAATACATGTAAGAGAGATAGGCCTATAGTTAGAAGGGTTAGTCCTTGACCCTTTCTTGAAGACAGGGCTCACAGAAGCGTTTTTCCAATCAGTAGGAATGTTGCCTTCAACAAGTGATGGGGCAAATATGTCCTCAAGGATGGGGGCTATGGGCTGGTGTAACTCTTTAAGAACTCTCGGGGAAATGCTGTCCGGGCCACATGCCTTGGTAGGGTTGAGCTGTTTCAGCTGTTTCATTACCCCAGTCACTGAAATTGTTATATTAGGCATTTTTGGTTTAAATGGGTTAGGAGGAATTAGCATTTCAGTAATATGACTTAGTTTTAGGGGCTGAGGGATTGTGAAAGCAGACTGGAATTGTTTATTTAGTATGTTAACTTTCTCTTGGGAGGAAGTAAAGGTGTTTCCTTCGGATTTAAGGGAGAATATGCTATTACTGTCAGATTTTTTCTGTTTAATAAATGTCCAAAAACGTTTACTAGGTTTAGGGTTTTCTTCATGTGTGTTTTCATCCACAAGAATTTTCTCAAGATAGGAATTGTAGGAAGTACGTATTTTACTTTGAATCAGATGTTTAATTTCTTTTAATTTACTTGACTTCTTGTTTTGTTTGTTTTTACTATACAGTTTATCACGTTTATGCATTAGTCTTTTGATTTCTTTTGTAATCCAAGGGAGGTTTTCTTTATTTTTGCATAGTTTTGAAGGAACATGTTTATCTGTGAGTTTTTTTAGTATATTTTTGAAAACTGTCCATTTTGTCTCTGTGTTCTGTTTGTCTGTGGTCTTAAAGTAAGAGTCTTGTTGGTCATACATGTCATTGCAGAAGGCTTCCCAATCTGTTTTATTATATAAGAATATCTTTCTTGGTTTCTGGAAACGACTGCCTGGGTTTATTAGGAATTCATGGTGTATGATGTCATGGTCACCAAGTCCAAGAGGTGGTAAACTATGGATGTTTTGAACTAGGTTTGGGTTATTTGTGAGAAACAGGTCAAGGATATTTGGACCCCAAGTGGGAATTTTAACTACTTGTAATACGAGTGTTTTTTGTTTCAAAGTTCAAAGACTTAATACTAACTTAGTCGCTCACATATGATGAAATTTGTTATTTCATAACTAAAATAAACTGAAAACAATTTAATACTTGATTGTACATTATAGATGGATTTATACATATGTGGATTGTACTACTGACTCTCCGGTGGGTATTGTGATCCGAAACAGTCCGGGAAGTAGTCGGTTGTTAAACGTGAACGAAATACAATAGCTGAGTTATTCCCCTTTCTTGCATATCGCCATTTGCATTTGAGCTTGATACAATTTTTTGCAGATGTATGTTGGCAATAAATCTTCTTAAACTTACATTTCACGATTGTATTCTTAGACTGCTATTATGTTGTTTTGCTTCTCAACCATGTAGTCTCAATAATTCGACTGCAAGCACAGACCCATTATCATGCTGACTTTTTACAGATGTCTGTCCTTTACGTCTCAACCAAAATAGACCAAAACTGTGGTGGAATTCGGCGAGGGTTAAGATTTTTAAGAACCCGAGTTTAACTGTTTTTTTTCCTTAAAATCTGTACACAAGCATGTTCACTTATTGTTTTAAAACACATCTGCGATCAAAATAAATACTAAAATATTATATTTTGTGAAAAATTTCTGTTAAACCCATTACCGTTAAATCGCCGTCTCAGGTTTACATCGCCATGCGGGGCGGAGCTTCGATCCAACACGCTAACCAATGAAATTAAGATCTTTCTTCAAAACAATTATGTACAGTAAAGGAGGGTAAAAATATTCGAAACGTGAAATTTATGTATGATCTCTTGCGTGTTTATTAAGCAGAAAGAAGAAGTTGCAACTGATTTATAGTTTCATTTACGTTATATTAACGATTTAGTTCTAAACCGGCATTCTGGTTACAAAATATAGCTTTAAAAAAGAAAGAAATAATCTGACGGGGGTGGAGATGGTAGGCTGTGATCGGTGTTTTTCTTGTGCATTATGATGATATGAACAAGCCTGTATTTTCGTTTATCAACAATAAAAACTACAACAAACTCAGAGCATTTTTAATAAAGTATATACAACAGTGATTAAAAACTTTCAAGACTGTAATTCGTCGTACAGTTTTATTTCTTTACTCTGACCAATTTGACTCTATAACTGCAAGTATTTACATGACAACATTTACAGCGCAACCCGTTTCGCCTTGTCCAACCTTTTTGACAACTTCTTAATTCTATTTGAAAATTTTGTGTAGTTTATTTTTGTCACTGACGAAACTTTAGGAAGGTCTATGAATGGTCTATGATGAAAAGTATTACGGATGAAATAATGAAGGACATTTGTATCAGTAAGTCTTGCGTTCGAATGAATGTCTTAAAAAACTTGTTAACAAAAAGCATGAGCTCAGACAAATTACCCCGAGCAACGGCCAACTGTGACAAAACTTGTCATATTTGCACATGTTCATTATGTAACTGTTGCACAAGTTGTGCAGCTGTTTGTGTTTGTACTGGGAAAATGGACGCTAGAGATCGCTTATTGTTTTAAAAAACTATAGAACTTTATTACAAAAAACATCAGCTCTGACAAGATATTATGTGCAACAGTCGACAGAGTCATAACATGTGATACTTGTTTAATGTTGTTTAATATCAATAATGTGCAGTGCCGGTAAATACATGTTCAAGTAAACGTTAAAAAATCTTTTGTATTAAAGGTTTATAAGTTATTAGTGAGTTCCTTTTTTTCTCATATTTTTGACAAAAGAAATCATAGTGTTTTTTGCCGGAAAGAAAATAAAGTATTTTGTAATTGACAAGAATTGATCAATCTTGACTAAAATGTGTAAAACGGCGTTTAACGCTTACGCGCAGTACAGGTTATCATATAGTAGCGTCGTGTTTACATCAGCTGTCGATATCCAATATGGTAGAGCTAGGTAGATTTTACCGTGTTAAATCAGTTTGAAAGTTTAACTGCCGATGTGAACGATTGCGTGAATGGATTTTCTTTATAGATGTCTCATCTGATGCAGAAAATTACAAGCTTTCTGTACATGTAAAAATTATGCAGGTAAAACCCAATTTTTTAGCCATAAATCGTGCCCAACGGATTTCGTTGGGCATTACATACGCAAAGAAGACAACTTTTCCACCACAGTTTTGGTCTATTTTGGTTTGTACTCTGAAGGGGGATATTGACCCAGCAAAAAAATAGCACAATATCCACCTTTTAGAGTACAATTATTTGGACTACTCAACCATGTGCCTTTTCAAGGCTTTTGTTGGAATTATTTAGACGAGTGTTAAATCGACGACGAATCACAGATGCTTTCCAAGCTTTCCAAGTTTTTTCCCCAACTTTTGAGAGACAACCCCATCGTTTTTGTTTCATCTAAATTAAATTCTTAATACCAAGATTTCAAAAACGTACGGAGGTGAACAAGATCCGCCAAAAGTAAAAATAAAATAGATTTAAATGTCAACAACTTGATAATATGGTCGACTAACAAGTTTTTGTGGTATAAACAGTTTTTGTGGTATTTATCATTAACATCGTTTACATCGAAGCACGTGAAGATATACCGGATACTCTGACTCATACTTTTGACAGATTAAACTTTTTCACAAAATATGCGGTTGAAACAGGTTAAAAGATGCTTAAATCATTAAACAAGTGTAAAATTATTTTCAATACCCAAATAACAATTTACTTTATAATCAAGGAACTTCATTCTTGATATTTCTTAAGAAATGAGCTCTCGGAAAGCTTATTTTACTTAATGCAGAATGCTAAGCGATCATCACATGTTAGGGAGCTTCTCAAAGTTATAAACAAATGAAAAATTGCTGTCAGACTGATTAAACTAGTCTGGTTGTATTATTGTTTTGAGATGACCCCCGAAAACTTGTTGGTGACGTCATTGATAACATGGCTGGTAGTTGGGTTAATAAAAACACTGGAAATACGATTTGGAAAGTCTTCGTTGAATGAATCTCATTGAAGTGAATAGATAAGCATCAGTTTAACAAAACTTGTTTTCTTTTCCCAACCAGCATGATTACTGACAGACATGGGTCGAATTAAATTTTAATGCTAATGCATTAATAATGCATTACTTTTTGTCAGTAATGAAAGGTAATGATTAATGCAACAGATTTAGCATTATTTTAATGCTAATTTAATGCATTACCTATGCCAAAATGCTTTAATGCTTAGCATTATTGAGCATTAATTGGATTTTGTTTACTATTGGATTTTGTTGATTCATTTACATTTATATATACGCCTTTCCAATAAACAGTTTCGCAGACAGTCCTGTACGAGTTACTTCCCGCGACCGAAAATCAATCCAAAACGAGGCTCTGCAGGATAGCTGAACAATCGGGCTAATGGCTTAAGCACATAATAGCTAACCTTATCCGCTATATTGCAGGTCTGCGTTCGTCGCCGGCGGTAAAAAAAATAAGTTGCTGGTCTGTTATTCTAGCCAGACTTTTTTATGTTTACTATTTGTTAGATATTTAGATTTTTAATGATTTAAGAACATGTACCATTCTTGTTGATAGTAGGCAGTATGAAACGCATTTTGGACAAACATAAGCATTAATTTTACCAATTATGTACAGCAATTTCTGCTTAATATCTTTTCTGTGTGGGGAGGCTGTGTATGCTGGATGTGGCCATTCCTGATATGCATATTTCATTTTTTTCTGCTGAAAATATATTTTACTGGTGTAAATGTTGCAAATTGCTAAGGCTAGTAATGCACTATTATCCTGAAATCGTGATATGTCAACATCTGGTTACATGATCTGAAGACAAAAAAATACAATCTGAATTTGTTGATACTTACACATACAGAATTGTCCTAAAAAAGTAAGGCGTTTATGGTCAACGAATAAATAATTTGAATATTTAAAATGTTACGTATACTTCACACGCAAATATGATTGATTCTGTCTTGAAATAAAACGGGATCGGTAATCTGATTGTTTGTTGTAGAAGTATCATTCGTAGAATAAAATCCAAGGATTTAGATGCCGGCTTCCAAAAAGATGGGAATATTTATATCACAATATGGTTGCATATCCAATTTAGATTTCTTAGGTTTGACAGATTGAAATTTTGGCATAAAAGCCCAAACTCTTAATTAAACATATATAAAATGTTTTGACAATATTTGTTTCTTATTGACGGCTTTTGTTTTTAAAACGTGTCGTAATGTTGATTAAGAATCCATTTAATAAGTGCTAAATCAAATACATTTGCTGGCACATCCAGTAGTTAAAGGACTCCGAAATACTTAAGAATTGGGAGGTGTAGATACATTGCAAATAGAAATTACACGATCTCTATTGGTCAATGATATCTGCCCCTTTAAGTAATTGACAGATGACCCCGTGTGCGAGACAGTTTGACATGTTTATGGCATGCCGCCTTCAAAATCAATCGCCGCCGACATTATCACAACATGATGTCAGTAGTTGAATAGACACGCTAATCCGGAAACGAGACTCAATTAAGCCGTGAAGAGAACACTGCGACTGTCTGTTAGTTCAAGTCGTTTAGTGTTTAATGCGAGGAATAATGAATTGACACTTTTAGTCAGAAACCTGATTGTTTTATAAATTATTTTCAAAAATATCATGACACTGATGTATTATTACTAATTCAATGAGAAAATATATTTTCCAAAAAAGAATTTTATTATAAAAAAGAAAGTTGTAGGTACATATTCCCTATTACGTTATTACAGCGAGCAATCATTTTTCCTGTAGAGCAGTCACGTGACTGGACAGGGGAGGTAACCAAATAAATTCATCGAATTATTGGAAAGGCGTATTAATAGTAACTTTTTAATGCAAAGATGCTCTTAAAATTTATTATGTTATTAGTCTATTACATATCTTATTTATAGCGAGAGAGAAAACGTTATTATAACAGTTAAGCTGTTTGATATGTGTTCACTATTAGTAAAACAAGGTACAGACTATAAGAGTCAAACCTTTTCATCAGAATGTTGTAAAGTTTGAACGTTTTTTATGATTAAGCCACAAGTTCTTAAGCTAAGTTGTCTTAGAAAATGCTAAATTTAAAACAAATGAATAGCCAGAAATCTATAAAGCTCTGTCAACAAATACAGCACATTTCAATTATTTCACTGTACACATTCATTTGGACAAGATATTTCCCACCAATTGTCTAACACTTAAATATTCCTGAAAATGTTACTGGTAGACATTTGAAGTTCAGTGCTAAATACCAAAAAATGTTGTTCTGAAATAAGATAGCATTGAAATCAACTCTAACTTTCAACATTTTAACCATTTATTATTTTACTTTACTGATTCAGTGTCATTGTAAAGTTATTTGAGGCTATGTCAGATTTCAGGAAATCAGCATCTAATGCAGATGCAGGTGACATAATAGTTTTATAAGTTAACAGTGAAGTCCTTTGTCAATACTACACACTAGATGTGTGAAAAACAGAAATAAATCAAAGATAACAAAAGAGTGATAAAAAGCTAAAGCTGTAGTAATCTATATATACTGAGAATCGTTTTGTTGTAAGTTCTTGAGGTGTCACTTTAGGTGTTCACATTTTCAGATTGATACTTTGTTTATTAAACTTTGGGTTGTTGTTTTTGGAAGATGATCCCTTTTGTACATAATATTATACTGATTGTTGACTTTTTATTTATTGTCAGTTCACTTGTGAATAAAATAATGCTTAATTTAATGCATTACTTTTTGATATAATGCTAATTTAATGCATTACTTTCTCAAAATATGGAAATGCTAATTTAATTTAATGCACAAATTTGACAAATGATGCTAATTTCATGCATTACTTTTAAAAATAATTCGCCCCATGTCTGATTACTGATTATAGCAGTAAGCAGTTAAACTGTTAGTACCACGAAAACTTGTTGGACCATCATAATTCAATTCAATGAACCTTATAAAATCCAGATCTTAACAGTTTCTGTAGACAGAAACTTGGATATATAGTGACATTTAGGGGTGTCACGATACGCCTGAAGTGTACCACAATATATTGCAATATGCTAACACTGTATCGTAATATGTACCACGATATATTGCTTTATGAACAGAAAGCATGGCTGCTTATTCTGACTTTTAACCTTTTAATTCAACTTAACTGTTCCACTATGTAAAACACAATGAACACACAACATGAAAAAATTAATATAATTAAAATATCAATTATATTTTTGGCCTGAAATAGCATGTATGTATAATATCATGTGTAATATAAATGAGATTGCCATGACAAGAATTTTTTTGAGTGATGATGAAATGTCTTTTAAAACTTTCATGTTAGAACATATTTTAACTAATGGGCCCTCAACTTGAGTTTTGAACTGGCTTTATAAGTTTTATATCCTTTCCGCGCCCGACCCTGTTTTCCGGACGGACGTCCGTAACGTATTTAAACGTGACAAAATTTTGACTTCCCAAAACCCGCCCCTGATTTACTGGAGGTCGCCCGAAACGTAATTAAACGTGTGCTTTTTTCACGATTTTAAAAACCATAACGTAAATCTGCGTAAATTTTATTTTAGTGCCCGTTGAAAAGTGTATGTTTGAATAAAGCATATACGCTTTTGTCCGTTTCCGGTATTCTTCCTTTTTAAGGTATGACCATCCTAATGAATACCTATATCAAGAAGAGTACCCAAGGGAGGTAACTATTGTAGTAAGTTAGAGTAGATTTCTATCACCCAGGAGGACCGGGGTTCAAATCCCACTGGAACCTAATTTTTTGTTGTAGGCCTAGAGCTTAAATAATTGGCATATTTCTTTTTTTCCTGTATAATTCTGTCATTGAATATAAAATTCTCATGATTTAAACTAAAATAAGCAAAATAATCAAGATTAAAGGGGTTTTCGCTATCAGAATAGTGTTTATTCAAGTCATCAATTTGAAAATTTCTAAAACTGGACGGTAAACTTCTCTGAAATTTTGTATAAATTTTGTTTAAGGTATATAGTTAAAAAATGGTAAATTTTTGTATATTGCACAAATTAGGATTTTGCACAATTTTCATTAATTTAGTCTCGTGAAATATAAAAAAATGCATTTTTAAAATTTATTTGGTCAAAAAATGTCATTTTAAGATAAATTTTGTATTTATATATTATATCTTAAATTGGTTTAGTGAAATATAACATATTTTGGATAAACTGTAAAAAATTAGGGTTGAATTTATCAATAACAAAAAATTTTGTCACCGATTAAAGAATTTGGATACTTTCACGATTTTTCTCACTTTTTTAAATAAAAAAAGCTAACAATCTCAAAAACTACACGGTGAAAATCATTAAAATTTTGCATACAAGTCAGTGGTATGAAGCAGTTGATGAAAAAATAATCAGATGTTGGATTCTTAATAGTGCCCATTAGGATGGTCATACCTTAAGAAATTCGGAATTTTCAACATGGTAAGAAACCCGTGTAAAACACGTTATCTAACGTTACGGTCTTTCTTCTGTAAAACAGGTGGAAAAAAGCATATCAAGAATAGTGCGTTAAAATCCCGAATTACAACGCTCTTTTACGTAATTTGTGAAAAAATTCGGTTTATCGTAGGAAGACTGTAACGTAAAATTCCGTAAATTAATTAATCTAATTAACAGTAATTAATTTTTATGCCATTGCAAAAAAATGTCATTTTTAAGTAATTACTAGGTAGATATAGGATTTTTTTAAAATAATGAATAACTGTTTTGGAGCCACTCTTTTATTTTGACAATGAAAGATGAAGAAACAGCAACACATGTAATTAGATTTTTTTCCTTAAAATTGAAGTTTTTAAAATTACTAATTTTCTTATCAGATTATCTAGGTCAAATGTATTCAATTTCTTACCAAATTATATTTGAGAGAAAATATGTGATGCATTCAAATGACTAATGGTTTTAAAATACTGATCGATGATTCCGCGTTCTTTTAAATAGCCACCAAAGTAAGGACTTTTTTAAAAATGAAAAATAAATTGACGGGTTTCCGACGAAAAAACAGGGTTGGGTTTTGAAAAGCGATTTTTTTGACACGTTTAAATACGTTTCGGGCGTCTTCCCCTAAAACAGGGACGGGCATTGAGTGAATTCATCTGTACAATCAAATACCATATTTTTAAACTATATATAATAGTATGCTGCAATCATACGAGTATGTATTTCTATTTTAAACATTCAATATTTCACTTTATCGTTATAAGATTATTCTCAAATTGTCATTAACTTCATTAGTAATTTTATCAGATCAGATATTTATCATTTTTATTTATGACTATTAGAGTATTATCATTTATTCACAATTTATAACAATATGGGAGGATTAGCTTTCTGTGACGCCTTATTATTGTAAAATTTAATTGTTTGATTATTTTTTAGAAAAATGTTTCAACATGTCGAAAAAATTATTATTGACTTAATAAAAAGGTATTTTAACAAAAAAGAGATTAAAAGTGCAGTGCATCTTCCTCTTGAGTCCAGGGATCACTGTTTTGATCTCCCATGTCAACAACTAAAATGTTCTAACAATCTTTCCGATGAGATGTTAAACCAAGGACCTGTGTACTGTTATGCACCTGAAAGCACCAGGGACAATTCTTGAATTGAAGAGTCCTCTGCATCTTGCACTATCCTCTAAAACCCTCAGCTGACTAACCCTCTTCTCAGCTGGAGATGTTGCTCATAAGGTCTTCCGGTAGCGATGTTATATAAATTAAATAACAAAAAAAAATCATAACAATATCACTTTTGAATTGTACTCCTGAATTATTGATGTTTTCTCTTTATTTTGTCACAGGTAGATGAAAAGAGATTGGAAGGCTAACATTGGAACCAGTACTGAACAACAACATGTGGAGGCCACAAATCCATGAGGTCACCAAGCTGGTACTGGCAGTGTTGGTTGTTGGTGTTTTTCTGCTCCTGTACATTAAGGGGAGAGACATTCCTATTCAAATAGTGCCTTGGTTAGAGAAGACTGAGGACCAAAAGACAGTGTTATTTACCAGGACAAAGCCAACTACAGACAGTATATTTACAAGGGCAAAGCCAACTACAGAGAGTATACTAGTGTCAGCTACACTTAGTTTGTCAGTGTCAAGTACTGAGAGAATGTCTGTGTTTCCATACATCAGCTCACAACCATTTCTGTTGTCAAATAACAGTATTTGTAAAGCAATTCCAAACCTTGCTTTGGTGATTCTGATACATTCAGCGCCAAAACATGTTAAATATCGAAATGCCATAAGAAATTCGTGGGCAAAGAATAGCAACTATCATCTGAATGCAAGTTTCAGGCTAGTTTTTCTCTTGGGTAAAGTCAGCAATGAGGAAATACAGAGACAGCTTACTAGTGAACACAAGATTCATGGGGATATTCTGCAAGGAAACTTCATAGATGGCTACAGCAATCTGACATTGAATACACTGCATGGTATATACTGGGTTAATACATATTGCAGAAATGCAAAAGTGGTCATGAAGATGGATGATGATGTTGTTGTTGACTTGTATAGTATCTTTCCTTTAGTTATATCCAGATACATTTCAGTCACTAAACATGTGTATTGTAATCAGTTGTTCAATTCACCTATTGCACGAAATAGTGAATCTAAACTGTTTGTAGATGAAAATATATTCCGTGGAAAAAGATATTTTCCTCCATATTGTGATGGAAAAGCTGTTATACTCACTTCAGACCTAGTTTACCCATTACTGCAGAAGGCAGCATATACTCCGATCTTTTGGATAGAAGATGTCTTTGTGTTTGGTCTTGTATTAAATCAAATTCCTAAAGTGATGTATGATAACTATAGATGGGGATATGAATTTAGTCTTGATTGTGATATCAACACAAGCTGTGTAACTAATGAAACAACATGTAGAACAATGTTTGCAGAATTAAAACGGAATACAGTTCCACAAATCAAAAACAGCTGGAAAGTTTTCCAACAAAGACAGCATGCATGTTCAACACAATAGCAGACCTGTTACTACACATTGTTTTACATTATACATGTAGTTTTATTTACAAAAGAGTTATGTCACTTGACACATGGCTAAGAAATGATGGAAACTGCAGGTTCCATTTAGAACATTTCCTTGCCGTTATGCCTTGTTATTTGATATTATTTGCCACAATCTTAAGGTGATTTCTACATCTTATGATAGATGTGCAGGTTGATTTGGCTTTGCAATGCTATTAGATTCTTATGTTTTATATGTTTGTGTGCTTTTGCATGCAACATTGTTGAGCCAATAAGTGGGTTGGAGTTGTTTCACCAAGACAACTTGTATTTGTTTTGTGATATGAGAACCTGTTGGGGCAAGTGTGAGGTTGGTGCACCCTAGAAACTGGTTTAAACCCCAGTGGCAATTTCATTTGCCACTGACCGTTCCAAGGCGGTAACCCCTCGGGTTCTCATTTTTGTTAATTGTTAGTGGTGTCTCTTTTGAAACTGATCATTTTATTAACCATGCTCGAAGACACCTCTCTTCTTGACTGTGTGGGGAGGCTGTTTTTTCTGAATGTGGCGATTCCTGATATGCATATTTCACCTTTTTTGAATCGCCGCTGTTTTACCATATGATGACAGCCATTTAATAAGGGTTATTTGTTGCATAAAAATAGTTATTAAGCCCAAAGATTGATAAGGGCATTATCAGAATGTTTTCTGCTTCATTGTGTGAATGTATGGAAACAGTTTTACATTTAGGAACTGTCAATTCATTAATCTTCATGGGTAGAAACACAAAATTAAAATCCTAAAGAACAAATGATCCAGAGTAAAAAAAAATCCGTAGATTCTAAACTTATGAAAGTGTTGTTGTACTCGAAACCACTTAAGTTTTTGCCCATGAATATAATTATCCATTCACATTATTGACAGCCACAGAGCCGAAGATCATAATACTTAATCTGGAGATTGGCGAAAATGGTGAGCCAATCAGATGCTTGAGATTTGAGATTGGTCTCTCTTAGCTTTATTATCTTAGGCTCATATGTGAATGATACCAATAGATTCAAATTGTTGTCTAAAGATTTACAGTTGTATTGTATTTTCAACAAAAAACTGTATTGTATTTGTATTTTTTTTAAATATTTTTCAGATTCAACACCAAAAATTGCATTGATATTATAAAGGTACATAGAATTTATAAAGATGTATTCAGTAGATCAAAAAAGAATTACTGTATATGAAGATGAACTTACCCCTAAATAAACAACTCATTTAAAATGGCCTGTCCGAACTGCTTTGCAAAAAAGCAAATGCAAACAGATTTAAAATTATTTGGAGACTGTCTTTTGAAATAGACATGTATATATATATAATACACTGTAAAACATGACATAAATAGTCATTTTCCCCCATCTTGTTGTTGGCTTTGGAGAAAATACTTGATTCTGGCAATAGTGGCTTCGAATCTCATGCCTTTTTTTTCTATGGAAAATATATATTTATAAAAAAAGTATAATGTAATTTGAGTATAATAAATGAGCTTTTAAGTAATTTTAGGTCAATATTTTAACATACTGTGATAAAACACCAGTTTTTATACTGCTTAATAACAATAACATTATAATACAAACATTAGTGTTATATATCATATTAACAAGTAAGCAGAATTTTTAGGGTTTTTTTAAATTAATAACTCATTAATACCTGGGATTATAATTGCAAACCAGGTGCAGTTGGTGATATTTTTGTATACTATTTCTGTTGTTTTTTTTAAGTTCATTTATTAATTTTTACCTAAAGATTTGGACAAATGAATTCTATAGATTTTTTGTACATTTTTCAAATTGATCAATAAATTTGTGATATTTTTCTGTTGTAGCTTTGTTTGTTAACTTTTTTTTGTCAAATATTATATGAGCTTTGGTTGTATATATACCTTTTGGATAATGACATCATAAAATGATTTAAAACAATATTTGTTTCAGTGAAATATCCGTTGTTGTGTTCGTAATCATAGAGTGTTGGGTACAAATAGCGATCGTCTTGTCTGTAAACTGTCCATCGCAAATCTTGTTTCTGGACAATATCTCAGCAACCTCTGTTTCAGAGGTCAAGGTCATGTTCAGGATATAAAGGTCAAAATATGCAATAATTTAGGTTCCAGTTCATAATTTAGCAACTAATGAAAATACTTTAGCTGAACAGCACAAATTTTCAATTTAGTGACATATTCAAGAGCCAACCCTAGGAGTTAACCTAAATGTAGCTGAATTTCAAATGTTCATGTCAACGACATATAAAGGGTTAAGGTCAAAATTATTGAAAAGTTTTGTTTCCAGAGCATAACATTCCAACTCCTTTGATTAAACTGAAAAAAAGATCGCCTAAATAATTATCATGGTTATTATGTACACAAGCCATGGTTAGAATTAGAAATCAGACCCAACTTAAATACAAAAATAACACTTATATTTTAAAGCTTATATATACACTTTCAAAAGTTCTAAGTGCACACTTCTCAATTTTGAATATCTCAAAGTAAACTTATTCTTATTGAATGAAAGTTTGATATAATGTTAATTATGATCAAACAATAATATTTTTTTGAAAACCGTGCATATGTTTTACGTATTACGTTATCAACGTCGGCATACGCTATTTATGCGTAATCCCCCCAGCAAGCATTATATATCGAGCCAACATTGGACCGATATTGTCTTCAATATCGGCCCATCATCAGAAATAGATATCGGCCCACAATCGGCCTTGCAAAGTTGATGTAATATCGGCCCAACATACTTTCCGACATCAAGCCGATATTGTTCCTAGATAAAATCGACATCGGCCCATCATCAGATTTTTATATTGGTCCGTCATCAGATTTTTATATCGACCCATCATCAGATTTTTATATTCACCCATCATCAGATTTCTATATCGACCCATCATCAGATTTCTATATCAGCTTGGCATCAAATTTCATTATCGGCTCTAGAAAAGAGCATTGTCCCCTGCACAGTCATTCTTGCAAAAATTTACACAATGATTCAAAAAATCAGATAAAATGTGATCTTTTTACTTGGCTCGTCTAAAATCTTTAATCGTTTAATAAACTTTATCTAATCCTATTTTGATTTTGCATAGAACAAAGTCGCGAAAAATTGTGACAATTGTAAAATGATGTGCCAGCACATTTACTGCAAAAGTAACATAATAAAACGGAAAGAAAAATGACTGAAAATAGGAACTACAAAAATGATTTAGTATAATTTCAAAGCTTACTGGCAATTATCCAGTATATCACTGAAAGTATTGCGATTTTAAATTTCGTGTTGCATACGTCGCAGCTAGTCCCGAAGTGAATGAAGAGAATAAACTAATAAAAAGTTCAACATTTTTTGTCCGAATAATTTCACAATATTAATTTTTTACCAGATCGAATTTTAAAAATAAATATAGAACATAACATTGCCGATTTCCAACGTGTCTTCTTCATTTCTGTATCTGACACCCTCCCCGCAGAGTTGTCGATCTTTGGATGTACGTTCGTATATCACACCGCAATTGGGCCGATATTGGAAGATCCGACTTTTTAAAATGAGAATTAGTATGAGAAATAGACGCTAAAATTTGATGGAAAATATGGCAAATATCAATAAAATGTAGAACGGAACATATTTTCACAATATAATTGCACTATACAGTTGGATGCTTATATCGGGAATATATCGGACCAATAACATAAACTGATATCAGCAAGCCTATATTGGCCCGATATACCTGTGCTTGCTGGGCCCGTGCGGCAATCGAAATTTATTTTTTTACAATCCTTTTTGTTTTTCACATGTTCACCGACTCCACACCAACAAATACTAACCATGGAACGGTTGACTCAGAAGACAACGACATTAATTACCGTCAAAATTCTTTTCACTGGCACAACTTAAAATTTGTTGTATAAAATCTTGACAGTTTTCGTAAATGCAAAACAAATACCTTATTTTTGCATATTTTATTAATTTCAGAAGAAAATCAAACGATATTATTTTCTAGATTGATTACGTTGCTTACGTTGAACGCTGACGTTACTCAATTACGTAATTAAATATTTACGTAAAACAACGTAAAATCGAAAAAATTAGTGTATCATTTGTTTGATAAGTGTCCAATAAATAAAAAATTAAAACTAAAATTTATAGAAATTCAATAAACTTTAAAATCGAATTATTCGAAAATGACGCTTATTTGGTCAAAAAGCGTGTCCGAAAATTGGTCAATTTAATTGAAATGAATACATTTTTTATCGGTTGGAAAGGCTGTTACACATCTATCATAGAGAAGTGCATCATCCCAATCTGCTAGACAATTCAAAAACAATTGGCACAAAACATTGTGAAAAAAAAAGGAATTTTCTTCTGTAAAAACGTTATTGATAAAAAGAGAAGAGTGTGTTGGCTCACCATGCCCATTAGACTATTACATAACTACAGGAAGCTATTTCAGTGCAATGGAATGGCAAACTACAGTATTTCCTTTAAATTTGCATGGAATTTAAATTATACTGAGATGAGAAAACGATCACAAATGATAGCCGATGAAATGATAATTAGCTTGAGAATTGCTTTCCGAGTACAAGTGAGCTAAAATGGTATTATTTTTTAATCTGGTTAAGCAGACTTAAATTTTTTGGTGTGCTTTAATAGAATACTGATTCTTCTTCATTGTTGTTTACACTGTTTTGAAAGATTCAATCAAATAATTTGAAAAATCAACATTTATCAAGTGTGCACTTAGAACCTTTGACTAGTGTAATAAAAACAAGAAATTGCAGCAAACTTATTTTTAAAGGCATGAGAAGAATTTTAAATCGGTAAAGAGAGGGTGTCATTACCTGGTATAATCTTGTATCAGTGAGGAAATCACCAGCAGCTGTCATAAGGGCACAGACACCTGTTGTCTGCTTACGTCATCGGATCACAGAAGTTTTATCATATATAGAAGAGGAAATGTCTTTTTATGTATACCCAGATAGCATGCTGACGTTGGCCCAACGTTGGGCCAATGTCGTCAGTGACATCGGCCCAATGTTGGCATATGATGTGGGCCCAATGTAATTTTGCTCATCGGCACAACGTTGGGCCAACACGTTGGCTCAACGTTGGGCCAACGTCGCTATGTCGGCTTTGTTCAGTTGGCCCAACGTTGGGCCAACATTGGAATTCCAATACAATGTTGCCAACGTTGGCCCAACATTGGCCCAACGTAAGAAAATTATAATTTACGTTGGCCCAATGTTAGCCCAACGTTAGAAATTTTATATTTCCTTTGGAATAATGTTTGCTTTGCACTGTGCCAACAAACTTTGAGAGACTGACTTCTGATCCAGAAGTCGTGGTTCAAAACCCAGCAGAAATGTGGTTCTTACGTGACATTCTAAATCCATAAGAGAATGCTGTTAGAAACACATTGAGGTGGTTCTCTGATGGTTTTGGACCCATCACATGAGGTAGCTATCCAGCTTGGTTTTGCTAGTTCTTCACATCTCAAGGTTCATTCTTCACAAGAAAAGCCAGAAAGTTGCCGTGCTGTTTTAACTGGGGTTGTGACATTTAATATTAGATCAAACCAAACACAGTATAATTATTTTCAAAATTTATAAAATCTAGGTGTTTCTTAAAACGGATATGCTTTAAAAAATCATGTTCAAAATATTCTATAGTTCATGTAGACAATAAATGTCACATTATTTTTAAGATACTTTGTAAAGTCTGTATGTTTTTATGAAGATGACTCTTCCTCATTTGCTTCACTTCTCTTCTCTTCTTGTTCATTGCAATTTCTACTTTGATCTTTTTTCTCTTTAATTTGTTCTCTTTTATTTTCTCTCCCCTCCTCTCTCTGACACAAGCATAGTCAAATCAGTCCTTAATAAGATTGCTGATTTCAGCATCTGTTGCTATCTCACACAATTTGTTTCTTAACGTTTCTGCAATAAAATAGAATAAAGGTTGTTAACAACAGAAAATAAGAACTTTCAAAATATTCAAAAATTTAATCCTGGCCAATCAC
The DNA here is from genome assembly GCA_038501625.1 of Corbicula japonica. Taxonomy (NCBI): domain Eukaryota; kingdom Metazoa; phylum Mollusca; class Bivalvia; order Venerida; family Cyrenidae; genus Corbicula; species Corbicula japonica. The sequence continues at coordinate 362,645 of JAZAYU010000222.1, forward strand.
GCATTTATACATTTTATGCAGAACGTTGTAACCCTTTCCTCCAAATAAATGCATTTATCGCATGTCCAAACAGTGTAGATCCAGATCAGCTGGCACAGTCGTGGCGTTCAGTAATACTTATCTTCAATTGATTCAAAATATGAGTTTTAAAGTTTATATTTCAAGAGTCCACACTGTTTAGTTTTTTTCTATCAGAAGAATAAAACACTTTAAATAAAGTTTATCTTTCAGTTTATAAAACTGTTAAATTAAAAATAAGGGAGATCTAGATACATGTACTTACTTTATTGTACTGTCGTCCAAAATCCTAAAATTCTTCCTCCTTTGTTTACAAGCACACTGCTATATTGGTTGCTCAAAATGTGTACATGTACATTGCACAAAGAGCTATTAATCCAATACCAATCTCCCTTCTGTTTCTAATTGCAAGGTTGCTATGGTAACTGGATAATTGAACATTAAGCTGTAATAAGCCTGACCCCGCTAACAACATGTAGTTCTTATCTCTACAACTTATAATTGCATGTATACATCCTCATAGTGTTAGTATTAACTGGAAAAGATAATTTTATTTAAGTGCCAGTTAATAATATTAACATCAAGACATATACACAATTTGAAATTTCTACATAACATAAATAAATTTTCTTGAAGTACATTTAACATTTACAAAGTTATGTCCGTTCGTCCGTTTACAAGCCAGTCAGTCAGTAAACAGATCTTTTAAATCAAGGGTTATTTTTATGCAATATGTCTCTATGTCTCGATTTTTTTATAAACCTAGAATATGAGGAATTCAGCTTTTTCAATAGTGTAAAATAAAAATGTTTATTTTGGAGGTTGGCATAATGTTGTAAATATGACGTCATTTTTACATCGTTGGCCCAACGTTGTACCAATGTCGACGTGCCGATCAAAACCATTACTCCAGATAACGACGTTGGGCCAACATTGGGCCAACGTTGTTCACCCGATGCCGACGTTACGCCAACCGTACAACCAAACGCCAACGTTGGGCCAACGTCAGCTTGCTTGTAGGGTAGAAGATGGCAATGCCTGTTTACCCATAGCGCACTGGCTGAATCTGCTGTTTCATATAATATGTAATGGTTTCTTGCTTATCTATAAACTGCAGTATCATACTCAAGTTCATTTACAGTAGCGACATAGGAGTGATAAAGAAGAAAGATTCCCTGTAGGCTTAACGTTTAAATCTGTCTGAACATAAAATTGCTATTTACATTTTTTTTATTGGTAACATATTGGTTGTCTACTTTAGGGTTAGGGTTTGTGGTTCGGCTAAAGGGGTTAGGGGTTTCAATTGAGTTAGAGTTGTGATAAGGGTAACGCGCTTTGGTGGTGACCAGGTCACTGCTTCAATGCGCGCTGGTTTATAATGACTATGTAAGAGTCCACACTACTTAATCCGTCTAGGTTCGTTTGCGTTCTGTTTTTAAGCGTTACATAGAGACTCTCCACTTTAGAGAATTCCGCAAACTTTTAGGATATTTTTCATTTTCTTTTACTTCAAAAGTTGAGGATGGTTCTTCTAAGGCAAATTGATGACAGGAATATTTCAGTTCGGAAACAAAGCTCGGAGTATGAGGTGAATTGATTTCAATTCATCTGATCGCCGTAAAATAACATAATTTGCCCTAAGACCGCTGGCCTTCATCCACCAGCGACGCTGGCAGTGTTCACGCAAAATTAGCGAAAAACTCCGGCCGGTGAAGTCAAGATCTTGAGAGGAATGCATGCAACTTTCACTTAAACATTTTATATTTGGATAATTTATTTATTTTTATTTTGATGATAGCCATCCGCAGCCCCTACACAGAAAATAAAATCAACTTGTTCTGAATGTCCAGATCCGGCAGCACGAAATACCCAAATCTACCCAAATACATAAATTCACCCAAATCTACCAATTTTATAGTTGCTGTTGGGAAATATTACTCAAATCTACACATTTCATGATTGAAAATGTCAAATTGAACAAAAAAGTAAGTACACAATTAACTTCATATAAGTTTTAATAATCAAAATATTTATTTTCATCTACACAAATCTTCCTAAACATTATTAGCAACTGTATGTTTCACCAAACATAAAAACAAAGTGGTCATACATTGATGATAATGCTGCTGCTGCTACTGATGATGATGATGACTAGATAATTATTAATTGTTGATAAATTAACTTTTTATATTTTTGAAGCTATTTATATGCAACATATAAGTACAATGTAATATGGGGAGGGATATATAACTGTACTTTAAGATGGTAAATGGATAAATATTTCAATAAATATAAATTTTTCTAATATAAAGTTTGATTGATTTATTCAGTATTAACAAAAGATAGCTAAAATATATAGAATTTGTCAAGATTTATCTGAAACTACTAAGATTTGGGTAAATTTGGGTGGATTTGGGTAGATTTGGGTCTTTCCTGCCACCTGTGCAGATCGAGGTTTGCAATACCATTTACAGTGGGTGATAGTAAATGACCTTCAGTTGTCAGAGCCAGAGATCTAGGCTGGCAGTTGCTAGAACACTGGAGATATGACGCATGGCTTATTCCATTTTCACTGCAAGGGAAAAGGCCCATGCCCTATAATTTGGGAAATGGAAACCCCTGATTTAAATGTTTGGTGGTATAAGTGTATAATTTTAAAGAAATTTTTTTTTTTGGGGGGGGGGGAGGGAGGCACCTGTAAACAGCCAGCCTGCAAATTCTAGGTCTTGGACAGTTCAAGCAGGCTGTGGTGAACAGCATGCAACAGCATGGCAGTCAATTAGTTATTATTAGTAATAATGCTGTATTTACTACATGTCCTTTTATTCACATACTGTTGACCTTTGGATAAATTTGTACTGTGCTTGAGAAAACGTTGAAGCACTAAAACGACACTTATACAAGTAACATAAAATTACAAAACCAGTCTACCAGTCACCCATCAATTTTTTTTCTGGTACATAGTGAGCATTGTTGAGTGATGTGAATATGTCAATAACACCACTTGTTTGATTTAGTGAATAGATGTATGCCATTTGTCCTTATTTTTTTATGAATTATCCCTAACCTCGGTGTTTGAAAATAATTTAATCTGGCTAATATGTAATAAGAGAGTTGCATTCTGTCAATAGCCATTATGACAATTATGATAAATCTTCAGGTGAACACCATTTCCTTCAGGAAAACACCACCTACCTTATTTTTGCTCCCAGCTCCACACTGACATGAATCAGGGTTGGCTTATTGACCGGTCAATTGAGTATTGACCGGGCCGGTGGTCAATACTGGTCAATAGTGGTCATTATTGGTCAATAGTGGTCATTACTGGTCAATACTGGTCATTACTGGTCAATAAAATTTTATTCACAACCAAACTGTCCAAAATGTTCTTAGAATCATTTAAAATCCTTTAGCCCCTGTAAGGGCCTAAATGGTACTTCATTTATGGTTTAATATTGGATAATCCTTAAATGAACACAACTCATTAATTGGTATGTTCCTATGTTCAATAAGTAATGGAAATATATTTTCCACCGGTTAAGCAAAGCAAATTAGGTGGAAAATAATTTGCTTTGATTTGGTTAGAATGTACCCATCAACAGTTGTTTTGTTCATTGGTTTAATGCACAAGTTCTCATGTGTGTTGTGCTAAAATATATGGTCATTCAGCTTTGGGCATTCAACACTTACAGACACATTTTCTTAAGGACATGGAAATTATAGTGTATATATAAACAGCATGACAAATAGGCATTTATGATAAGTAACAGATTGAAATCAATAAATTTAGTATGTTAAAAGTTTCAAGTTATATAATGTTTGTTATGTTTTATGTAATTTATGTATTGGATTTGGTGTAGAACATTCTGTAAGCTAAATGCCCAAGTGCTCAGTACAGTATATATACAATATATGAAAATGTATGACTTTGTTGTTTACTCAAAATACAAAGATCTGTGTGGTCAAAAGGAAGTGCAATCACTCATCAGTCTCCTGACCATCCATTGTCAAACACAAATGTTAATTGGCAAATGTAAAACACCTATTTTATGGTTATTGGATAATCCTTAAATAAACACATTGGCATCTTTCTTGACATGTTCCCAAGTTCAATAAACAATAGAAGTGTGACACAACACCCCTTCATCTCCTGACCATCCACTGGCATACACAAGTGTTAGTTGGCAAGAGTGTAACACCTACTGGTGGTGCAAAATTGCATTTGCTTAAAATAAAGATTTTTCAAGTTACTGAATCATACTCTGTTGATTGTTTATAAAACACTGAATTTAAAAGAATTCTTAGCTTGTCTAAAAACATACCAGAATTAAGCCAAAAAAACTCATGTTTGGGGATTTTATGATCTCATTACTGAGGGAAATAAGACAATTTTTAAGTGCAAAGCATGTTCAAGTGAAGTTAGTTCTAAAGTAACTTAAGTAGAAATTAAATAAGAGTTTAATAATTTGTTTTCTTCATTTCTTTTATAAAAAATCTTGAAAAAAAATTCAATTGACCAGTATTGACCAGTATTGACCACTTGGGGAGTATTGACCGGGACGGTTTTAACCGGTTAAAACCGCCGGTTTAAACCAGGGGCGGTCGATTAGTGCCAACCCTGACATGAATAGGTACACCTCATTTTAACAGTTAGCCATTAGCACTGATCAGACTAGATGTGCATGTAAGTAGTAATTTTAAATTAAAACAGGCGTGCAGAATATCAAGCACATTTAATTGAAAGATTCCTTGTCTGTTTCAGTTATCTGTACATTCACATGACACTATAATAGACTTCAGCTACTGTACACCCAGAGATGAAACATGGACATTGTACTGCCTCTCACAGAGTGGAGGATTGTATAGAGTGGATTCAGAACATGTGGAGCGATCAAGAGTTTTAGAGCAGTGAGTTTCAGTATTAAATAAACAAGGACCAAGATAAAAAACAATGGAGACCAGTCTTAAATCTCTAGCATCTGTTTGGCTGAAAAAGACTCCATTTCAACCAATTAAATGCATAAGATTGGAGACTCGTCTCTAGATGGAGTTTAATGCTTTTAGACAAAGTTTTATTTATGTCATTGTCAGTAAGTGAATATTGGTATCTATTATCTGTGAATAGGTAGAAGTATGTTCAGAATAAGAAATAGGCAGGCGAGGTATGTAGTACTTTAGGCCATACTTAAACAATTATTTATTATCAGTTATCTGGCTGACTTATCAGCATTGATCTGGCTTTAGTTTTGTTTTAACCACTTCAGCCTTTTTTTTTCCTGCACAACCTGCATCTGGATCAACATGGGTTGCACATGGGATATAAGTCATATCCATTAAGCATTGGTTAAAGAATCTCATAGTGAACCCATCTAAACACAGAATATTTTGTACAACCATGAGCTTTAAAATGACAAATTTCCTGTAAAATATGACTTGACTGTTTGTTCTAATTGATACTTGTATTTCTAATGTTTCTTTTGTTTGTATTTTATTATAGAACAAGATCCGCAGACCTGGGACATCAAAATGAGATATTCTCTGAATTGCTTAGCGAAGACAACTGCACAGACATAGATTTACAAATGTCTACAGTTCCTGCATATGTTCTTAAAGATACAGACATTTTACTAGAACTGAAACAGAAAGCTGTTGGAATATGTGTTGGTGCTGATCACATCTTGGTATTGACAGAAGAGGCAAGTTTTCATAAGGTGCTGATCTATGACCTTCCAGATGTAAGTGAACCATTTGTTACAACAGTAAGGACTATAAAGGATGCACATTGTTTGAACTTTAACAGTGAAAGAAACCATACATATACTTCTCAGGTTGTAATCAAGTTGGTAACTTGCGATGGAATTGACTGCAGTGACACTGACACCAGGTATTCAGATGTTATTTCTTTTGACACCAGTTTGTTTAAGCTTTTATTTGGTGAAAGTAGTGCTTTACTGAATTCGCCTGTAATGCTGTTGGCCGAGCCAGATGGTTCCGTTTACTACTATCCTTTGTACAATGCTGGTATACATAACCATGCTGCTGTGAAAGGGAAACCAGGGAGTCATGGAATTCCTAAGAATGGGAATGGTTGGATTCTTTTGTGTCAGATGTCAAGTGTTGTTAGCAATATTGTTAAGGTGAATATAGCAGTTTCTGAAGATGAACCAGAGCTGTCTTGCACTGCTCTAGGTGTATGTGGATATGATGGGAAAGTTTTACTGTTCCATGGCAGTGGAAAATACCACAGTGATCTTGTTATATCAGATTTCCTTTTGAGTGGGCCTGTAATATCAGTGATGGGCTTTCATGACAGACTTTATCATTCAACTGGAGAACATGTTGTTGAGACATGTTTGATGTTGCACCAGATGGATAACCCATCACTGTTCAGGTGTCAGATCAGAGAATCTTCAACTAGAGTGGTGTTCACAGGGTACATCATGGAGATACATGCAGCAACATCCGATGGTTACATTGATACTAAAGGCGAGTGTTCCAGTTGTTTTATTGTATAGTTATCTTGTTATATTGACAACTTTTGTTAGCCATTTTCTCCATATCTACAGGTTTTATAGCATTTGCGACTAGTGTAGATCCAAATTAGATCTGGATCTAATCTGATTGCTTCTTGCCCAGAAATGAAGCCAATTAATAACAATTTGAACAGTTTAGACCCTGATTATGGCATGGATGAGTTAACTGATCTGGGTCTACACTGTTGGCCAATGGATAACAGCCATATCCCATGAAGTAAAGGACTTAATAATTTCTCACAAGAAATAAACAGAGATACAACAGTTTAACAGAATCACCTTTTCATATGAATCAATAATTTAGCTTACAATTCAGTTTGTTTTTAATCAATTCATATAGTAATCTTTATTCATGCCTATAATAATATACACTGAGTTTTACATCTGATTTCTAGAAATGTAAACAGAGAAACCTTGCTGGTCTGAATAATCTGGTGGGGGTTTTTTCAAGTGGAGAGATGCAAATTTTTGAAGGACTTTAAAATACTGGTAATGCTGTTTTAATACTGGTATAATGCTGAAATAATGCTTTTTAATGGTAATTATGTTGTTTTAAGTTATGCTGTATTGTCAATAATTATTTCAGGTTCTCCTTGTTCCATATACTGTACGCAACAGAACACAGAATTCAAACACATTAAAGTGCCTTCAGCTGCAGGAACTGTGAATGTTGTGGAGGCATCAGGACTTGAAAACCTCAAGGATATCCTGACTGCCATTGAAGACATTGATAAGAAAAGAGAACAAGTAAGGCAGAAGAAAGAGGAACATAAACATGTGCTGCAGCAGCTTGGTGTGGCTTCTTACTTACTGCAAAGTTATTTGAGAGATTGCTCAGTGGATGATGAACTGAAGGTGAAAAATGGTTTTGCTGCTGGAGAAGAAAACTTTAGTGTCTCATGCAAGATCCGCAGTGCTGAAGACTGTACAGAAAATCTTGTAATTAAAATCAGCATTTCTCACAAGTTACCTATGTCATTATCACAGGATTGGGTTTTGAGTGCTTTCTCACTGTTAAAAGGTGATAAGGACAATTCTGTCTGTGTTTCTAAGCAACTGGACTCAGACTGGAAGCCTAATGAGAAGCTCAGTATTTCTTTGACAGAACACTTTGCTAGGCTTTTAAGACATGTAATATTACAACTGAAACTTACACTGAGGTTAGACAAAACACAGTCTTTTGGTGAGAAGTTAAGCACGGAGGGGTCATCTTTGCAGAACTATCATTGTTTAAGTATTCCTATATTCTCACAACGACTTGATGTATTACACTGTTTTAACCTAGCCTCAGATATGAAGGAGAGAGTAGTTCAAGTGATGTCTGTGAACAGTAAGTTACAGAAGCTTGCTGATGGTCGTCATGGTGCCACAGTGAACCTGCATAAACACAGTAAGTAAAGTTCTGATTCTCATCAAAATCCAAGATCATAAAACTAAGATTGGAAACAAGTCTCAGATCTCAAGCATCTGATTGGCTGAAATGGCAACCAGCCACCATTTCAGCCAATCAGATGCTTGAGATTTGAGACTAGTGTTCAGATTTTTATGATCTTGGGCACAAGTCTTCTTCACATTTTAAGGCCATTGTTACTGTAAGTTCCTTTTAGAAAAAAATTCAATTATTGTTTTGATATAACTATTGATAACAAATTATATGAGGATATATAAAAATAGTTTTATCAACTGAATCAGATACAGTCAGTTGTATTAAGTGCCATGTTAAGGCAAAACAGACATGAAATTTCAAAATTGATGTGAAGGACCCCATTTGTGTTTGCTTCGAAGCTGATAATTTTATTAACCATGGTCTCTCTCTCTTTCTTGACTGTGGGAAGGCTGATTTTTCTGAATGAGGCAATTCCTGATATGTATATTTCACCTTTTCATAACATTATCTAGATTAAAAACCATTTTAAAGCTGTTGTGTGACCCAGAATGTTTAAACTAGAATCAATATTTGTCCCTTGGTAAATCCAAACTGAGAAAAAAATGCCATTTTTCTGCTTTATTGTGGAAGCCTAAAATTTGCTGATTTTCTGTCTTACATTTTGCATGAAATTTATGAGTATTAAAACCTATTTTAAGTTATATTTAATTTGAAGAAAATAAAAAGTAAAATATGTTCTTAAAATTTTCACAGATCTGGAGACGACTGTTTGTACAAGAAACACTGTAAAGATAGTCTCATCAGGTGGCAGACATGAGCAGTTCAAAGGTAAATGCTTCACCCAAGATCTACAACTGGAGACCAGTCTCAAAACTCATGCTTCTGATTGGCAGAAATGGATACTGGTCTCCACCCATAGTTTTATGATTTCTTGCTTTTTGTGAGTTGATTTTTATTAATACGAGTAATGTGTATGCGATCTTGCTATTGTATTGATGTTACATACAACGGTTGTAATGTAAAATGTCTTTGATAAGAATAATTTGGAAGCCATCAAAATGAAATATAAGCAGATGTTGAAGTTTTTTTATTTAATCGGACAATGGCATAGTCATTGAAATAAAACTTTATTTTTAATCCCTGTTTGATCTTGTTAAACACCCTTGCGAAGAACATAGGGACATATTTGGGAACACTTGCACCAGGTGGGCAGTCAGCAGCCGCCTCAAAAATTGTCTGCTCTACCAGATTCATCCAGTAACTTAAACTTACTGATTTTTGAACAAATCGGTTAATATGTAATTGTAACTTCAGTTGCTGTATTTCATTTACCTTGATTGTTTAATTTGATTCAAAATGGAACTTATTTTTCAGACGGAAAAGATATTCTTGAAGCAATTATTGGTGAAATACAAGGCCTGACAGAAGTGACACCCAGTGACTGCCACTTCAGGACATTGTTAGGACACGATGTCCTCATGAATATTCTGCCAGTTGATAGTACTTCACTGTCCAATACTAGAGGGGATGAAATTGTGCGCCTGTTTGAAGTTGTTATAAGAAGTCCTCGACAAATAGCAGCTGCTTTATACCAAGCAATACAACAGAGATTACAGGTGAGCAAAACATAATCGGAAATTAACGCATTTGTACATTGTGTTGAAATACTATTTGAAAAATGCAGAATTTCCTTATGAAACAAGATACCAATTCTTTAAATTGCATTAATCTATGCAAAGCTGTTAGTCCAGTCTGTAGCTTTCTGATGTATGGACAAATTTTTAAATAACATTCCATTTTTGTTTTCCACATTGACATTGTATCCCTTAATTTAAACTAATAGAGAATATTTGTTTTTACCTGTGTAAGATAGAAATATACTTCACCGATTGAGCTCCAGAATTCCAGAGTTCACAAGTGAAATATATTTCTATCTTTCTCCGGTGAAAACATATTTTCTTTTTATTTTATGCTTTTTGTGCATAATTTGTGTGAATTTGACAGAAACATTGCATGAAATGGTGCCAAAAAAGCTTGTTATGCCCCCACAAAGTGGGAAGCATATAGAGTTGCACTTGTCCGTCCGTACGTACGTTCCCGAATCTTGTTGCATCAACTCTTCCTAAACTATCAGTCTACGCGAAAACTTTTTTCCCTTCACAGGACATTGCGACAGGTAAACACCAAACTTTTACCAGTTGCAACAAATTTTTGCCAGTCGCAATTTTGTCGACTGTATTTTGTGCCATCGACATAAAATATTTAGATCTATTTAAATTGCAGTTGTATTATAAATATATGTATTTACTATATCTAGCTTTAAGTAATAGATATTTTAACATATTATTTTCATATATATTTTAGATTTTTAAATAATAACAACTGTAACCAAGTACCTTGTGAAATGCCGAAAGGTTGTTAAATGTATTGATATTGTACATTTGCTTATGCCCATGCTTGAAAAAATATGTCTTATATAAAATTTTCTTACCTACCACTTCTTAAAGCCATAAAACACACATCTTTTTCAAATGTGCCAAAGTCATCTAGAGATTTTCTTTCATGATAGTGTTGCAATTAACACATAATCAAATAAATTCATAACCCTTCAATGATGGTAAAACAAAGACCTATATTATATATATAGGTCTCTGGGTAAAAGTTTTATCACTACCACCAAAGCAGAGATTAATCAGGTCTAGGAAACCACTGAATTTATAAATAATTTGTAAATCCACAAATCATTTGTACATTTACACACTGCATGATTTGTAAATACACAAATTAGCCTACAATGGGTGTGCAAAATTTCCTCGAGGAAAACGTTTCCGCGGTTTCCGCATTACGAAAACTGGTCATTCGAGATGGATTCTCAGGTATGTACACTAGTGTTTTCAGTTTTTGACGCAAAGTTAATTTTAAATTTATTAAATTGCAAGTTTAAGAATTAATACAATACTTTACCATCAAAAATAAAACAACAAATGTAAAATTTCTACAAACGTCAACAAAACTTTTCGCTTTTCTCGTCCATGTTTGTTTGAGAGATGCCCGGATGCTGACTGGTTTTTGTTCAATGATCAATGCTGCAGCAGCTAAGAGCTTGCTTGTAATAAGCATCACAGTTATCCTTCTTGAGTCTTAAGCTAAATTCTATAATGTTGTGCATGATAAGAGCATATATAGTAAAATAATTTTATGGAAGTAATGGTCAAATAAATAAAGTGGACCCTTATAAAACAAACACACAGAGCAACAGAAAACAATTTTAAGATATATAAGGCTTATTCTTTATGAAAAATGCAACTATTTTACTAAGTAATACAGCAAATAACAATTCATAAACTTGTCTTTGAAAACATTACAGTTATTGTTAAACCTTTATCTTTTTTCAGAAAAAACTCAAGTTTGTAAAAAAAGATTCAAAAACAACGGCCCACAAGAAAGAGGTGCCAGCTAAGGCCATGACTAAAAGGCGATGTGGGGAGGTGAAGCTGCAATTTATTGAAGATCGCAAGAAAAGACAACACACCCGTCATGTGAGGAAGCAAGGGTTGTTTAAGAAGGTATTTTCGTTAATAAAATATATTTCAAAAAATTAAGTTATTCATTTGAATGTGGGATTACCTCAGCATATTTAACTAAACATACAACATTAATTTTAATATTATTTAATATTTTACATATTTCTACAATGATTTTGATGTCCTGTAGGCGATGGAGTATGCCACTCTCACTGGGGATTCCACAGAGCTGACGGTGAGGGGGGAGTATTTTAGCGCCCTAGAAGATGGACTGGTCAGAGATGACATAACTGGGGAAAAAATTACCAAGGTCGCAGACCCACAATCAGCCCCCCTTTCCGTAAGTTTGCTACGCAGTATCATCACCATCATGATCATCATCATCAGCAGCATCAATTGAATTGCCATCTGAAACATAAAAGCATCAAATACTTTAAGTAAGAACACAGAGTCTTACCAATTGTTTAGTATTGTATTAAACGCTCAAAATATTATTTTATTTAAGCATAATTTAGAATGATATTTAGTTCTTACAATGTAAATTAAAATTGCAGGTCGATGTAACGCCACATGAGCATTGCGAAAATGCGATGCTTTCGCCCCGAGAGATCACGTGTGCGGTATCAAACACCAATGACGCAGCCGTTCAGTGCTCGACTATAGAAGGGATACCAAACGTTTTAGGTAACGAGCGCCACTGTCGGGTGTGTGGCGGCAGTTATGCCGCCGACACACGATTGGAGAAAATGAAGTGGCTTGGATGTAGCTTCCAAACGAATCAAAACAACACAGAATGTGATCAGTGGCTACATGCCAAATGTCTGTTTGGAAAAGACAGTCCAAAAATAACCCCTAAATTTGTTGACAGTATGCCCCCATACATGTGTCCAGTACACAGAATGTAAAACTGTAATTGTAAAAAATCATAAAAATAAAGATGTTATAAGAATATTGTGTTTTTCTTACCACAGGCTTCTGTCCTCGACGTAACTTCTTCAAAGCACTGAACCACTTCTCTGTGAAACGTCAGATGCACATTTTTGGTAGCGTTCTTCACTTCTTTGGAATACTGTTTCCGTAACACGGCCGCCTCATCTGAACCACCAGCATCATCTAAGTCCTGTTAATAAAAAAATTATTACGCGCATGTTAATATAAAAATATCAACTTTTATATAGATTAATAGTGATTTGTGTGCATACATGTATAATTGGTAAATGCCTTACCTTCAACAGATTGCATATAATTTTCTGGATGTCTGGCTTGCTTTTGTTTGAAATGTCGAAGTGGGCACGTCGTTGTTCAGGTGTTATAAAAACCTTCTCACATATTCTGAAAAAAAATCCGTGTCAATAAGTTCACAATGCTTATTAATAAAACATTTCAATGTATTTTAAATTTACATGGATAATAATTAATTTTAATTATTAATTACCTTAGCACGTCGGGGTAGCATTCATAGTATCTTTTTTTGTTAGCCTCGCATTTCAAATCGAAATTTACCAGATCTTCATCCAGCAGGGATCCGCCAAGAGATGTGTGATGTGGACAGTTCTTGGCCAAATACTGGCCTGTTCGGCTGGAGAAGGCTGCAACTGCGTCCGCATCTTTGAAGTTTCTGCAATATTAAGATAGTGTTTAGAAATATAACATATGAAAAAATGCTAAATGCAAAAATAAAACACAATCCTCATAATATATGTTTATAACATATACCTGAAATATTTATTTCTTTCAACATCCTTCTTGCTGTCATCAGATGGGTTAATGGACTGACTAATCTGAAGAATAAAAACCAAAATAATATTATGAAATTAAAATATACACAATATAAGTAAACACTCTTTTAATTGCAATAATCGCCGTTATAACTTTTTATTGTAAGTTTATAATAAAACAAACGTCTTTCGGCTTTTAATAAACACTGAGTGCGTCTTACAACTTTATTTGTCTGTTATCAATTACAGTTGTTAATTTTTTTAATTTCATTACGTTTACAATAATAAAAAAAATAAGTGTTTTATAGTACCAAGTGATTTAATGATATTTAAACTGACCTGATCGATATGTTCAATGTTGTTGCACACTCTGGTCCATCGTTCATCGGTGGGGACTCCATATGGCATGAAAGACTTGATTTTCTTATTGGTACTTTCTAGAATGAAGTCGCCCCCTTCTGCCTTACTGGGATGTCCGGACTGAGACATGCATATGTTGTGCTCTATGAATGACCGCACATCTGCTGGGGCCCGGGCCATCATTTTATCAAATCGGAACCAGAGGTCCATGTATGTTGTCATGTTGAGCCCATAGTATAGCCCGGCCAGCTTATCCATGCTCATTTTCATATAATGAAAATTACCACGCCTCATTCCCTTCTTTAACAGTTTCCAAGCCAGTAAGTAAGTAAATGTGCATTTAAAAAGAAATTGATAGGAGTTTGGTTGGGTTTTGGCGAATGCATAAAGATTTATAATGTTCGGTTGTTGTTTATTCTCAGTACAATATTTTACAAACAATTTCAAGAGTTCCGATGTCAAACTTTCAAACAGAATATCTAGAATTTGTGTGGCTTTGTGGTGGTCTGTGCAATGTTCACATGAGGTCAATGCTTTAGGTGACTTCCATCCTAATACAATTGCAAGGTCTTTGATACACGGCTGCCACATAAGTTTAAATAATGCCTTGGTTGTGTTGATGTCAATATGTCCCATTCCTGGTATAAGTAGTACGTTGTTGTATTTTTTGCACTTTTCAATGTCAATTTCAAGATTTTCGTCCTTGATGTGAATTAGGAATTTAACTTTCTTGGGAAATGATTCAATGCAATGTGGGCAAAGGAAATAATTGTCAATCATTTTAGAACAAAGACTGAAAGGAAGTCCATCACATCCTATAACCACCCATTGTTTTTTCGTTTTTGCTAAAATTGTGTCCAGCACGGTTTCTAGTGATTGATAGGAACACGGATTAACCAGTATGGGATCCAGAAGTACAACTTTTGTTTTTCCATGTATGGTTGAGGGAATATCACGATATGGATCAACAGTGTCGGTTGGCACAGATTTTATTTTACCACCTTCAAGTTCAATTTTTCTCAATTTTGTGGGTTGGGTGCGTTCACTAGGAGAGGTGAGTTTTTTGAGCTCTGACTCTATGTATTTGTTGCGTTCCGTGCGGAAGGGGGCGTCTGTTGTTTTAATAGCAGTACTGCCTAGTTCATCGCACCCTAACCATTTTACTGGGCAATACGCTTCAACGTTTTGAATATTTGTTGTGCTAGGAGGTTTTAAACACACAACCGTTGTTACAACACTTACAAGGGGCTTGTGATTAAACTGCACTTTCCAGCTTCTTGCCATTATTTGGTTATTGTCAAAGTAATAAATGCAGTCATCATATCCATCAATGTGGTGTTCTTTAGCAGTCTTGTTTTTTAGAAAGTCCATTACTGTCGAGTAAGAACCTGATGGGGAATATGCGGCGTTAATTTCTACAATACGCCTACTTCCTGAAATGCAGTATGATAATACTGTCTTTGCAAAGTTTAAAGTACCAATGTAGTTTTGGTTTACTATTTGTTTTAGGTTTTCATGAGTGTTAATTAAACACAGTGGTTTGGTTGCCTTGTCACCAACTAACTCTTGCAAAAACCAACGAACGTCTTCATTTATGTTACTCAACGCTTTTTCCACGTTGAAAGATTTCAATGCATTTAATGATATGTCGTTTTGGTTAATTTTTAATTTTGTTTTTAGCAATTTTGCAAAGGAGGAAGAAATTTGTTGAAACTCTTTTTTTGTTAAATTATCATTTTCAATGCATAAACAAAAGTCTGAAAATGTCATTGTGGGGGTTTTAGTAGCACTTAGTGCTTTGTCATAACAATCTTGGCAAAGAAATGTATGATAAGCCTCCAAATCACCATTTTTTATCAAAAAATCTATCACACCCCTTTTTAACTTTTTGCTTGATTTTATATTATGTACAGGTACTGTCACAGGTGCCCCGTCTTCACTGTGCCTATCCACATGACTGCGTGAGGAGCATTTGTTAGGAGCCATTATCCTGAAAAAATCATTTTTTTATTATGTTCGTTTTAAAATTGTAAGTTTTTTTTATTATTGATCTATTGTTACTTCATTCTGCATCTTAAGATTTCAATCCAAATTTAAGTATAATTGCATCTTTCATTAATACTATGCAATCGACATTTTTATAGATACATTTATATGGAAACAAGTCATTTAGTTTAATTCCATATTTCCTACATGTTTTTATTGTAACGTTAATGTATTTTCAATAGTAAGCATCTCTCTTTTCTATATATAGATATACGTTAATAAGCATCTCTCTGACGCTGAATCTTTTCTGTAACCAGTCTACAAAATGGCGATGACAATGAAGTGAAAGAACTGTACAACTAAAAAAATCTAATTTTCCAGGTTCAGTGTGGTTTGAATTGTAATAATTATCAATATTATGTTATTTTTTACACTTAAGATGTGAGTGCAAAATAGTCTGGGCATAAATCTCACCTGTAAGGCCAATTCTTCCTGAAAATGCTGTTGGTATGTGAAAATGGGATGAAAACAAACACGTAATCGGCGGAAACGGAATGCGGATTTTTTGTTACTCTGCGCAACACGGATATTTTCATACAAATATTTACATATTTTGTATATTTACAAATCATGCAGTGTGTAAATGTACAAATGATTTGTGGATTTACAAATTATTTATAAATTCAGTGGTTTCCTAGACCTGTTAATAATTTGATACGTGCTTTTTTTTATTCATTTGTCCCTACAAAAGTCCGAGATCGTAATCTCCTTGCGTCATAATTCAATGATTTTGCATTTACATCGTATCAAGACTAAAGCCGAAACCTTAATCTATCTGCTTCCGTAATTCTTCAATGAAATCATCGGCAGATCAAAAAGATTAAATATTTTTATCAGTTCGTCTAACGTTGTCCGCCATGATTGTTTACTACGGCGATTTGAATTATGGGAATTATAGCGACCTTGACCCGAAAGCTTTTCCAATATTTCCAGAAACGTCACGTACTGGGGTTTACATTTAGTGACACACGGATAAAAGCGTGCAGAAAAATCATGATATTTCAGTTAAAAATAGCACTGGACATGAAACTGAAAGTAAATTTTCCAAAAATGAAACGGTGCTAGATGTTATTTTGTACCGGACATTGTGTCCGACAATAACAGAAGTTTTCGTCGGTCAACAAGCAAAATTACCGGACATGTCCGGCTGACCGACGGACATTCGCATTGACTGAACTATAAGGCGGATTTCTTTCAAACTTGCACAGATGATCAAGCAGGATGTGTAGATGATCGTAAAGAAAGGATTTTTCCTGCAACCATTTTAACCAGAGTTATGGCCCTTTGTTATTACAAATTTTGTTGCAGCAGTGGGGGCATCAGTGTCCAAGGACACACTCTAGTTTATGACGTGACGTCATGACAGGTTTTTTTTTCCTTATATAACAGACGCCGAAATACGGCGTCGTCCCCAGGCAAAATAGGTAACTTTCTTCCCCTCTCCAAGATGAAAATTTCCCCACTTAAATCGAATTTCCCCATCAAAAACAGACAAAAATGTGTGAAAAAGACAATTTCAATACAAAAACAATCCATTTTGGAGCTCAGAAACTTTACTGGTGTAAATGAATTGTTAAAATCGTGTCATTCTTTATTTTGTTTCAACTGTAAAAATTTGATGAGCAAGTTTTTAACATTACTCAGGTATCGTCCGTACCAGACCAGACCGAATTCAAGATAACTGTAGTGATGATAGACTCTTGCACAGCAAAGTCTTGACTCTTTGCACACCAGTCTAGTCAGTTAGATGGTCTGGTCTGGGGCATACTTTACCGGTGAAAAGTTAAAAACTTGCCAGGCATTTTTACAGGTGTAAACAAAATTAAGAATCCATTGAAACTGAAATATCAATAGTTCTTTGGCAATTACTGGCATTGGCAATAACTGGCATTAGAATCCACAATGACACTGTTAGGTAAATTGTTAGGCCATTTGACAGGCAATGTCATTACTAGTAAAACATGTTGGCAAGATTTAAAAACAGGTTTTTTTTAACAGTACCCATCATGGAAATGTCACTTTAAATATATTATGAAGAACAAATGTTTTGTTTGCTTGTTTTAATGTGTATAATTATTACATATGTATTTCCCTAAGATTTGATAAGAGATTCATCATTTTCCCCAAAACTGGAAAAACATGCGGGAATGTTCCCCTCTTGACAGGCTAGGGCCGCATCCCCAATCCCTCAGAAAAACCCTGCATGATGTCATTTGCCCAAATTGAGTCCGTTTTCTAAATGTTGTAATGTGCGTTTGGGAACCAACGTGAAAAAAAACAGTGAAAATAAAAATGATATTCCACTGTTTGAAAACAGTGAAATACCACTTTTATTTCACCCAGAAAATTCTATAATTCACTGGATAGCTAAATAAAAAAGCACTACCTTTGGGCATAATGTCACTCATAGAAACAGCTTTTAATAATACATTGACTTCAAGTGCCGCTCTTCTTAAACATTCCCTTAAAAATATACTTGGGGTTTTCTATTCTTTATGTTTTTCTCTTTCTGTCTTACTGCTTTTAGCCAGATGCTGTTCCTTCTCCGAGTTTGTCATATTAATTTTCACCTTTACAAATAAAGTTCCAGATCAAAATAAAATCCCAGTCTTCGATGTGTAATTGAAATCATTTTTTACCAAATGTTATCTTTTTTAATATTATGCTTTCCAAAGTGACTCTACAAGACAAGCCAGCTTTTGTGAAATGCTTTTCTATGCTCGTGTTCTTTTATTACCTAATAGTATGAAGTATGTCGCTATAAAGCGTTGTTTTTGCTTCATTAAAATTATTTAAATTAGAGAATGTCATTTAAAATAGAAAGCAGTCCAGATGGCCTGAGATAGCTGTTGTAAATGCATGATTTTTTGTATATGAAGGAAGCTGTTTGGTATCTTATTATCTTTTATTTGCATATAAAAGCTCCATGATGTTTTGCTCCATGGCTATTTTATTTTTATTTTAATATAAAACAAAGGAAAATAAAACAAAGGAAACTTCTGCATAATTGACAGACCAACCATATTTTTTAATTATTTTCGTTTTAGATGCTCAAAAGGGATGTCACTCGAGAACATAGTGAGGTTCATGTCTTTACCATAAAAGAGGCTCGGCAGTCATTGAAATTAGTTCAGGTAGGTTATTGACAGTTCCACAGCATGCCTTTTCTCCTTGCCATTAATTGCTTGTGACACCAGTGTTGTTTGATCTAGAACTTATTTAATCAGGGATTTGGTATTTGAAAAATGTAATTGGAACTGAGTAATTAATTCTGTAATGCTGAGTACTGGTAATTATTTGTACTCTGTTGTATTGTAATTTTTCTTATAACAATCAAATTAATCACATCGAGCCTGTAATTGTTTGTCATATTTTTTTCATGTTTGTCGACTTTCGAAGTTGCCTTTTCATCATAACACATTAAATTGTAATTTAAGATTTTGTAAATTGAAATGTAATGCCCATCTGTAAAAAATACTTGTTTCTTTTCTTACATGTTTTCTGACTCTGGCATTATTAGTTGAATATTTCAGTATGTGCCAAATTTTATTGTTGACATTTGTCATAAAAAGTGACTAGAAAAAAGTGAATTTGAAATAATTCCAATGCTACTGATGAAAGCGTCAGGAATTTTTTTTATATTATTGAAGAATAATGAGGGAATAAAGTAGATCTACTTCACATTTTTAGAAGGCCGTATCAGTGTCACTTACTGTTCTTTTTTTTAAAAAAAAAAAGGTAATCCAGTTGAAAATTTGCATACCTCGAGTTTATAGGTCAAGTAAACATTTACTTAAATATAAGAAAACAATGTATGCCTGTTTGTAACATTAATTTAAAAAGAATTAATTTTATTTTTTGCAATTAAAATTAGTTTATCAGTAAAATATTATGTCATTGTTTGAAGAAAAATGTGTTGCTTAATGATTGCTTTGTCTGTCAGTCCATCTGTCATGAAGACTTATAGTTGGATGTACCAGCTGATCTGGATCTACACTTTTTGCTCATGTCTAACAGCTATATCCTACAAAGCTTCAGAAACCTTTAAAATGAATTAATTTGAATACTTTTTGTAATATTATGAATTAAAATATATAGGTATACCATTAACCTTTTATCTGGGGACCATAATCCGGTGAACATGGAATGGTATTACTCTGAAAAAACTGCATTGAAGGTTCCATATTCACTGCCATACGACTGTATCCTTTGGGATGGATCGAAATTGTACTTTTTATTTGTGTAAATATTGAGTTGCACTTGGCTAATTGGCGTGGGCACTATTATGCATTCTATTACTGCCCATGAACAGGGTAATTCAAACCGAACCTTCAGTATTTTCATATTTGTTGTGTTAAGTGGCTTTCAAAATCCCTTTCATCTATTTCAAATGATGACATTAATCCATTTAGCAAAATTGTCGAAATGCTGAAATGCCAGCAAATGAATACATGTATATTGCCAGCAGGCAGACTGAATATATTGCCATCAGTCGGACTGAATATATTGCCAGCAGGGGTATTGTTTAAATGAGATTTACGTTATTCTGTTTGGATTTCAAGTGATCATCTGAACATAGTTCATATAGTTGCCTTATTTAAAGAGTGGTTTATCTCCTTCAAATTTCAATGGTACTTGAACCATTTTTGCACAGATATTATGATATATTAATTTGGTCAATATGTATGGAGATGTTGTTTTTTTAACAAAATATGTAGGCTTTAGATTAATATTCAGAGCAACATAATTGAAATCAGATGGGCATATGATAGGGCCATATCTTTTTTACAGTGAAATGTCAGAATTGTGTTTCTTAAAAATCTGGCATTTTGAATTTACAGGTACTTGCAGTTTAAGAAATGATTTGTACCATCCATAAAAGGAATTATAACATTTTTCATTGCAGGACTTGACCCGATCATACAATAGCATCAGCATGGATGAAGTTCAAGTTTATTCTCTGTATGAACTATTGCGCAGCTTACCACATCATCTATTATAATATTAGCTGTCGAAATATGATATAACCAGGTGTGCTTAAATTATATTAACAGACAGTCAAGGTCTGCTCTGGTCTTGAAATTCTAGCAGAACACTCAAAATGGTGGACAATGAGAAAACACCTATCCAATCCAGATTCAGCAGAAGGGCAGAACTGAAGAAGATCAGAGGTTGTTTTCATTAAGTATGTTCATTCTGGTGAACAGGACTTAAGCTTTCTGTTTATATCTAACTGATAAATAAAAACATGTTTTCTGAAACAAAATAACAATTGTTTTCCAGTCATTTTTACCAAGCTTATTTTATATGGATGTTATGAATTTCATGATTGGTT
The DNA here is from genome assembly GCA_038501625.1 of Corbicula japonica. Lineage (NCBI taxonomy): Eukaryota > Metazoa > Mollusca > Bivalvia > Venerida > Cyrenidae > Corbicula > Corbicula japonica. The sequence goes on from JAZAYU010000222.1 coordinate 383,566, forward strand.
TGTTGATTTGGATGATCGATTGGTCGGTCGGTTACAAAAAAAATTAATTGACCATAAGAATAAGTTTCAAAGATTTCTGCATTTCCTACATATCACTTCCGGTCTTTATATTTATTATAATAAAAATACCGTGACTTTGCATTTTATAAAGTTATCTTCATTATAAAGGTATCGTTCTTTAGCCAAGTTATAGATCGTGGAAATAAAACGAGGCATAACATCGCACTTTGCATATCCTCGTACAAGAATAAAGTTCCCGGATGTGGCGATATCGAGAGTTCCTAAGGAAGGATCATAAAACTTTATAATTGATAAACCCAAACATAAAATCTCAACAAACATAATCCAGATTTGTCCTTGGAAATTCAGTATCATCTGTTTAATCATAAATTTAATTAAACTAAGGAAGATAGTTTGATTGTCCGTATTGCCCTTATTCTAAACTTTTTGCACCTACCGATGTAGTTTTTTTACGGAGCGGAGGAGTCTTAAGCTCTTCATTTGTTGTTTTTTATTTTTCTTTTTTGAACGAATTCAAACTACGTATGTAGTTACTTGAAACTGGAATTAATCATTTTCCTATTTCTTGAAAGAAGTTTCTGAAAAACAACAATTGCTCTAGCTTTCATTAACACGAGAGACGTGTTCGTTTCAAATATAACTGCTTTTTTTATTCATTAATCATTAATTTTGTACTGATAAATAAACCAAAATAAACCTCGTAAATAACTTATTAGGAGTGTTAAGGTATTCATTACAAAGATTAAAACCGATTTGGGTCTAATAGAGACAGAGAATGTCGGGGTTTTTTTTTGTTAATTTCTTCAAGTAAAATGCGGCGTGATTAATTATATACTATTCAAAGTTTGCAAGCACCAAAACTATATTTGTACATATCTAAAGGTGTGTGACAGGTTTTAGTTTTATTTCGTTGTATTTGCCTGATTAATGACTGATTAAACAATAAAGATAAATTGTTTAACAGTTGTTATGTGTTTACAGTGTTTATTTTGAATATTACTTGGATACTGGGGATGTGAAAAAATAAATTGCCAAATCAAAAACAAACAAAAAATGTTGATGACTGCATCTTATAAATGATGAACAAATGTTGGTTACATATTAATTATACCGAGAAAATACAGTGCCCAAGGTTATAAAACTGAGCATAGAAACCAGTCTCAAATCTCCAGCAACTGATTGGCTGAAATGGCGACAAGTCGCCATTTCAGCCAATCAGATGCTTGAGATTTGAGACTGGTTTCCAATCTCAGCTTTATAACCTTGGCACCAGGTTTATTTCGTTTGGAGGACTGTCGTTGTGTTGTTTAGAGTTTGTATTTGACAATAAATGTTGTAATTTTATCCTTATTTCGGTAATGTTACATTAACTAGACTTTAAGCATGTTCATATTATTATCTTTTTAAATTTGACTCTTAAACGAGGTATCATTACACACGGGAAAATCAGTACGTCTAAATTAGGTTCAAGGGAAGTTTTCAAGAACTTTTTTTTTCTAACTCTCAATGCTCTTTGGTACCGTGGAGGTCTCTTAATGACATTACTGCGTTATTTGTTGTACGAAATAATACAAGCAAACAGATGAATCGAAGAATAAATCCGTCGATCACCAGATAGTGATTGTGAGTGAATGAATTGTTTAGGTCGCCATGTTTCCGCATGTACCACGTGATCAACGACACTGAAAAACTGACTGTGTAAATGCGAGTTAAGCAAAAAAAACGATAATTGCGACAGATTCTCTTTTTTGGTATTTTATATCCTCTACAAAATGTAACTCAAAATAAAGAAAAATTTCTTTTTTTTGGAATTTCTTTTCAGTTAAAAAAGTAAAATGTTGGCGATCAATGCCAAAGACGCATAGAGAGAAACTCTCTGGCGGCAATCGGTAGATCCCGAGTCGTATGATGGATCGAGATCATCGATACACACGGCGTACGTGGATTTATTCCCATCAGAATTCTCTGAATATTCGTTGTCTCCCAGGGTTACATTTCTTGAAGGAATGAAAATGCTTCCAACCATCTTGGTCACGTGATTCTCTTCCAAGTAGACCTAAAAGCAACAAGATATACATTTGTACTTAAAATTTCCAAATTGTTTTATGAGAAAAACTTACTGCTGTGTTGTGTTTTGAATTAAAGTTTAAATCAAATTCAAATTTAGTAATCGGGCAGATATACATGCGCGGAGTTCAGATATACATACTGACTTATGGCAGTTTTTGCAGCGGTATGGGTCTGTAAAGGCTGTGATTTTTGAGTGTTCAATTCCATAACGCTGCTGCGAGCTTTAATTACATCATATACATAATATGCCTATCTAGGCTTCATAAATATAATAAAGGGATGAAGGAACATGATTCTTGAAATACAGTGTTTTTAGTTCTTGGTTGTCCTCAGGTGTGTACAGTTTCCCTAATTTTCTGTCATTTTTTATCACTCTAAGAATGTTACTTTCAAAGTTCAATTTCATCTATTTGAATATAACAGTAGCGTTGTCTGTGGTGGCCAGGTGGCTGTAAAAGTTTCAGAATACATTTAGTCTGCTGTTATCATTTAACGCCCTGTGAAGGTCGCCGAGCAAGAATTCTTTTATCTGTTAGTAGTACAAAAACTTGTGTTTCATTTTTTGGCCTTTTTTATTTGAGAGGTTTCAATATCTCAGCTAGTTTATCTAATACTGCGAGGATTTACCTCCTGCTTTTTAGCCAACGGTTTACCGTTGGCTATAGAGATGGCATTCCGAAATCACAGACCTTTCAGAAGGTGCGCTATAATGAAAAAGTCGAAGCACAGCTTCCGGTTGACGTCAGAAAAGAGTTCCAAAAGCAAACAGAAAATCAGTTGTTAAAGATCATTTAAATTGATTGCTTTCAAAGAATAAAGAGTAAAACACTTCATCAATAAAAGAAACAAAGGCACAGTGATATTATCGATATAATGATTAAATAAACTGCGTATGTGTAAGACAATCAAAATGACGTCAAATGGCAATATTTTGAATGCATATTCTGAACGCAGATTGGAAGTATTTCAGTTTTTGGGGGTTATTTTTGCTTTATTTAAAATATATAACGTGTCGATAGTTTTACGTTTTGTTACGTACGTAACACGTACGGGGTTTAGCCCAAACCACACACAACTAGTGATCTCCCTTCGATTGTGTTTACCTAAATACTGAACACTTTCAAGTAGATACTGTTAGAACAAATAGAGCAGTTTAGCCTGTCTAGCTAATGTTTTGTGCGGATTTAAATAGTGAAAATCATGAAAATGATGCAAAATGTGTTTTTTTTCAGAAGTTGAATTAACATGGGAGATAGAACGTGAAATCCTGAAAGGATTACAAATAAACACAGACATCGACAAACATTTTTATCTAATTACAGACACTGTGTAATTTCGGAAAGTTCAGAAAAGAGTTATGAAACTGTATCACAAAAATTGCATGTGTGCAGTCATTGTATGCATAAATGTGCAATCAACTTTACTAAAAAAAGTGCCAAAATTAACTATTTAAACCTTGTCTGCACAATAGCAGCTTCATTTCTTATTTGAATTTAATCAGACTTGTACAATAATTGAGTAACTATAAGATCTTGGTTGCTTTCTTGAACTGGCTAGATTCCATAATGGGTTTCAGAGTTATGGCCCTTGAAAGAGCCAAAGTAAGCCATTTTGGCTATTGCATTAGCATCCACTGACTCTTGCAAACATTGAGCAAATGTTGACAGTTGAGCGACCCAGGGTCCTATGGACTCTCTTGTTTAATATTTTGGCCAGTTTTATTATGGATGTTTTTTTGCATTTTTGCAAGCATATGGCATGTCTTCCTTGGAGTTTCTTCATTCTGTTCAGTTATTATATATCTACAATGGCAGGAATAAAACTGGAATTCCTGTTACATTGCACATTATGGGTTTGTTTTATTTTGATTATGTTTACGCTTCGTTGGCTTCCAGCACTTTCAGTGCTTTGATTAATGTTTGCCTGTGGCGTTCTTTGTTTTATTCTCCGATCCCATGTAAAATTCTATTATGTTCAGTTACGCAGTGTTTTCTCTTTTGTATGGGAACTATACGCCGCTCTTATCTCATTGAAAGTTCAATAATCACCGTCTTACGTACACGAGCGTTTGGGGTCAATCAACGTTGAAACTGTTGACCATTGTAAATATTGGGTTATGCTCTAACCGGGGCTAGGCAGCGGGGGCAGTAATATGCGGTTCCATTAATACAAATAAACGGACTCAATCAAACCAAGCCTGCAAAAGTTTTCATGTTTAGTCCTTTTCATCAATGTTAGAAATTACTCAATACACAATTGCCATTTACTCAAGACACCTGTTTCATGAAAAATCAATTTGTTCATAGAGAAAATGCAACGTGTATAGGCGAATTTTAGATCTTCAAACAAGTAAGCACATACTAGTATTTAATAGTGCGAATCATCGAAGAATATTCAAAGGCTCTTACCTGCTTACACCAAAACGTTTTCTTAATGTTAAGCCCTCCTCTTGTTCTTACAATATCCAGTAATGATTTCGGCGAGAATAATCTGTACTGGTCGGATCCCTTGTTAGTGTTGTCTTGAAAAAATGTTGCCAAGCTCCGATATAAAGACAAATTTGAGTGATGATACAGCACGTTGGTATATTTGCCAAAACTTGCTTCGAACGCATACGTGACATTTTTCACCCTTATAAGCCAGGGCTTGTCGAAACACCGACTAATTTTAGGTATGGTCGTGTTTGGGGCAAAACCTCCATCAACGGTATATATTACCATTTCTGAAAGGAACGACTGAACGGAACTATTTTTCGTTGCGCTTATTTCGATGAAGATATTAAGAGCTGTGGTTTGAGGAGTTGCACATGGACTAGTGATCCATGACATTGGTGACTGGACTTCTTGATCCGATAAATCTTCTATGTCTTCATTGAGTAACCTGTTCCCATGAGCCGGTAAAAGTTTTATCTGCAAAACAAATGTTGAACCAGTAAAGCAACTAATGCTTGAAACGTTCTCCCTCTTAGAAAATTTTATACAGTTTCCTATTTCAGTTCAGTTATTAAACTCAGATGGCTAATTTATCGGTTCTTTCAAAGAAACAATACAAACAAAATGTTTCAAAAATTGTTCAAAATGTTCACAGTAGCGCTTTTTGTGCAGTGTGGCGGTCGTAAATAGTCTCCCCGTATATGTAGTCAGTACTGGAAAACATAAGTGTGATAACAATATAAACTGTGTGAACCAATAACTTTTATTCATAAATAAAATAGAGCAGTGTGTTACCTTTTTGTAATAAATATTTTGTTTAATTAAGTTGAAGGTTTCATATAAATTATTTCGACTAACAGCATTTATTCGTTAAATTAAAATATTACATAATTATACCGCAAACAATTTATGACGACATTATATGCCGAGTCACTATGATAAGCAATGCATGCTTTATTGTAAGTTGAGGTATTGTGGCCCGAGTCGAGATAAATTAATGAATACAACAAAACTATAATGGTTTACCTAAAACCCTCGATACGTTCTTATAACCCAATCGACAGAATGCAAACAGACTGAAAAAGACGGGAACATTAAAAAAAACTTTCAGAACATTGTTGTCTGCAAAATTCCTTTTTGGGGTGAAGCAAACTTGTTCCCACCCAGCGGCTCATAAGGGACAAAAGTCTGTCAAGCGTACAAGCATTTCTTAAACTTCCCGCTTAGCATTCAAAATGTTATCTTATAACATAAATAATTTTACAATTTGTTAAAAATATATAGAACTAAAAGGAGCTGCGCTAGAAGCAATTTGCGCGTCGTGCTGGCTATTTTCTCTCCGAACTTTGGAACTGTTTAGCTATCTCTAATTAACAGATGAAAGAAATATCACGAAACTTTAAGATAATACGGATCATTTAAGTGTGATGATGCACATGCAATTTCTATCCGGATCACTGGCATTGAACTTTCACACAAAAATATTTCCATGCAATAGGTCGAGAACACTTACATTTGATTCTAAAAAAACTGATTTTTACAGACATTGTCATTATGGAAAGCCGAACGGTCGGACAAACGGCTGAAAGAACAAATAATATTTATCCTACCAACTTTCGTCGTGGAATAAAAATAGCTTAATTCATACAACATGTTTTGATGAATCGTATCGGTCAAGGCTTTAAGCTATCTTACGTACCCATTCTCGTAACTCTTCCACAATGTTTGTATCCGTAAGAAATATACAGAGGTTTACATCTTACGGACATGGGGCACTTACACCTTCATATGACACTATTGTTTCTTTGATTTAAAATAAGCAAGAATGTATTAAAATCTTAACATAAATCGTAAAACAGTATTTATTATGAAAATCTGCATACAAGAGCAAACCAGCCTAAAACAAGTAAAAGTAAAACAATAGTACACTTTTCGCTATATTTAAATTATTATATACATAAATATATGAGATTAAAATTATAAATACACGTACCGAAGCATCTGATTTGCTGCCTTTGTCTGCTTTTGCAAGTGTCGGTTATTTTACAGAATATGTAAGGACAATATACAAGTAATTACAATTATTAACGATATTATCAATTATTGCAAAGCAATTCAAGGTATGTATACCTGCATGGTAATGAAGTGCGTGTACCACCGTTCAATGAAATACCTGCACGTCTTGCTGGTCATCAACATACCTTGTGGGCAATGGATCTGCAGGCATGTGTCCTGAATGAAATAAAAGTCCTTTAAAATGTCTTTGTAATATTTATCACTTTTGGAGATGCCGTAAAACAGTATCAACAACATGGTGTTTAAGTTTTTTTTTTCTTTAAAAGATGTACGAGTTTATAGGACCAATGATTTATACATCCAACTTGACGCGACTTAGGTGTCACGAATAATTATGGCTAACGTTTCAAAAAGGAACTGTTTTGATAAAAGAAGAAAAACAGTCTTACATTCAGCTGTAGACAGGCACCGGTTTCTGTCAAATCATCAGAGTCACTTCTTGTAAAGAAGGAGAACAAGTCTAACAAAGATGCGTCTAACAAGACTGTCATCGTACTGGCAGAAAAAGTGCGGGATTTCGAAACACACTGGTGCTGTATATTAAAAAGGGTTCCATTAATCGATTTCTGTGTACAAATGTAACAGAATACATTTTCGTATGAGTGTCCTTTCGCTGATTTAAACGGTAAATGGAGATTTTCACACAACATTTTTAAATCGAGGTCTTCACACGGAGTTTTAATGTCCTTGATGCATTGTAATCTTGTCCAGTCTTCATTCGGTGGTGGTACAAATACAGCACTTCCCTCGCCATTCCGAACATTTGTTATCCTACTCGTAACCAAGAAGCCAGAAGGCCTTGCTCCCGACATATACAAAAATCTCCATGGGGTGAACTCTGTAACTTTGTTACAGCGCGCGCAGTCCGCGTTAATGTAGATCCGTCCGGTTTCCAAAGACGACACGGGTGCAACTAGAGAATTTCCAAAGTCGTCATTCAGTGTACATGGCTTGTTCACAGGTTCACCATTACTATATTTATTGCAAGCCTGTACCATGTAATAACTTGTGTCAACATTGACATCTGGCGCCCTCCCGAGGACTGGAGCAATGCATGCTACGATCTGATTTTGCACAAGTTGATATTTATCCAAATCGTCAAAACAGCAGTCCAGCCTTTGTCCACAATCCTCGTCACAAGCACATGATCCACAACAAGGGACCATTCCTTGTTCTACTCCATCTGCCCCACTGCTACCAGACTTGTTACAAATATCCGAATAGGGGCAGTATTCAACGATCGCATCTGGTATTATAAATCCTGACGACCAGCTGTTTCGAGTGAACGACAAGATTGAATACCAGAAAACTAAGAGAAGATTCCTTGTCATATCGTTAATTTCAATTATATAATATCTTAAATGTGATTAGTTAAATGTTCGCGTTTAATTCTGAAATAAATCCAAAACATGTTGTACCGACGTATTCTAGACAAGGAAGAACCTTACTATACTCTTTGGAAATAAATGTTCAGTAATCTTCTTCGTATCACCTTTTTATCTAGAAAATTAATTTATTTTCGTCCAAAAAAAAGCTTTTATTTTGTAATGAAAACAAACGTCCAATGACCTTTTGACAATGGTATACTTGATATCAATACAGTGCTCATTAAACCAGGTGGCATGGGGAGATTTCATTTGCGAACAAAAACCCGGTCTTGCTAATGGAAAAAAAACTGTACCTTAATTAAAAATACTTTCTACTTTCTATTGCTTTCCCAAACCCAAAATGCAACAATCCCCCCCAAAAAATATCCCAAATTCACAGTTGTTGGTAGAAACTTGTATTTCTATAAACATTGTTATGTTTCATGCCAATAAATATTTGACATTACTTTTTTCAAAATTTAATTTTTATTATATATAAGTTTTATTTATTATTCTATTTGTATTTGAAGACCAGTTACGGGCAACATGCAGTCCATTAAATCCAAATCTATAGCTTACAATGTCATTCCCAGCACGGTAAAAAAGTCATTTGAAAAAGGGCTCGACATGTTGCCCACACGCATTTAGTTCACAGTAGCAGTTGCAATTTTGAGTCGTGCCCATGCACTGCCTTGGTATAATATCTATAAACATATTTACATTTCTAATAGCTATATATACATGATGTCAGCTATTCATGAGGAAGAAACGCTTGTCATGTCTGGTCCTAAATCGCGGTAATTATCGCCCTTGAAAATGAAATGAACGAGTATCTATTAGTACTTCTTTAAAGATTATGTGATTTTCCGTTCAGAAAGTCTATCACTACCGTGGAAAAGTCCTCTTCTATTAAATGGCCGATAAAGTATTGTATGTGTTGAGAGTTAAGATTGGAAATAACATTAAATGCATAGATAACCCCAAAAGTATTCAATGTGCCTAGCTTACCGTGTCGGAGACAGACACAGTACATACCATCCTAAATAATAGATATTTCAAGTTTGCTTATACACTGCAACCCATAAAGATTGGCATTCTGCGTGATTTGAAATAAACATATAACCATCAAAGGCGGTAATTGGAACTGATAACTACATTGACGTGAAGTACGGTTAGACTTTTTACAGCAGCTACACAGCACTCAAAACCTGTTGCAGTGTAAATACTGCTGTTAATGTATAGTTAAGCCAAAGACCAGACAAACCATATAATAAAAAATGTAATTAGAACTTGGTGTAATTTAATTAAAAATAATGAGTACTGGTAATTAGTCGTTCGTTATGATTTTTGTCATTTTTCTAATGACATTTTTATTATAACACATTTAATTGTAATTTAAAATTTGAAACATAATTGTATATTGAAAATAGAATTATTCATGTTTTTTTTCTTTTAACCTAGCTTCTTTCAATGGCTGATACGAATTCATAGTCTTATCAAAACCAACGATTTATACCAAAAACGTCAATCATAATAAAAACTTGATGAAAACCCCGGAAATGAGAGCTCTGGACACCTCCCATTGCATTCAGGTACAGTAATTATACACCGCAAACAAAGTTTGCACAAGTTTGCAGGAGTCATTAACCGAAAGATTGATTGAATGATTGATTGATTGATTGATTGATTGATTGATTGATTATTCAGTTGGTATATTACAAAGAAAAGTCATTTTAATGACTACAGATTTCAAGTTCTTAATTTAAACATAAATGCTATAGGTAAAGTATGGGCGTGCATGAATATTTTTTGCGTGGCACAGTCCATTTTTTATCGGAGGGAGTAAGGGTTCTTGAGACGCGAATTACTTCAGCAATTTTCAGACTTTAAACATATTTTTCGTTTTGGTCTGCTCATCATTGATGGTGGGCGTGATACTTGAAAATCCTGTGACTTGATTCACATTGGTAGTCTTTTAGATTTTGATTGAAAACTTTAAATCTATGTGTTGCATCATGTGTAGACGTCCATAGCATATATTTCATGTGGATAAGTATATTAAAATAAATGGCAATACTGTTCAGTCCCATGTCTTAATATTGACAATATAGCGGAAGTGGTACAGCATATTTGTGCCACAACTTAACCACATAAAATAACGTGAAAATAATGGAGGATTTCGCAAAAAAAAAGTTTGTTTTCGCGAAAACATCCATATTTTCACGATTAAAAAAAGTTATGTTAACACGAATTTATTTCTGTTAGTGCTCTAAACTGCCACAACATAAAGATAAAGTTTTCATGTAAATAATGGAGGATTTCACGAAAACACATAACTTTTCATGAAACCTTAAAAATTTCACGAAAGATATTTTTGCATGAAATAATGGAAGATTTCACGAAAAACAGATAACTTTTCATGAAAGCGTAACAATTTCACGAAAGATGCCAGTTATCTAAAAATTATGGAAGCATATTTGTACCACAACTTTATCACATAAAATAACGTGAAAATTATATTAAAAAAAGTTATCTGTTTTCGAGAAAAAAAATCTGTTTTCGTGAAATCCTCCATTATTTTCATGGATACTATATCTTTATGTTGAGGCAATATAGAGCATTATCAGGAATAAATTCGTGTTAATTTCGTTCGTGTGTAATTTATCTGTTTTCGCGAAAAAAACTTTTTTTTGCGAAATCCTCCATTTTTTTCACGTTAATTTATATGGTTAAGTTGTGGCGCAAATATGCTTCCATAGGCATTGTAACAATTTAACAAATCACAGGGAAGCACTCGCAACGATACTTAAATACATGTATGTTCATTACCTTAATTTTCTAAACTGAAAAAGTTTTTCTATGTTTGATTGTCCGTTTTACCCTTAACGTGAACTTTTTGCGCCTACCGATGTAGTTTTTTACGGAGCGGAGGAGTCTTAAAATGAATCTCTTGTTGTTGTTCTTTAATTCGCTTTTTAAACGAATACAAACAACGTATGTAGAAACTTGAAACTGGGATTAATCATTCTCTTTCTTGAAAGAAGTTTCTAAAAAACCAACAAATTTCTCTAGCTTTCATTAACGCGAGAGACGTGTACGTTTCAAATATCACTCTTTTTTCTTTATTCATTAATCATTAATTTTGCACTAATAAATAAACCAAAATAATTAAATATCTTATGAGGAGTGTTAAGGTATACATTACAAAGATTATAATCTATTTGGGTCTAATTGAGACAGAGAATGTCGGGTTTCTTTTGTTAATTTCTTCAAGTAAAATTCGGCGTGATTAATTATATACTATCCAAAGTTTGCAAGCACCAGAACTATATTTGTACATATCTAATGGTGTATGACGGGTTTTAGTTATATTTCGTTGCATTTACCTGATTAATGACTGACTAAACAATATAGACAAATTGTTTAACAACTGTTATGTGTTTAAGGGGTTTATTTTTAATTTTAATGAGATATTGGGGATGTGAAAAAAATAAATTGCAAAATCAAAAACAAAAAACAATATTGATGTCGGCATCTTATAAATGACTATCAACAAATGTTGGGTACATATTTATTATACAGAGAAAATACAGGATCACCTCGTTTGGAGGACTGTGCCCAAGGTTATAAAACTGAGCATGGAAACCAGTCTCAAATCTCAAGCATCTGATTGGCTGAAATGGCGACCAGTCGCCATTTCAGCCAATCAGATGTTTGAGATTTGAGACTGGTTTCCAATCTCAGGTTATAACCTCCAGTCCTGTAGTCGTGTTGTTAGAATTTGACTGTATTTGACAATAAATATAATTGTTTCCTTAACTCGGTAATGTTACATTAATTACACTTCAAACATATTCATAAAATCTTTTTAAATTAGTTTCTTAAACGAGGTACCTCTACACACGGGAAAATCAGTACGTTTAAATTAGGTACAAGGGAAGCTTTCAAGAATTTGTGTTTTCTACATCGCCACGCACTTTGGCAGCGAGGAGTCTCTTAATGACATTACTGCGTTATTTGTTGTACGAAATATTACCACCAAAAAATCAATAGAAGAATAAATCGGTCAGTCACCGGATAGTGATTGTGAGTGATTGAATCGAGGGGTGTTAAGCTCGCCATGTTTCCGCTTGTACCACGTGATCAACGACATTGAAAAACTATCTTTGTGAATAAGAGTTTAGCCAAAACAAAATGAAATTTGCGACACATTCTTTTATTTTTGGTATTTTACATTCTTGACCTAATATAACTGATAATAAAGAAAAAATTCATTGTTTTTGGAATTTCTTTTCAGTTAAAAAGTAAAATGATGGCGATCAATGCCAAAGACATTTGCAGAGAAATTCTCTGACGGCAATCGGTAGATCCCGAGTCGTGCAATGGATCGAGATCATCGATACACACGGCGTATGTAGAATAAAAACCATCAAGATTCTCTGAATACTCGTTGTCTCCCAGGGTTACATTTCTTGAAGGAATGAAAATGCTTCCAACCATCTTGGTCACGTGATACTCTTCCAAGTAGACCTAAAAGCAACAAGATAATACTTAAAAGCCATTAAAATGTTTATCAGAATAACTTACATGTACTGCTTTGTTTATTTGAAGTTTAAATCAAATTCAAATTAAGTAAAAAGGTTAATTCAATTTGCAGCTGTTATCAATTACGTCATTTGAAAGTCGTTCAGCACGATTCTTTTTCTGTTAATACTACTTTTACAATACTGTTGTTGTAATGTTTGGCTTCTATTTATATGGGTTGTTTCCATATCTCAGTCAGTTTATCTATCGCCGCGATGATATATCTCCTGATTTTTCTTTTAGCACCGGGCGTTCTCTGCTGTATTCTCAGATTCCTGTCAAAAATGTATTCTGTGCAGTTCCGCAAAGTGCTTTCTATACTTAAGGACTTTAATTCTGCAACTTTTTAAATATTTATATCTAAAAAAAATCCAAATAGCTGCGCATGCTCGATGGAGACACTGCCAATGGGACAATGTGCTATTTTCTGACGAGACAAAGGTAATGGTGGATTCAAGTGACAAACGCCAACACATTTACCGTCGAACTGGTGAACGCTTCTACGATGCGTGTATTAGAGAAGTTGACAGGTGGGGAAGAGCATCTGTTGTGATCTGGGCTGGAATTTCCTACCATCTTATTTACGTCGGTTCCCAGGCGTGGTCTTGCAACATGATAACGCAAGGCCACATGTCGCACGAGTACCCAGTACTTACGCAACAGCAACATTGATGTTCTTGAAAACTGGCCAGCACAATCTGCCGACCTTAATCCTATTGAACACTGCTGGGATTATCTTAGAACGCGTATAAGGAAACTTCAGTTAGACAATGTTCAAGACCTCCAGGCAGCATTACATCGAGAATGGGATCGAGTGCCGTTACATTACGTTCGACGGTTATCGCGATCAATGAGAAAACGCTGTGTTGCGATTGTGAACGCCAATGGCGGTCATACCAATTATTAATGTTTAAAGTGGAAATAACGTTCTAACTGACAATGAAATAAACCGTGAGTGGTCATTGAATTTTTGAACATTATCTAAGTGGTGTGTTACCATTTTCCTTTGTTTTAAAAATGATAATAAAATTTAATATCGCAATAATCTTTGCGTTAATTGTCTTGGGCTATCATTAAAAGGTAAGCTGAATGTGTTCATTTACTTATTCTTGTCAATCTGAATGAATGGTATCCAAAGAAATGCAAAGTTGCATTTTTACTGCCGTTAAGTATATTTGTCTGGCAACCATACGCCGCTGATCATAGATTGATAATATCCCATTGAAGGTGTCCTGTCAACCGTCATGTGCACACCAGCGTTTAGGATGGATCAATATCTGTACTGTTTACTTGTGTAAATATTGAGTTGCGCTCTACCCGGGGATTGCGCCGTGGTCAGTAATATTCATTACATGCGCAATATATCCGAGCCTGCAATATCTTTATGTATGTCATGTTTGGCCAATTTCATTTATTTTCTGGACGAATTATGGGTCATGTATTATATTTATTATTTAACTATAAATAGATGATGTTTGATACGTCCATCTAGTTTGACCCATGAGAGATAAGAGGGTTACTAAGAAAGTTCAGAAAAGATGTTGTTTTGGTAAATACGTGATTTTTGTTACTTATGCATTCACAGTTATTGTTTTAGAAATAAAATGTATTGTTATGAACGTTTTTATGGGTAGAAATCTTTGTTTTTGAATTGAAATTGTTGAGTGATTATGACGGGGTTGAAGAACTTTTTGAACATCCCTTTCAATAACGCAAGTTATGTTTGATAAGGGAAAATTTCAAAGTAATTTGTTTGCATTTGGTAATTGTGTGGATTTTTTTTATTTTTGATAAATATGTTTTAGGTGTTTTTTGATAAAACTTAATTTTTATTTGCGGGGAAATTTAATTCGGATGTGCGAATGTATTTCTCGTGAGGATTCGGCGTAATACGTCATTGTGCGTGATATCTTTGAGCTGACCGCTCTGGATTTTCAAGATGGCGTGCGACATGTGAATGCTTTCGATATAAATTCGTTATTTTTACTGTGAATGCATAGTGGATTGTATGAGGTAAGTGCCAGAGATATTAATTTATTGTTTTATATCGATATTTAGTACATAACTAGGTCAAAATATGTTATCTCAAAGGTCGAGAGCATTCTATAAATAGCGGTCACGTGCTAACATATACCTCGTCAGTTGGGTCAAGCGTGATGCAGCTTACGTACGCAACAATGTTACTTTTTATCAGGAATGTAGTTCTAGATACCTGTTTTTATATACCATTCTCGCTAATAATAAATTTGAATACGCTGGAAAAAAAGTCGACATCATCGTTTACTAAAAACAAAAGCAACATTAGTTTCATGCTATGGCGTAAGAATATCGTAATGGTTATAAAAATAACAGCGATAGGATTTTCCAAAACTATTTCGGAGTTCGGTATGTGCCGTAGAGGGAGCGCATACCAGTAAGATAGCCACTTACTCGAACTGGCCATGTAGAAATTATGAAATAGGGGATACTATGAAGATATTTTGACATTTATCAAGCCTAAATTAATTATAGATACAGATTTTGTGTTTTCAAGGTATTTAGAATATATTTGTTTAATAACTATTAGAAACCAAAAGCAGCCAGGTGATGATCAGTGTGATGCAGGGGCTTGAATTCGAAACTAGGGAAATCCTGTATAGTAAGCTGTTTCCGCTTCAGAAATTCAGTTGCATGTTTTTGGATTTATTTTGCGGAAAATCGGTAGGGATGACAGCTATTGGCTATATTCTTTTCTGAATCTGCTGTTTCAGCTGGTTTGAAAGCAACCATTTCTGGGAGTTGTCGGTTGAATATTAATATTTTGCAAGATTTTGGGTTTCGTGATTTTTGCCTTGGCCGACTGTGCAAAAGTGATGCTTGGACTGTGTTTCAGTGTTCCTTGGATTTTTTCAGGAGTTCTTCATAGCCTGAATTTGTGTTGCATGAGTAGCTTATAGCCATATGTTTACAGTAATCACTGATTTCTGTTTCAGGTTGTTGCTGTGGATTGATTTCATAGACTAGGTACAGAGAGTGTGTCGAAAACTGTGAAATTAGGACCAGTTACTGGCGTCCGCCGCCTTAAGGAAAAGTGTTGATTTACAAATATTGTCAGGTATGGCATTTTAAAGCTTTAAATGTCTGTCCAGAATGAGTATTACACAAAATGATCAATTTTAGGTCTGCTTTATCTAAAATAAAATGTCTGGCAATCAGCATTAAGGGGCGGTAACTCAGACTTGGTGGTATGCTGAGATGCCTGGTGCAAAGTCATGTATATTTTTTTTCAAGTAGAAAGTGTGAAATTTGTCGCCTGTCTTTAAGGCATTATTTCTTATGGTACGAAAGAATGTTTCGCATGCAAAAAATAATGTTCAACCAACATTTTTGTCGTTTCCCTCTTTTTAAGCAGGGCACGGCCAATTTTTGTCATCCGAGCAACTCTGAAAATGTCGCTGTTGGTAAAAACCACTAAAAATGTCACATCCGATTGAAGTTATGTCAGACAGACTTTGTACCAGAAATGCAGTAGCTATTCAGGTGCTTGTAGCAAGCATGCCATAGCTTTTTTTAATAATAGCTGGCTTTGACTCTGTACATATTATGGATTTACCCAAATGGGCACTGTAATGTATGTAAACTCTTATGACAGGTATTTCAAGCATGTCACCAAACAAGTCACAATCTAACATGAAAGAGTACAAATACATGTTGAGACAGTTGACTGGGCAGATTTTGACATCATAAGTATCAGTAAAGTGGTCTGCAGAGGTGTTTGAAACAATTCAGTATCCAAGAGCCTGTCAGGGTATCAGAAAAATGTCAGACTTTATGCAGTTGCTTATTTTTGATCACCCAGCAGAGCTGTTTAGACCTAATAATGGGCTTATTTTAAATGATTTTCAGCAAAATGAATGTGGAGGTGCTTGAAAAACATCAGAATATTACACTGGTACTAATTGAAATATGAATTTTAGGAAATTGTAAATAGTCACTGTTGGTAAATAAGGTAATGTTCAATTTCTGTACAAATAATGCATATTTTTCATGAATACTGTATTGACTTAAATTGCCATATCTGACCTGAATATGCATTCAGGTGTATGATTTTAGTCTTATTTTATTCCAGTTAGTCTGCAAAATTGATGCAACTCTAAGGTATATGTTAGGTCAAACATGTGTGTCTCTTTAAGGGAGCGCATACCAGTAAGATAGCCACTTACTCGAACTGGCCATGTAGAAATTATGAAATAGGGGATACTATGAAGATATTTTGACATTTATCAAGCCTAAATTAATTATAGATACAGATTTTGTGTTTTCAAGGTATTTAGAATATATTTGTTTAATAACTATTAGAAACCAAAAGCAGCCAGGTGATGATCAGTGTGATGCAGGGGCTTGAATTCGAAACTAGGGAAATCCTGTATAGTAAGCTGTTTCCGCTTCAGAAATTCAGTTGCATGTTTTTGGATTTATTTTGCGGAAAATCGGTAGGGATGACAGCTATTGGCTATATCCTTTTCTGAATCTGCTGTTTCAGCTGGTTTGAAAGCAACCATTTCTGGGAGTTGTCGGTTGGGTATTAATATTTTGCAAGATTTTGGGTTTCGTGATTTTTGCCTTGGCCGACTGTGCAAAAGTGATGCTTGGACTGTGATTCAGTGTTCCTTGGATTTTTTCAGGAGTTCTTCATAGCCTGAATTTGTGTTGCATGAGTAGCTTATAGCCATATGTTTATAATAATCACTGATTTCTGTTTCAGGTTGTTGTTGTGGATTGATTTCATAGACTAGGTACAGAGAGTGTGTCGAAAACTGTGAAATTAGGACCGGTTACTGGCGTCCGCCGCCTAGAGTAACGGAAAATCACAATGAGAATACACATTCTCATAATACAATGTAATACACACGCTGTAGTGATATTTTGATCATGCTGGTCTAGTGACAGCCCAGGACATATAGGAATAACTTCTACTTTTGCTCAGTAGAGGGAGAAGTTTAGACAATTCGGGAGACTATTTCTGCCAAGTCTCCCTCTAAGCCATTCCCTGGCAATTATTAAGCTCTTGGTTGATTTTCATGTATTTCTTTATTTTTTGTTGTGTGCTTCTGGTGTTTATGTTTTTGACCAATTACATATGTGTTGCATGGCTGATCCCAAACCAATTGACAAGCAGATGAGCATAACATCATGTGTATTTGTAATGGAAAATAACTGTTACTTTTTTGTATGTGTGGTTTGGAATAGCCAAGATTACCCAGTTTGTGGAAGTGTGGCAGATTAAGGAATCATTATTGGACATGTGGACTGGTAGACTGATGGTGTGTGGTGGCTTGATCATAGGTCAAACAACTATTCACCTCATATCTACAATCAAATGGATCCAACCACAACTTGGCTCAGGGACATTACATCATTAGCATAAATGTCGTCCACATATAACACATGTGTGTTATACTTTTCTTGTTATAGTAATCAGTTAAAAATTATTATTTAATCAACACACACGTTGTATGATAAACAATGAGTTGATAAGAGAAAATGAAAATGGTCATGTTTAATTGTAATGTCGTATTTGTTTAATCAACGGCAATTTAAAGGCGCTTACCTGCTTACACCAAAACGTTTTCTTAATGTTAATTCCTCCTCTTGTTCTTCCAATATCCCGTAATGATTTCGGCGAGATTAATCTGTACTGGTCGGATATCTTGTCAGCGAAGTCTTTAGCAAATGTAGCCCAGTTCCGGTAGAAAGACAAATTTGAGTGATGATATATCACGTTGGTGTACTTGTCAAAACTTGCTTTGAACGCATATGTGACATTTTTCACCTTTATTAACCAGGGCTTGTCGAAACACCTGCGAATTTTAGGTATGGTCGTGTTTGGGGGAAAACTTCCGCCAACAGTATTTCTTATCACACCCAAAATAAACGACTCAACAGAACTATTTTTTGTGGGACTTATTTCGATGAAGACGCTAAGAGTTGCGTTGCGAAGAGTTGCACATGGACTAGTGATCCATGACATTGGTGACTGGAGTTCTTGATCCGATAAATCTTCTATGTCTTCATTGAGTAACGTGTTCCCCTGAGCTGGAGAAAGTTTTATCTGCAAAACAAATGTTGAACCAGTAAATCAACTAAAGCTTGAAACGTTATATATGATTGTTTTCTTAAAGAACAAACTGGAGGCAGTGTCTCACTTCCATACTAGACATTGGACCACCAATAGACACCTATCATTCGGGGATATAGAAGGCTGTATTTATCTAAAGCCTATATAATTCTACGCGATTTCCTGCAACGTCTCTTCGAAATATGCAAAGTAAAAAGACATTTATAGCATTTATTTTGCCGTTAGAGAGATTTTAATAATTTTCTTTTTTTATCGATGAATGTGCAATGATGACTGTAGACGGCCCTTAAAATAAAATACAGTCATACAAAAGCCCGAAAATGTGAACAAAAACACGACATTAATCATATGTCAAACCACTCAATTTCTTTAAATAAAATTTTAAAAATGTATATAACTCTGGAAAACATTAGTGAGATAAGAAGGTAAACTGTGTGAACCAATACATTTTATCATAAATAAAAATATGTAAACTTAAATGATTGTGTTTAATTAAGTTGACGGTTTTCTTTAACTTATTCCGACTCACTTATTTTTTCATGAAATCAAAATATCACACAGTAATAACGAAAAAGCTTAAGACAACATTGAAAGTTACAATAGTATATACTAAGTCACTATTATAAACAGTGCATGCTAAATCGTAAATTGCGGTACTGTGGCCTTTGTGAAATAAAGTTACAAATTTATGGGCTAACATAAAGCCCTATGATACTTTCTCATTATCCGATTGCCTGAGTGCAAACAGTCTGCAAAAGACCGGAACATAAAAAGCTTTTAGAACATTAATGTTTGAAAAATACTTTATGAGATGGAGCAAACTTGTTAGCACCCAGCCGCTCATAAGGGTCATACGTCTGTCAAGCTTACGAGCATTTCTTTAACTTTCTGCATAGCATTCGAAAGGTTATCTTATAACATCACTAGTTTAGAATTTGTTACAAATAAAGAACTAGACCACAAGTAATTAGCGCATCGTGCTGGCTATACTCCCTCCGAACTTTGAATTTTTTTTATAGATATCTCTAATTAACAAATAAAATAAATAACATGAAACTTGAAGAAACATTATTTATTTTATTTTGGAATATTCACAAAAACCTGCATACAAGAGCAAAACTGCTTAAAACAAGTGACAGTAGAAAATAAACAATATGCAATCTTTTCGCTTAATGTATAATCAATATATTTTATCATTATACGAGATACAAATTATATATAGATTGTACCGAAGCCATGGTAATTTCTGACTTGCTGCCGTTTTTTGAGTTTTGCAACGTGTACATGTAAGCCACTTAACTGAATATTTAGGAATTATATAATTAAACAACATTAACGATTTTATCTATTATTTCAAAAGAAAGGTATACCTGAAGAACAATGAAGGGCGTGTACCACCGTTCAATGAAATACCTGCACGTCTTGCTGGTCATCAACATACCTTGTGGGCAATGGATCTGCAGACATGTATCCTGAATAAAATAAAAGTCTTTTAAAATGTCTTTGTAATATTTATCACTTTTGGAGATGCCGTAAAACAGTATCAACAACATGGTGTTTAAGTTTGTTTTTTTTCTTGAAAATAGAACCAATGATTTATACATCCAACTTGACGCGACTTAGCTATCATGAATAATTATGGCTAACGTTTCAAAAAGGAACTGTTTTGATATAAGAAGAAAAAAGTCTTACATTAAGCTGTATGCAGGCACCGGTTTCTGTCAAATCATCTGATTCACTTCTTGTAAAGGAGAACAGGTCTAACAAAGATGTGTCAATCAACAATGTCATTGTATTGGCAGAGAAAGTGCGGGATTTAGACGCACACTGGTTCGGTAAACTATAAAGGGTTGATCCAATCGATTTCTGTGTACAGATGTAACAGAATACATTTTCGTAAGAGAATCCTCGCACTGACATAAACGGTAAACGGAGATTTTCACACATCATTTTTAAATCGAGGTCTTCACACGGAGTTTTAATGTCCTTGATGCATTGTAATCTTGACCAGTCTTCATTTAATGGTGGTACAAATATAGCACTTCCCTCGCCATTCCGAACATTTGTTATCCTACTCGTAACCACGAAGCCAGTAGGACTTGCTCCTGGCATATACAAAAAGCCCCATGGGGTGAACTCTGTTACTTTGTTACAGCGCGCGCAGTCCGCGTTAATATAGATTCGTCCGGTTTCTAAAGACGACACAGGTGAAACAAGAGAACTTCCAAAGTCGTCGTTTAATATACATGACTTGTTCAGAGGTTCACCATTATTATATTTATTGCAACCCTGTACCATGTAATAACTTGTGTCCTTATTGACATCTGGCGCCCTCCCGAGGACTGGAGCAATGCATGCCACTATTTGATTTTGTACATGCTGATATTTGTCCAGCTCGTCAAAACAGCAGTCCAGCCTTTGTCCGCAATCATCATCACAAGCACATGATCCACAACAAGGGACCATCCCTTGTCGTAGTCCTTCTGCCCCTCTGCTAGCAGACTTGTTACAAATATCCGAATAGGGGCAGTATTCATAGACCGCATCTGGTATCATAAATCCTGACGAACGGTTGTTTCTTACAGTGAACGATAAGAAATACCAGAAAATTAACAGAAAATTCGTTATCATATTTTTAATTTCAAATATATATTGTCTTAAAATATGTTGAGTTTTTCGCGTTTAATCTCTGTCTTAAATGCAAAACATGATGTACGGACGTGTTCCCAAGAAGAACCTTACTTTCCTATTTGCAAAAATTGAAATATTCATATATGGAATCGCCACACTCAGAATGCACAGCCTCCACACGCAGCGAAAAAGAGGAGAGAAAAAGAGAGCATGTGTTTTAAAGAGCATCAATTTCAAATAAGACATTACAAAAAATTAACGAAAAAAAAAGAACCCATACATTTTCAATTAGCTTCTTCTTTTCATCTATTTCTCTAGAAAATTAATTCATTATCGTCCAAGGAAGCCTTTTATTATTTTTAACGAAAATAAATGTCAAATGACCATTAGACTATGTTATACTATTTGATATCAATACCATGGTTACTAAAACAGGTGTCATGTGAAAATTGAATTTGCGAACAAAATAACCGCCTGGCATATGTAAAAACTGTAAATTAATAAGGCCTAAATTTAAATATTATTTGTTTCCGCATCCAGGACCGATCTGAAAAAATCGGCGCGCCCTGAACATTTTTATCGCGGAAACCTGAATGATATATATTTTTTTCTCGATAAGCCTGGAGACGAAAATGCATTTTTTATCATTTTGAGTACGAAACATATCGAAAGTAAGTAGAGCAGTCGGTGGTTGTCAGACGCTTGGCGATAACGCATGAGAAAATGGCGGAACCGTCGAAAAGGTCAGACAGGTTTTGCTTCGGTCCGGTTAAATGTCTTAATCTGTCCGGCGTCTTTAAAATTTAATCTGAGGGAAGCAACATTTTCTTCTTCATAAACTCCTCGCTACGGTTACTTCCCTTCAATCACAGTAAAATAATTTGTCATTGGTTGCCCGATTACTTTTGTCCAATCGGGTTGCACGACATCCAAAAAGTCACGTGGCATAGCCACCCTGTAATAGAAATATTTACTTAAAAAAGCAATTGCGATACATTGTTTTATTTTTGGTATTTATCTTATATCATTGACCAAATATGACCCAAAATGGAAAAAAAACTCCATATTAGAATGTACTTTTAGTAAAAAAAGTAAAATGATGGCGATCAATGCCAAATACATCAGCAGAGAAAATCTCCGACGGCAGTCTGTAGATCCCGAGTTGTACGATGGATCGAGATCCTTGATACACACGGCGTATGTGGATTTATTCCCATCAGAATTCTCTGAATACTCATTGTCTCCCAGTGTTATATTTCTTGAAGGTATGAATATTCTTCCAGTCAACTTGGTCACATGATACTCATCCAAGTAGACCTAAAATCAACATGATAATCATTTAAATCATCAAGTAGAGATAAATATTTTTATCAAATAACTTAAGGTAAATTTCATTATATACAATATTTATTTTTTCTTGAACATCTCTTGTCGTGCTTGCCGCAATTACTGGTCAAGAACATGATAATTAATCACACCATCCGCTTTGTCAAGTATACTACTTAAAATTACAAGGATCGAATTTTACATGTTGTAAAATTTGTAGAAGTGCTTAAAATTACTCGACTAACAATTATCATTAACTCAACACTCTGATATGCAAATAATTAATCGGTTATTGTGAAAACGCATAGAAGACTCAGTCTAACAGACAAGTACGCAACAACACATGTATGCATTTAACTGTAATATTTTGTATCAAAAAGCATCTGTTTGACATCGACAACTAAAGGATTACACTTTTTTAGCAGTCTGATTAACAAAATTGAATTTTGTTTTGCCTTGCTTTTGTAGTTTTTGCCTTTGGCGTTCTCTGTGTTATGTATATGCATATGGATTTGTATGCTCAGATCCCTTGTCAAAATTCTATTCTGTTTAGTTCACTCATAGATTTCTCGATTGGGACAAATCCATTCTTTTATCTGGGGGCCATACGTCGTTGCACGCGGAGTAGTTTTAAATTATTAATCTGAAACTATCACTTTGAAGGTTCCATGTTCACTGCCAAATGCATATACCGGTAATTGTTTTGGACGATCTAATTGTACTTGTGTAAATATTGAGTTGCGCTCACCCGAAGGTAGGCAGCCTGTGCAGAAATGTTCATTACTGCCCACGATCAGGCTCAATCAAACCATGCAAGTTTTATCGCCGATACCCAGATTTAATTCAAAAGTACGGGTGAAGTTTTGAATCACTTTTGCAACAAGGTATTTCACAGCCAGTTTTTGTGGAGATATAGTTTATAAACTTAAGAAAATAAAAGGAAATGTTATTTTCTCCCGGTTATTCGTAAAAACCATCTGTAAATTTAAAAAAAAAAGGCTACCAACATGATATTCTGCAGCGCTCTGCAGGCCTGGTGATTCACCCATCTACAATTGATTATTATGCTGACCTCTTTGGTTGCACGACGGTGACAGGGGTTTAAGAGTTTATGAAGGTTTATAGGGAAATCTTTTTAAAGAAAGAACATAGAAGCTCGATTTGTTTCTTTTATCCCTGTCATCGTGTTCTTGCTGATTTGACTCCAGGTGCTCGGGTCTCAGTAAGGTCATTGAGTACCCGCTCCTTTTTCTTTTCAATGCTATTAGCTTCTTATGTTTCATATGCTTTTGTGCTTTTGTTGGATGGGTTGGAGTTATTTCACTAAGACAACTTCTGCTTGTTTTGTGATATGAGAACCTGTTAGGGCGAGTGTGAGGTTGGTGCAACCTAGAACCTGGTTTTAACCCCCAGTGGCAATTTGTTTTGCCACTGTCCGTTCGAAGGCGGTTTCCCCAAAGGTTCTATTTTTCGTTAATTGTTTGTGGCTTCTTATTTGAATTGACATACCTATAACAAACATGTTCTCTCTCTTCCTCTCTTCTTCTTCGCTGTGATGTGTTTTGTGAGTGTGGCGATTCCTGATATGCATATTTCACTTTTTTTGAAAGCCACAGAGCACTACAAATATGATAATATTGCAGGCCCGGTTTGATTGAGCCTGTTCATGGACAATAATGGAAAATATATTTATGCCAACACCGCCTAGCACTGGCTTGAGCGCATCTCCCCTTACATTCAATCAGTGCTGTTATCAGTTACGTCCTTTGAAGGTCGTCGAGCACGATATTTATGTACTATGTTAATAGTACTTCTAAATTTACTTTTTGTTTTTCGGCGTTAGCTGTCTAAGCTCACTTTTGACCTAGTTTTTCGACCAATGAAATATTGTAAATAATACTCGTATTCTCTTATTATGCAGAGGGAAAATGAAATAAACTATTTCGATTGGTAGCTATTTACACCATAGAGGCATCTAGCAGGGTGGAGAGGTATCTAGTGGGATTTTTATTATTATGCAGCGGAAAAATCAAATAGATTATTTCGATTGGTGTTGTATTGGAGACAAACATATTTACGATTTAAATAACCAGTTAAGTCAATATTGATGGTTTAAATACATTTTTATATGGAATATTCTTGGGTGTCAGGTAAACACTTGCATACAACACACAGTGTAAAACGAAAGAGAAGTGTAGATATTTCTAATTCTTATTGGTTTCTTTCTAGTTCCTTTGATACTGTTCGTTGTAGTGTAGTGGCTAACACTCTCGCCTCTTAAGCGGAGGCCCAGGGTTCAAAACACAGGAGGGACACTTTTTTTAAAGTTAATTACGTACAAGTTGGTAGATTTCGCTTTTTTAACGGGCTGTTTGTATTTATTTTTATTAAATTTCAAGGACATTTATTCATCTTGAGTTCTAACTCTACAAGAGGTATTTTATTGAAACTGAATAAATGTAGACAAGACTTAATGTAAGACATTGCTTCTTTAATCGACTTGTTATCACTGTATGAAATTGTTGCATCAGCTTCAACATTTTTTTGAAAGACACTTTAAATGAATTTATGAGTTGTCATGATTCGGTCGCTTAAACTCTAGGCCATACTAAGAAGGCAGGGAGGGTTCGTCAACAGCTATAACAAGTAAAATAAAATAACTAAACTGTGTCTGCTTCGCCTCTCTGTATTTCCTTCTTTCTTATATACATGTACATGTATATATAAATCTTTTCCGTCAACGCCGTTTATCTTTTTTAAAGATATTTCTTGCTAATATTTCGGCCAGTTTAAAGATAGGTGGTTTCAATATCATTGCCAATATAAATTTGGATATTGTTCAATCACCCCAAAAGATATTCTTCCTGCTCTTTTAATTTTGCCTTTGGCGTTGTCTGTGATATGCAGGATTTATATTCTTAGATCCTCTCTCAAACTTCTATTGTGTTCTGTTCAGTTCCGCTCATTGTTTTCTCGTTTAGGGCAGACGCCTTCTTTTATCTGGGGACCATACGCCGCTGAAGATGGAATGGTATTAATCTGAAAATTCCGCATTGAAGGTTACATGTTCGCCGCCATATACATACCATCGTTTGGGATGGTCAAAATTGTACTGTTCATTGGTGTAAATATATAGTAGCGCTCAACCCGGGGCTAGGCGGCGTGGGCAGTAATAAGCATTACCATTACTGCCAATGAACAGGCTCAATCAAACCGAGCCTGCAATATTTTCATATTTGTCGTGGTCGAGGGTCTTCAAAGTTCCCTTTTCATATATTTCAATAAATTTTCACATATAAAACAGTACAATTTCGACCCATCGCAAACGATTATATACAAATGGCGGTGAACATGGTACCGTCATTGCGGAATTTGAAGGCCATTGGTTAAGACTGATATGGTAAGATCTGTTACAAAGCGAGATGCTTCATGTTGTAGTTATTCGGGCGCTTCTCGCTAAAGCATCAAGTGCATTCATCACATGAAATAAGAAAGGTCGCATATATGAAATAAATATTTCGTTAAATGCAAATAGTTTTACTTGTAGCTTAAAAATTGGAAGTTATAATTGATTCTTACTTGGAGACAAACGATATTATAATATTACAGTGTATTGATGTTGGTGCGCCATATCCTGTCTGAGCTAAGAGTTATTACAAGGTGTGTCTATAAGAATCCGTATAAACAGTGCAATCGCTATGAAAAGAATAAAAAATGCATACAAGGAATAGCCATACCCAGAAACACAGCCTCCCCACACAGACAAATAGTAGAGTGGAAATTTCATGTTACCCATGAAGAGTTAACTTTGAAAATAACTCGTTTTATTTAAAAACTTATTATTTTTGTTTATTTTCGAAAAAAAAATGTATTCATGAACGTATAAAACAAAGGTTACTTTAACATTAAAGTTCTTTTTAAATAATAACTTGTCTTGTTTTTACAACTCAGTATGTTTAATTTCTATAAACCATATTCATGAATGTACAAAACATGAAATTTAACATTGGGGATTGGTATACGATTAACAGAGTTCTTCATGGCTGCGATCGCTGTCCAAATGATTTCTTTATCTGCAAGAATATACTGCACAAATTTTAAGCTAGAAATGTCTTGATTTTTTCTCTAATGTTTCTGTCACACACTGGGCACTTGGTGAGGGGTTCTGAGCACTGCATACACAGTTTATGGTGGGTACAGGGAAGGAACAGGGCGTTCACTGTATTCCTTTCACAGTTCATACAGATAAAGATTTTCTTCAGACGCTTGTTCTCCTCCTCAGGGGTTTCTGTAATTTGAAAAGGTGGTAAAACTTACAAACACTAAAATAACAAAATTAAATTAAATTTACAAATTAGTATAGTTAGTTCAACAATATACGTACTACTATCAATTTGATACGGGCCACTTTTGAAGACTGTTATTGTTACATGTATTGTTTAGGCTAACATTTTGAACAGTTAATGATGTAGATTTGTTTGCATTGTTTATTTGATAAAACCATTAAAACTAGTGAAATAGTCATCTTAATTGAATTCTTGATTCTCCAAATTAAGGCTCTATGTTGAAATGCCGTTGGTAGTTTATCATTTTGTAGTAACGGAAACGTTTCCATTATTGACTTAAACACGTTTCGGTAATACTTTGAAATTCTATAAAACGCGGACGTATTATTCACTATAGACATTGTACTAAATTTCATGCCCATCCAGGGTATTTATAATGAAGGGGGGGGGGGGAAGAAGTGTTCTTTTATCTATCCAACTCATTACGCTTGAGATCTGATAAATGGTCTTGTAGAGTTGCAATTTTGCTAGGAACAAATTAAGTTTAAAATGGAGAATTAAATTAGAATTCAATATTCAGATCTGAATATCTTTTAACCATTTGACCATCCTAGAATTTTCTCCTAAACAAGCTTCTAAACATGATACTGGACCAAACGATTATAATAGCTAAAGATTTCAAGAGAAAAGGTGGCACATGATCGATTATATAAGAATACACCTACGTTCTTTATCTGTGAATTTATTGAAAAGGCTTGTTATCTTACTATTGGGGCAAGTGTATGTTGGAGCATCCTAGAACCTAATTTAAACTCCCGGGGTATATTGTTTTGCCACTGACCGTTCCAACGCAGTAACCCCTCAGGTTCACATTTTCGTTGATTATCTGTGGTGTCTATTTTGAAACTGGTCGTTTTATAAACGATGCTTTTTTTCCTCTACGTTTTGGCTGCTGTGTGGGGAGGCTGTGTTTCCTAGATGTGGCCATTCCTGATAAGCATATTTCACTTTGTTTACAGTGAGCATCACATCAAATACATGATTGTGCATATATATTATATTTTACCAGTTTGTACAGCTTCTAATCTCTTTGCAGCCTCTCTGTTTTCTCTAACAATTTCAATATTGTCTATTATTTCTTCTAGCGTAGGTTTTATAGTTCCTGTAAAAAGAGACCGAATAGAGCAGCTTTATTTTGTGAAATACGTGTTACAGAAATTTTATGCATTAATACCATTCGGTATATTTTGAATACGTTAAATAACAATATTAGAAGAAAAACTGTTTAAGGGAATATATAATAATTGCAAATTATAAATTTTTATGTAATATAATCGAGTATGATTGACCTATGTAACACGTATCTTGTTACACTAGCCCTATGACAAACGTCAATGTGAATGAAATTTTGACATCAATGTTCAAGCCTTAGTGAAATTTTGTGTTCCTGGCGGTTGTGGTTGGAAATCGAAACATGCATAAAGCTTGATTATCGTTTTTTATAACAATTCGAATGCAAAAGAATTATCGCTACAAAATGGACTACTTCTAAAAATTTAACCATTGTTTGAGAAATTGATTTGTTTCACTTAAAATTGTAATCGGAAAGTTATGGTAACCTCTGTTTCTAAGTTCTTCGACGGTATCATTGAAATCAATTTCCTTGAACCCCATATCTAGACACGCCTGTTTATGTTCGTTCATGATGGCCCGGAACTGTGGATCTCCGAGTGTCATCTGCGCGATTGTCCGAGTCACATCATCAACACCTCCAGCTGCCGTGTTTTCCTGAGAAATTAAGTAACTATGTCAGCAATTGTGTAAGTAACATTTGAACAATCCATGCACCTGTGCAAATAATTTATATTCCCACAACCTCTAATTAACAGGTTAAGTCAAACCAGATATTTAATTTATATGTTAATCGTGTATGCGTTTCTCTAAACCACCAAGTATATATTTTGATAAATTATATCAATTTCAATCTTGTTTCACAATTACAAATTAACCTTGGGGTTGAAAATTAAAACAAAAGAATTGGGTTGAAATGCTGGCTAAAGATTATAAAACTGTGTTTGAAAACCAGTCTCAAATCTCAGTTAGCATCTGTTTGGCTGAAATAGCGACCAGATGCTCGAGTTTTGAGACTGGTTTTCGTTCTCAGTTTTATAACCTTAGGACGAAAACTAGTGCTAGATACCTATGGTTTGTTTTGCATAATATGTAAAGCAAATAATATCGTATACTTCAATTAATTAATATTTTAAAGCATAACTTACGTCTTGGTCTAGAGACGCCTGAATTAGTGCAATATATTCGTCTCCTTTCTGTTGACGAGCAAAGGGACACGCCGGGAACCAGCGGCAGTGTTCCGTCCAGGGATCGTCTTCAGCATCCCATCGCCGCAATCCTCCGTCACATGCGAAACACCGCACGTGGTCTTCGGTACCTGCAAAAGAAACAAAATTTCCTTTGTCTTCAAACTGAAAACCATTTTTTAAATCCGTCTTCAGTAAATGCTTTTAGACTATTTTACAAATAAATGTTTATACCAAAGCTTGAATTATTTTTTATAAATAGCAATAATGAGATAAAATACGCATAATATTGATACTAGCTTGTATAAAAGATAATATAGAAGGTTAGGGGAATTTCATATATTGCTGTGTTATCTTTCTTAGAGAACGAAATTTTAAACACGGAATGACAAGATTTACTTAAACCATTGGTATTAATTGAAAAAGTATATAAATGTTAATCTAAATAACAAGTCATTATAAAACCAAGAGCTCTATGTGTCATTATTCGATGATTACGTGCTTTCAAAAACGTTTTCATATTTAAAAATGTAATATAATGTATGGGTTATGTTACCTGTATAGTACAGCCCTGCTTCCGCTAGCTGTCTTGGTGTCTGCATTATACTTGACGGCCACCTGGCAAATGTTCTTAGACGAGCTTCCATTGTGCTCAATTCAGAGTGATGGCATGTGTAGTTTATTTCAGCTGGATTCCCTGAGTGCTCTGTGTATACATAATATGGATTAGCATCACCCATTTAAAACTGACGTGTTCTTTGTCTGCATACAGCTTACAGCTTTATGTGCAAAGCAAGGCAGATTGAGATAAAGTTACTTGAAAAAAAAGTTTATTACAACTTAAAGCTTTTTTCAGGTTGCTTTAATGTCTGGTGAAATCTGAAGTAATACTATACAGGATATTGAATATGCGTTAATAATGACCTGGCGTACTGTTAAAGAGCGCTTCTTTGATAAAAAAACTTATTTGATCAAAAAATGACCGAACTATCGGAGCACCCGTATACGACAAACAATTGGTTTAATAGTGGTTAACTTACGTTGGAGCTGATTTCTTCGAATTTGTTGTTGATCGGGTAGGCGCAATCTACTCTGTTAGAGAAAATTGCAGTACTCATACATATGATCTTAAACAATGGCTTTATGATTGTTTTGTGTGTGCGTTTCTTTTCCATGGCATAAACTTTGAAAATTAACTTTAAAACTACTGAAACACAACTGAATGTAATAAATTATCTTTTAGAACATTTCATTTCAATTTAAAATTAATTCCTGGTGACAAGCATAAGTTAAACAATTTAAAAATCTTAAAATATACTAAATCGGGTAAACGCGTTTTTGTTCGTATTTTCAATGAAAAGTTCTTATTGCTCTTCATAAAACAAATACAAAGTGTGTCTTCAGAACTGACCCTCATTTCAGCCAAACGTGATGGTCCCAGTTGATCAAAAAGATAGTCACAATCCCCGGAGTGTCGAACATGTTCCAATAGAGGATCGTCATCTTCCGAAAAATCTTTCAAGCCTATACCGCACTGACAACAACGTACCAAGTCTCCGTTATCTGTATCCAAGGTTATAAAACTGAGCATGAAAACCAGTCTGAAATCTCAAGCATCTGATTGGCTGAAATGGCGACTGGTCGCCATTTCAGCCAATCAGATGCTTGAGATTTGAGACTGGTTTCAAATCCCAGCTTTATAACCTTCAGGCCAGATGTAAATTACAGAAAACATAGTTAAAACATAATGAAATGAATGAACTATTTATTTGTTACTGGACCCTAATTATTTATACCTGGGACTTAAACATTTTGCAGAATCTGAAATAAGAATATTTTTTCTTTAATAAACCTATTGTTTTGCTTTTGGAAATCATTATGAGTAAACAAGATTTTGACGAAATTATTAACTGATTTTAGATATAAAGAATTCGTGGGTTTGTCTCCAGTAATCTCGTTATTTTGTTTTTATGACTGTTTTGTGCAATAAAAATGGATAAAAAAAACTAGATCCTATTGTTTTATAGCAGCCCGCAACACAATCTTAACATACATGTTATTGTGAACTATTACTATCAAATTCATTTAACTACAAGGATTTCAAGTAAATATTGCGAAAATGGACTAGTTAACATCATTCTTTCTATTCCTTTCACTTACTTGTGAAGAAAAATCCTGCATCACTGAGCTGACGTTTGTTTGGGCTGATACGCGTCCAATGCGTAAAAGTTGCGAATCTGTCTACGGGATCGACGTACTGCGGATACCGCGGTTGCCGCCTTGGCCTTGATCCAAACGTTATATTGTTCTGTTCAGGTACAGGATTGTTTGTTTCTGGTGAAAATCTGTCTTGTCTTTGTATTCTTCCTTGTGAGCCTTGTTGAACTGAAAACATGGATCCGTTTTCAAAACAAAATGTTACTCTATTGTCACTGGCACTGTCTTGAGTACTAGAAACCTGCGTTGGAAAGCCTCCGTTGACTGGACACACCGTATACGTCCATTCATTTCTTGCAGGAGTAACTTTCCTGGATCCTTTCAAAGATACTGTATGTTTTCTTGCTAGTACTATATTGTCTTGCTTTCCCAATGATGCAATATTTTGTGGATGTTGTATTCCGGATATGTAGTTTACGGTATATGCTTCGTTAAACAACTGCTTATGTGACTCATGAGACGTTCCTAATAAACTTTCCAGAGACACATTCAGATGAGGTGATACATATAAATCATTTTCTAGTAGAATATTTTCAAAGACTTTTGCAGAATCTGAACCCTTGGGCAATACTCGACATTCATTTTCGTCATTCCAGTAAATAAGAAAAGTGTGTTTACTTCCATAAATTGAACACAACTGATCGAAATCATGGACAAATCTAGAATTGTTTTTAATATAATCTTTCCGTAGATTGAAAAGAACTGTATGTGAAATAGAGGTAAAAATATCAACTTCACAGTCATGTAGTAAAATTAAACAGTTACGAAATATATCTTTAATAGTGCTTATGTTTAAAATAACATCCTTCCAAGAATAATCGGTATATATGATTTTTATCCTTCGTACACAGTCATGTCTTGGATATAAATTTTTGTTCTCCATACATTTTATTTTTGCCCACGGTGTCTGCTTTAGTTCCTTGATAGTATTGTGAATTGTCAGGAAATTATTTGTGCTGCGATCCATTTACCGAAAGTAATGTAATGATATGCGTCGTCTGACAGTACAAATCCCTCTACAGGACAGAGGCAATACACAAGATCAGTTCCTGAAAGGCAAATGTAAGATGACATGTTATTTCTCGTCAAGAGCTCGTCTTATTATATCGGTCAAGGGCTTCAGGGTGGGGTAACATATAGGGTTATATTATTTTAGAGTTTATAAATAATTATTCTACTTCTTATTTTATAAAAAGAAAGGAGTTTTGCATAGTGCTTAAAAACAACGTTTTAATATTTAAATTATCATGCAACCTGAACTTCATATCTAACTTTTTAGCGCTTTGTGCAGTTCTGTGATATTAATAATGTAAGCGAAATCTGTCTTTCGTTTAAAACTTTCAAAGTAATTCACGTATTTTGATAGCTGGGCTATACGTTTAATTCAGCACTGGCAATCATGATCGGAATGTTCAAACAAAACATTTTTAACATTTATCCGCATTTTTACCCGAAAGAAGTTAACCAAGTCAAATAAAGCGTAATTATACTATTTTATTACTAAATTTTTAAATTTGTAAAAATGATATTAAAATTTTGATACTTGTATAAATGTAGTAGGACGTGTATGTATAGATCTTAGCATTTTAGCATTCGGTGGGGTTAATCATGAAATACTTGTAAACAGACAAAACCATAGGGGAGGCTGTGTTTTGTGAGTGTGGCGATTCCTGATATGCATATTTCACTTTTTATCACTTTCATAAATTGACGTTAAAATGTTTATTATAGTAAATCTTATTAAACAGATAGAAATCAAACGCATATTAAAGAAAAGAACGTTGAAACAAAGAGTTTTTTAGGTTGTTTTTTTGTTGGTTTTTTTTTTGTAAAACATTAGTGTACATTACAATTGACAAAGTATGCAAACACTGTAAACCCAAGTCTGTTTCATCGAATCCCAAAAGATCTCAGCCCTGAAATAAAGATAATGTTTCTAATACTTATATTACTCATTTATACTTAAAGGTAAGCTTCGTGCGGTATATGCTCAAAAGTTATGTTTTAAAAAGTGTTCCATTTGCCAAACTTATATTTTTACAGAACAATCTTATTTAAAATTTTCAATATTAGTCTTGTTACCAAAAAGATCGTTTTAAATACTAAAAGTGTATATATCTACACTTAAACAATGTTTTAAACAAACGTTTATTACATTTTAATTTCTCCCAGTGGAAATTGATCTTCAAATACAAAACATGATAACATAAATCTTCATAAATCTTCATATCTACTAGTGTGAATCAATATGAACAACCAATCATG
This sequence comes from Corbicula japonica, assembly GCA_038501625.1. NCBI lineage: Eukaryota > Metazoa > Mollusca > Bivalvia > Venerida > Cyrenidae > Corbicula > Corbicula japonica. The sequence goes on from JAZAYU010000222.1 coordinate 417,277, forward strand.
ACTTTGTAAACCTTTATTTGAGGTCGTGGTACAACCAAAATCCCAAAATCGACATTTTTGTGGCACAGATGAAAAACTAAAATGAACTAGAGCCACTGAAACGTCTTCTATCTCACATCTAAGCAATTGTATAACTGCAGATTCGCGTGGAATTGTTAAAACTAGCTTTAAGAGATTATTTAGGAAAGATGAACATTATTTCACGAAGAATATACCTGCATGTCTGACGATTTTGTAACATTTATTTTCACCCTACCTTGATTCAATGTCAGGTGATTTCCAAAATTTTGTATGAATTTAAATGATTATTGAGAAATTGTGTTTCTTATCCTGGTTCATGTCTGAAGAACATATTCCGATTTCACACAGAGAAGTTGAAGTAATCGGTGTAGTTAGAAAAATGCTTAAGTATATTCTTGTTTGTAAATCAAGTGATTATTTAGCTACTTTGTACATAGAAAATTTATCCGGATATGTCAATATGAAACTTAGAACTTGTTTCCTCAAAAAATACACTTTTGTTGTGTTATACTGAAACCAAATACAGAATACCTTTAAAGTTAAAACGACATTTAATTACTCTGGATTGATGACTTGGAGTATAATTCCTGAGTCAATATTTTTATAACCCAACTTCAAACTTAAAAAAAGCAAAATAATTCTGTCCAAAACTTTATATCTTACAATATTTTGCTTGACAATGATATTAGTTTCTTATGTTTAAAATATTTGATTGCTTTTGTTTTCGAGTTGATTCGTGGGTTGGAGCTTATTTACCAAGACTGCGTGTATTTGTTTGTTCATTCATGTTGGGACAAGTGTGAGGTTGATGAACCATTGAGTCTGGCTTAATCCCGAGTTGCCAATTGTTTTGCCACTGACTTTTCCAATGCATCAACCCCTCGGTTCTCATTTTCGTTCATTATTTGTGGGGTCTTTTTTGAAATTGATCATTTTATAACCCATGCACACTTTTCCTTTGTGGTTGACTGTGTTGAGAGGCCCTGTCTTCTAGATGTTGCCATTCCTGATACGCACATGTCACACCTTTTAAACAAATGTCTGCTCAATGAGTGTTACTTATAATTGTACTTTACTCTTTGTTATAGACTTTTTAAGGTATTTTGTTGATAGCAAATGTATATTAAAAGGAGTATATGGTTTGTACACAATACCTAATGTAAGAGTTTGCTTTCTGAAAACAAAGAATTTATTATAATTAAAAATGAATGTTAGAATATATTAAAAAAAATAAATGTAAACAATCGAACTTACCATGCACGTAGTTATTTACGGGTACATTAAAAATTCACAGACGTGTCTTCAAATATATTCATGTAACTGAAAAAGGAAGTTTAAAGTTGGACCATTTAGATAAGTTTTCCAATAATGTGTTTGACTTTAGAAATGTCCAAGTTTTAGCTTTCCAAAAAGCTAGTCGATCATTAGCACACCCTTTTAAGAAGACGGCACAAAAGTTTAAACTTTAAGCCACTTGAAATTAAAGCGCTTTATATTTATTGGATGTCATACAAAAATGTAAGTTTATTTATAGGTACTTCTTCTTTCGAAGGAGATGTATTTAAGCAGGTGATAAAACTAAATAATTCACCTGAAGGTAAACAGAAATTGAAAAGTTTATTAAACAATATTTTGTGTCACAAAGTGTTAGAAAGCAACGATAATCAAGCTGTAAATATATACCAAAAGCTTCAGAATATTTAAAAAAACAACAAAGTTTTTCACTGTCACAGAGTGGGAGAAAAAATGTTCACACAGTCTGACCGGGACTCACTGGTATGATAATATTGCTCTTTCTGATCTAGAACAATATCGTTAGAATGTTGGTATTTACTTAGAATGTCTTATGACTTCCAATAACAACAAAACGCGTTAATTTCAAATTTGCCTTAAGTATGCACTTCAGCGCCGTCTTTGTTTGTTAAAAGGGTATGCTAATGACCGACTAGATTTTTGGAAAGCATAATATTGTTTTGTCTATTATTGACAGTTTATGACTCGATTTGAAACTTCCGCAAAAATATGTGTGTTCGCATGTTCCAAAGATTATTTTATAGATTAAAAACCAAATTAAAACTTTGGAAAGCTAAAACTTGTATTGTCTATTATTGTCAGTTTCATGACCCGATTAAAGATTCCTGCAAAAATGTCACAGTGTGTTCTGATGTTCGAATGATTTTTTTTTACATTCAAAACCTTATAAAACTTTAATAACCAGTTGAGTGGAAAAATGCAAGATAACAGTTTAGCAAACTTATCAAAGTGATGACGAATGTAATCCATATCGAGCTAGCTTAAACATGAAAAACGTTCCCCGTGATACCCCTGTCCCCGAGTTTCACAAAATGCTCGTAGATTAGAAAATAAAGCAAAATAATTAGCTAATCTCTGTTCAGTGCTCTCTACACATTGTAGTTGCTAATAGAGTCATAAGCTGTACATCTTTAGTTTATCATACACAGTATAGAGTTACTAGACGAAATCCAATTATATGTTTATTGTTCTTCGTCGGAAATATCTTTATGAGTAATAAGCCTAGCTGATCAGAAGCTGGAGAGAGGATTTAAGAATAGGCACAGACTCCATATACGACGTCGTTTAACAGCCAATAAAAGGCCTCTAGGTTTTCATAGATAACGACTGTGTAAGAGTCTATCCATAAATAACGACTTAGTAAGGCGGCGGACGCCAGTAACCGGTCCTAATTTCACAGTTTCCGACACACACTCTGTACCTAGTCTATGAAACCAATCCACAACAACAGCCTGAAATAGAAATCAGTGATTACTGTAAACATATGGCTATAAGCTACTCAGGCAACACAAATTCAGGCTATGAAGAACTCCTGAAAAAAATCCAAGGAACACTGAAACACAGTCCAAGCATCACTTTTGCACAGTCGGCCAAGGCAAAAATCACGAAACCCAAAATCTTGCAAAATATTAATGTCCAACCTACAACTCCCAAAAATGGTTGCTTTCAAACCAGCTGAAACAGCAGATTCAGGAAAGAATATAGCCAATAGCTGTCATCCTTATCGATTTTCCGCAAAATAAATCCAAAAACATGCAAATGAATTTTTGAAGCGGAAACAGACTACCAAACAGGATTTCCCTAGTTTCGAATTCAAGCCCCTGCATCACACTGATCATCACCTGGCTGCTTTTGGTTTCTTATAGTTATTAAATACCTTGAAAACACAAAACCTGTATCTTTAATTAATTTAGGCTTGATAAATGTCAAAATATCTTCATAGTATCCCCTATTTCATAATTTCTACATGGCCAGTTCGAGTAAGTGGCTATCTTACTGGTATGCGCTCCCTTAAAGAGACACACATGTTTGACTTAACATATACCTTAGAGTTGCATCAATTTTGCAGACGAACTGGAATAAAATAAGACCAAAATCATACACCTGAATGCATATTCAGGTCAGATATGGCAATTAAAGTCAAGACAGTATTCATGAAAAATGTGCAATATTTGTACAGAAATTGAAAAATACCTTATTTACCAACAGTGACTATTTACAATTTGCTAAAATTCATATTTTAATTAGTACCAGTGTAATATTCTGATGTTATTCAAGCACCATCCACATTCATTTTGCTGAAAATCATTCAAATTAAGCCAATTCTAAGGTCTAAACAGCTCTGCTGGGTGATCAAAAATAAGCAACTGCATAAAGTCTGACATTTTTCTGATACCCTGACAGGCTCTTGGATACTGAATTGTTTCAAACACCTCTGCAGACCACTTTACTGATACTTATGATGTCAAAATCTGCCCAGTCAACTGTCTCGACATGTATTTGTACTCTTCCATGTTAGAATGTGACTTGTTTGGTGACATGCTTGAAATACCTGGTCATCAAAGTTTACATACATTACAGTGCCCATTTGGGTAAATCCATAATAATGTACAGAGTCAAAGCCAGCAATTATTAAAAAAACTATGGCATGCTTGCTACAAGCACCAGAGTAGCTACTGCATTTCTGGTACAAAGTCTGTCTGACATAACTTCAATCGAGTGTGACATTTTTAGTGGTTTTTACCAACAGCAACAATTTCAGAGTTGCTCGGATGACAAAAATTGGCCGTCCCCTGCTTAAAAAGAGGGAAACGACAAAACTGTTGGTTAAACCTTATGTTTTGCATGCGAAACATTCTTTCGTACCATAAGACATAATTCCTTAAAGACAAGCGACAAATTTCATAATTTCTACTTGAAAAAAAATATACATGACTTTGCACCAGGCATCTCAGCATACCACCAAGTCTGAGTTACCTCCCCTTAATGCTGACTGCCAGACATTTTATTTTAGATAAAGCAGACCTAAAATTGATCATTTTGTGTAATACTCATTCTGGACAGACATTTAAAGCTTTAAAATGCCATTCCTGACAATATTTGTAAATCAACACTTTTCCTTAAGGCGTGGACGCCAGTAACCGGTCCTAATTTCACAGTTTCCGACACACACTCTGTACCTAGTCTATGAAATCAATCCACAACAACAACCTGAAACAGAAATCAGTGATTACTGTAAACATATGGCTATAAGCTACTCAGGCAACACAAATTCAGGCTATGAAGAACTCCTGAAAAAAATCCAAGGAACACTGAAACACAGTCCAAGCATCACTTTTGCACAGTCGGCCAGGGCAAAAATCACGAAACCCAAAATCTTGCAAAATATTAATGTCCAACCGACAACTCCCAGAAATGGTTGCTTTCAAACCAGCTGAAACAGCAGATTCAGGAAAGAATATAGCCAATAGCTGTCAACCCTATCGATTTTCCGCAAAATAAATCCAAAAACATGCAACTGAATTTCTGAAGCGGAAACAGACTACCAAACAGGATTTCCCTAGTTTCGAATTCAAGCCCCTGCATCACACTGATCATCACCTGGCTGCTTTTGGTTTCTAATAGTTATTAAACAAATATATTCTAAATACCTTGAAAACACAAAACCTGTATCTATAATTAATTTAGGCTTGATAAATGTCAAAATATCTTCATAGTATCCCCTATTTCATAATTTCTACATGGCCAGTTCGAGTAAGTGGCTATCTTACTGGTATGCGGTCCCTAAGAGTCTACTTTTCCAAACTATCCGTTCCGTCTGGTCCGTGAACTTTGCTTTACATCGCTGTTAACCGGTGTTCAGGTAGAAAGCTTAAGTTTGGATAATTATAATATGTCGGTCATCAGGATGACCGACAAAAATGGTTGTCGAACAAATGGTTGAAGATTAGTCTTATTGTCTGTTTTTCTGTGGGATAAAAATCCTGTGAGATTTTATAAAACATACAAACAGACAGGCCTGTTTTATGCAGATTTATGCACCCGAAAGCGCTAGCAGCCTATTCTTGTATTTAGAATTAAGAATATTGATTACCGATTTCTATATTCTGTATATATTGTATATCAATTTTTTTTTCTGAAAATATTGTGACTCCAAAATATTTTTATTTAAAGATGAGCAATTTAAATTTTTGCCGTGCATAGAAATGTTAACTTCTCGTGTTGAAGGTCAAATAAGGTCTCAAGAACTTTTGAAGATTCAAAATGTAAAAATATCATTAATTTAAGTTTATTGTACCTTATCTTTTTAAGTATATATCATTCTAGCAATATATCTTTCACGTGTCATCGAAAATATATGATTTGGTAATATAAACAAGTCTGTATCAACGCAATACTTTTCCATATTTAAGAACTTGCTTGGCTTTCTTGGCTCGCTGAAGGAAAAAAGAAATAAGTTGAAAATTTCATACCAAGAGCCGCAAGACAATTCCACATCAAATCTTTCGTACTCGTATGTTTATAATTGTTTGTTTAAATTAGAGTTCACTAGGATTTAATATTTGAATTGATTGGATAATTGATTAAAAGTATCATAATAGATGACAAAGTATTCGATGGGATCTCAGCGATTTAAATACGATATTTTCTTTCATTTTAATACTTCTGACTTGTTATTTTCGAGTTTATTTAAACATTTTAGTATATATCATTATACCAATAATTCTTTGCAGTGTCATCGAAAATATATGATTTTGTAATGTAAACAAGACTCTATTAAATTATTACTTGTCCATATTTAAGTACTTGCTGGTTTACAATTGATGTGTTTGAAGAGTTTTGTACATAGATGCGACATAAACCTACTTACTTATAGACGGAAAAATAAAATATATGTTACAAACAATGTTAAATCTGTTAAATGCGACTGTCCTAGATGTTCTCAATGCTCTTACATCATTGAAGTAAGTAAGTAATCATTTATTATAGTGACATGTGAATATCGTTACAAAACAACATAAATATATAAATAAATAAAAAGTATCCACCCGGCCCAACGGGCCTATATGTCACCTTATAACAACATATCAAATGTCAAAACTCAGCTGTTTTAGAAAGAATTAGAGAAAATTTATGATATACATTTAATTAATTATTATATAGAATGTCTTTTCTTTTCAAGTATGCTGCTGTGATATATTTTGAAAAGCGATAGATTTACTAGCTTGCGGTGCCAAACAGAATTTAAACTAAATTATATTACAGATTGTACAAGTTCAGATGTAATTTATTTAATAACTTTCGAAGATGAAACATGCAATATGTTGATCAGACAATCTATAAATCTTTTAAATTTAATTACAATGAAAATGTGTAAACTAAATCGATAATATTTCTCTTTCTGGAAATATATTATTTCTTTCCCCAATATCATCGTTGAAATGTGTTTTACCATACATTTAGACGCTCTCGTCTTAGGAAAAGGGTCCTTATGTACATGTATTTATTATTATGAAATATGATCTCTCGACAAAAACAATTAATGATCAAACACTGCAGATTACAATAGGTGTCCACGGTATTTTTAAATAGAACTTCTTTGTCTGCGTTTTTTATTAAGATTTAAGATCAATAAAGTCCAAATGTAAAATTAGATTATATTATTAGACATGTATATTAAATTTTCTTAAACAAGGTGAAATTAAACTTCCGTTTACTACGAAGTTGGCTTAACACGTAAATGGGTTTCCCAATTTCCTTTCCTTAAAATTAGGACGTAAATACCTAGATTGAACATGTTTAAATTTGAATCTTGCGTATAACTGACTATCCTTATACAAATCATATGTTATTGAAGCGTAAATTGTCAAACTTCATTTTCTCAATTATTAGATCTGCTATTTATATGGTCTTAAGATTTTGACTGAACTCGATCATCCACAAATTGAAGTTTCATAATTACTTAACGTAACAAGCTGATTGTGCTATTTGTCTTTATAGGTTTTAGAAAAGATAGGTATTTAGCTAAGGATGTAGTTAATGTTTGCAAGCTCAATTTAGTCTAAATCATGTTCTAATTACCAAGCAAATATTAAAACAAAAGAAAAACCGTTTGCATGAGAACTCTAAAATTCATGAACAATATACCAAAGCAACTCATACCTGAAATAAGTGTATGCTGGTCCACAATATTGAGAGCCAAATTGTCAAAATAATGTTAGGTTTTTCAAGAAATTCAAGGAAAACTTACTTCCTGGTTCAAACCGAAAGTTCAAACAGAAAGTAGATTCTACTTTCGGTTTGAACCAGGAAGTAAGTTTTCCGCTACGCTTCGACAGATAATGAACTTCTAAAAGCACCGTCGCTGTGTTGTTAATTGTTGTGTATTTAAATTAGTTTTGTTTTGAGCTAGAAGAATACATGTTTATAATAAATCATATAATAAATCATAATGACAGTATCCAGTTTGTGGATTCGTATCATTTCTCGTTGCGAATGTAAACAACATCACGATCGATCTTCAGTCTCGCGTGATATTGTTCGCACTCGCATCTCTGATAATATGAATCTACCGACTGCATACTGACTGGTAAAATATTCCACTTGCTTTCATTAAAAAACAAGTTTTATGTTTATTTTTTGTTTAAATGAACAATTTACGCGAATTTGACAGAAAAAAATGCACACGAAATGGCGCGAAAAACTTTTGTATATGAATTGGCTTTATGACAACATAAACCCCAAAAGTGAAGTATGCATATCAGAAATGGCCACATCCAGATGACAAGGCCTACCAACACAGCGCAAATATTTATATAAAGTACTTCAGTTGTTGGTGGTTTTTATTTTAGTACACTCTTTTAGTTAGATCCCTTAAAGCATTTCTTACATATACCTTATATAATTAAAATCTTCTAAAACTTTTTGAAATTAAAGTATTATTGATTGTACAGTTCTTTTAAAAATCGCTGACGCAAGTCTTCATAGAATAAAACATTAAAATTAAGCATGTATTGTTTCAAATCATTACTAATTGGCAGAGGAAGTACACGCAGAAGTATTTTTCGGCGTTAGCTGTCTAAGCTCACTTTTGACCTAGTTTTTCGACCAATGAAATATTGTAAATAAAACTTATTATGCAGCGGGAAAATCAAACAGATTATTTTGATTGGTTATTAGTGGGTCTCGTTAATGATTACCGTAACGATTTTTATATTGTGTGTTAGTATTTACCTGGCACTATTATGTTCGGGCATTTTCGTTTTTAAAAGCGATAATCATTTTCGTTTTTAAAAGCGATAATTGTATTGGAGAAAAAGATATTTACGGTATAAGTAACCATTTAAGTCAATTGATGGATTAAATACGATTTTATATGGAATATTCATGGGTGTCTTGTAAACACTCGAGGACAATACACAGTGTAAAACGACAGAGAAGTGAAGATATTTCTGGTTCTTACTGGCTCCTTTCTAGTTCCTTTGATACTGATTGTTAATTTCATGCAAGATATTCAAATCGCCTTGGTGTAGTGGTTATCACACTCACCTCTCAAGCGGAGGACCCGGGTTCAATACTCGGGAGGGACACTTTTTTAAAGTTAATTTACGTAAAAGTTGGTAAAATTCGCTCTTGTAACAAGTTGTTATTATTTTCATTTATTGTATTTTAATGACATTTATTCATCATTAGTACTAACTCTACAAGAGGTATTTTATTGAAACTGAATAAATGTACAGTTAATGTTAGACATTCTTCTTTAATCGACGTATTATCACCATACAAAAATTTTGCACGCTCTTTATTTCTTTCTTTCTTATATATAAAAATCTTTTCCATCAACGCCGTTTATCTTTTTTAAAGATATTTCTTGTTACTAGTTATGTCATATGGAATTCCAATATCGTTTGGCAGTTATTATAACATTAAATTTATTGTCGAAAAACTTATAAAATCATTAGGGTTATTGCCTGTTTGTCACGGAAAAAATCGTTTCAAATTAACATTAACAAAAACAAGCATAATTGAATTTGCTAATAAAGCAAGATGTTACAGAATATTTATGTTTTAACGATGATATGCCTGTATTGAGAAGAAGTTTGTTGTGGTCTGCTTTAAAAGGGGGAAGCAGGATATAAGGAAAAAAGAAATCCAATAAATGAGAGCAAATATATCATTGTCATATTTATAACATTGTCATATTTGATATCATTTTCAACGAATGTAATATATTATTAATGTAACTGGCTAATGGCTAAAAATTATGAAATTTAAGAATAATTAAAATATAAGGATCAAACAACAAAATAAGAAATATAAAAAATATTAATATTAACATCAGAACAAACATTCACTAACTCGATAATTTGAGTTTTGACATCACATTCACATTACAACGAATACATATCTTAGTATGTCTATGTGCATTGACAACACAAAAAGAGTCCCATGTTCGAGTTTTGAATCAATGGCCCAATACCCGACCCCCACCCCAATCTCGTTTTGATGCGATGTCCCGTTAGATCCGACATACTTTCTTATTACGCTAAGTTTACCTGAGACTGAAATCAAACATCTAAAACATCTTTCTTAAATTTGAAAATATTTACACACCTAAAGAGATTAAAATCAAAATTAACTCTTGGGCAATGAGTGTTGAGTGTAATTCATTTGCCTTTGTGTAAAGCACACCATTATTGAATTTTGCATGGATAAAAGATATATGACTGTGTCAAGCTGGTTAGGAAATGATCGAGATATGATCAATATCAGCAACAGTCCGAAAATGGTCAAGGAAGTTCAAAATAATATGCGTACAACACGTCAATGCCTAATATGCTCGGTATTTCAACCGGAAGTCTCCAAGAAATGTTGTCCGGCGATTTGGAAATGAAACTAATAAGCGCAAGCGACATACCAACCACATAAGTTATTTGCAGACCAAACGAAGGCTGTCTGCTTTAAATGTATCATTAATTTGAGAAAGAAGGTTCTTAGAAATTAATACAAGTGATAAGATGTGGATAATAACCTCGCACAAAAAGAAATACAGTTTAGGCAGCAAATGCTCATAAATCTCCTTGTTTTGCACACTCAACAATAAGATCTAGAGAAGAAATTTACTTAAAAACCGTTATTAAAAAGATGATAAAATAATACCCACGTATTGAATTGAATTGGACGTTATACACAATTTATCTTGAAATTTATTACTTCCCTGTAGCAGATTCAACCTTTTGTAAACTCCCCTTTTAAAATTAATCTCTATGCATTTTGTTCACATTTTATTGTTGAAAAAGTAGAAATAAATTACTTTATCAAGTACCCATTGTAAAATGAAGTTAAAAGTCTTACCAAGATCTTCTAAGCATCAATCCGTGTATGCTCGATCACTTTTGTTAATTTGCGACATTTTTTAAACTTTTTACTAGCATCGATAGCCTATCATAAACTCTTTTGCAAACAGATATAAATATTAGAAATATATTTTGTAACCTTCAAATTTTAATTTATCATGTCCCTACCTATAAAAGTGTCATCTTAACGACACATTGAATAACCGTAAAAATAAAAGTACAGTGAAGGATCCCAGTTTAATAAGAAATTCTTAAGTATTTGTTTTTGGAACGGAAGTATAATTCGTGGATTTCCAAAATATTGCTATTTATATAACTGGTGAAATTCAAAATATAAGAAACCGATGTTTCAATAAAAAAGTTTATGAGTTACAGAAATTTATATAGAAAAAATATCGGTATGTTTTATAATAGTAATAAATAATTTCTTATTCATTTTGAATCAATCACAAACCTTTTACAAGCAGGTCAAAACAAATATTTAAATAAACAAAACAAACATTTATTGCAACTTTCGATTTAAAATTAATGGACAATTTAAGTTGATCAATTCGAAATTTGTCTTGTCGTGTTATCATATAACGTGCAGGTTAAAATTTAGCGTATTGTTTGCTTTCGTAAATGCGCGAAATAAAATCCCAGCAAAGAATACAATGGTCAAGTAATAAGTTTATACCGATTGTTATTTACGGAATAGCCGTGACGAGGGTAAGTCCACGCGCTGTGATATATAGTGTGTTTCATCACTGTAAATTCAATGGGAAAATGTCCGGTCGTTCTAGAATATTACTTCTTCCCTACTTAACATTTCCCTTACATTTTGAAGTAAATATTCTCATTACTTATGAACTTTATGAAAACCAACTGATTTTCTAAATTTACAATAAAGATAGGCCCTAGAACTCTACGTATTATATTATTGGGTCAAAGAAATGGAAGTACTGAGGTTCATTGGAGCTTAATCTTATACAGGCCAGTCCATCGACATGAGCAAGCGCACCGGAGCTGGTGCATTTCCTGACAAGTTGGATATAATGTGAACATTGATCGCATTAGAGTCGTTCGATTTATGAACACGGTTTTCTAACCGACTCTCGAGTGGAGTAATCAACTTAATGAACTGCCTATATGCGGTGTCGGAAGAATGGCAATTGTTGGATTGGCGGGACTTGGGGGATGAGATCAGGAGGATACTTCTTATAATTAATAAGAATAACTAGAAGAACAAAGTAAAACTCAACTGAATCTGTCTTGCTATCAATATTTTAAATGACATGACAGACAGTGGTTTGCACATTATATATAACAAATAAAAGACGGAGCTTACATACCATTAATTTATTTAAGACCTTCTGAAGTTCATACAGACGCTGCACACGCGAAGGTTTCAAGATCTGAATGCAACATACATGACAACTACAAGATTGAAGCGGGTTTCTCCAGTAATACAGATTTGCGTTATTTAGCTTATTTTAAAACATGACAAAAATTATCTTAAAATATTTTGTTACATAATATTACATATAGAGCGTGATATATGTTTGGTTACCCACACACCAACACGTTGTGTTGTTATTGAAATAGGTATTCTTTTTCATTCACTCACAAAAAACGTTGGCAAAAATTGTTAATACATAAAATATCATTGGATTGTCACAAACACTTTTTGTTACATCCAAATGTATACTTATATTTTTCCAGTAAATGTTATTAGAATATTCCATTTCCATATTAATTTTGAGCAAGACTTTATTACAACGAATGATGAAATTATAATAGTGTCGTTATGAGCACCGTTGTTATGAGATACAACAAAACAAATAACCACTGAAGGGAAGTAAGCGATTAAGACAGTTAGTAACAAGTAGTTTATTACCAGTAGCATTAAACTCCCTTTATCTCTGATCCCACGCGAGGTATTATACAAGTGTTAGCTTTCCAAAAAGCCATTGTTCATAAGGGTTACCTTTAAACAAATAGCGCTGAAGTTTAACCTTTGAGACAATCTGAAATTAAAGCGTTCTATTTGTATTTGATGTCATGCAAACATATCAAATTTTGTTAACTTAAATGTCGTTCTCACTTAAGGAGCTGTATTCATGCTGGTGAAAAATCTTATCAAATGATAATACTTCTGGCTGGAAGCGAACCCGCACCGTCACGGCGACAGCGCCAAGCCCTGCAATTCCTGCGACGCAACCAATTGAGCTAACCGGGACAACTCCCCAAAAGGTTGATCGGATAGCCCTGATATACGTAACAATCACTGCATGACATCGGTAACGGGTTATTTTACTGATAACAATACAGACTATATGTACGGGGAGACTTTTTACGACCGCAGCACTGCACAAATAGCGCTACTGTGAATTTCAAATGATAGTGCCTCTGGCTGGGAGCAAACCCGCACCGTCACGGCGACAGCGCCTAGCCCTGCAATTCCTGCGACGCAAGTTGCATAGAAATTAATAATTAACTTGGAACTTGCAAAATAGATAAGTTTGTCAAACACTACTTTTGTGTCGGAAAGTGTTTGAAAGCAACGATAATTACAGCTGTAAATATATTCTAAAAGCTACAGTGAATGTAAAAACACAAAGTTTTGTCACTGTCCCAGGATGGGAGAGAAAAAACGAGCAGCCTGAAAGGGACTCGCTGATAGGATATAATTGCTCTTTCTGATATAGAACAATTTCGGTAGATTATTGGTGTTTATTTAGAATCCCGAAGTGAAATTCATATATACTCGGTTTTGCTTCTTGTTTCTTTTTTTGAATGATGTAAAATTTAGTTTTTGTCAATGCTTTTTGTTGTAATTATTTCTCCATCACCATTTATTATGCTGCTTTACACTTACTTTTAATTAGAGAAATACACCCAACAAATCAAATTATAGACTATGATTATTTTCATTTGTTAAGTGTTGTCTACTTTTTTGTTTGTTTATAGTCTGATTAGGTAACATAAAAGTTTATGTATGCATGGCACGCTTTTTCCTCGCTTATAATAAAAACAGATCGAATGAAAACGTAACAAGTACCTACACCAGATAGACACACAGAATATTGAATATAAAACATAATTATGTTAAACTTCATTGATTACCACCTCTCGTACATTAGTTTGTAGTGCTACTGTTTCAATTTAAATTCAGATATACATATCCAATATTAAATTAAACGGTGTAATTAATTTAGCCGTATAATGCCTTCAAAAAAGGTTTTGCTCTAAACGAGAAAACGATAGACAGAACTGAACAGAATATAATAATTTGACAGACGGTGTGATATGAACCCTGCAAATCACATGGAACGCCGTTGGCAAAGGCCGAATATATTTGGTATGGTAATCATCTCAAATAAATAGTAACATTAAATATCTAGAATTTAGAACAACAACACACAATTTTCAGGTGAAATGTATTTAAAAAACACAAATTAATAATACAACTGGTGAATGAAATAAATCATTACAGATTTGTAGTCAAACAGCAAAAACATTAATTTATAATAACAACAATTTGCTTTCTGCCAGATTTGATAATATAATCTCCACCGTAACAGATTGGAGAACAATAGTGTTTTGCTGTTCCGTTTGCATTTTTACAAGTAAAAGAAGCAACAAAAAACAAACAACAAAACACGCCATGTAACACATTATAAGTATCTTGCATGAGTGTGAGGTGAAGATGGAAAAATCTGTCACCGAGAGGGAAATGTTTTGCGGGAATAAGGCTCTGCCGAGGTGACAATTTTTCTATCTACCGAATGTCTCCTGCAAGATACTTTATCTTGCATACCTTTTACTGTTTATACAAACTTAATTTTGTTTTCTCACGCTGAAATATTGACTTTTACGTAAACCATATTTTGTAAATGACGTCACTAACTTGAAAATATTACGTCAGATTCTTGAAGACGTCACATCACTCATGTAGCACGCGAACGTTATCTTTTTGCTAAGAAAATGATAAGATTTTCTTTCCCCGCTAAATCACGCGGAAATACTTATCCGGTATGCAAGAATATATCAGAAAACAACACTAATATTATAATGATGTATATATAATCATTGCATTTTTAAACAGTCAATAATATAAATAATTTTATTGTTGCAATGGATCATACATTTCAACTTCCCAATCATAAGTCACTACGATTTTAACGTTCAATAAACGGTAATACCGTAATACAATTAAAAAAGATAATATAGAAAATTTAAAACAACTCTGCCATACATCAAATAAAAAGATTGCATAACAAATTAACAATTGTTGAGTCTACAAGGAATAATGATTTCTGAAGCAAACGAAAAGATCTTTTTAGCACAATTTTAAAACCTTCTTTCTTAACCAGTAAGCAACAATCATTCAAATGTGATTGCACATTTTTTCCAGTGTTTTCTTTCTTCCATTTAACTTTCTACTAACTCGCCTTTGTTGCTGTACATATAATGACATACCGAGTGCATAATTCGACAAAAGTGAATGAGAGTTAATGAGAAACGCATAACTATTATCAGATTATACCCTATGAGATGGCCTATTGTGAAAGAATAGTTAGTAGCATTTCACAACATACCATTTAGACCGAATTTCATTATGCGTTTTTATAATCAATTATGACAAACGAACTTATATACAAAATATTCTAGTAAAAAATGTCTTATTTCGCAGCAAGCAAGTCGATGCTCATGCAAAAAACTTATCAATTATCTGTTGTTGTTTTTTTTTTATCAAATATCAGTCAAATACTTGATTCAAACAACATTCAGCACTTCTATAAAGTTGCCTTTATGATAATGGTTTACTAAATTTTAGGACAATACAGTTACCCATACAGCATGAAGCAATACGTTAATAATATAACAGTTACCCATGACCACTTTAAACACACAGTGACAAACTTATCCAAACACTAAGAATTTTAGGTTGATCTGGTGTATGAAGACACTCAGTTTTACAATGTATGGTAATGTATCTCTTCATACCTAAATATTTACACTTTAACTTCGTTCTCTACGATGAAGTCTTGTTCATCTAATGAATCATGATGGTAAACATTGTTAAGTATAACTCTAAAAGGCGTGGTTACAGTGAATCGTTCACAGTTTATTGGAGTTGCACAATTTTGACGTATTACGTCGTCGAGCACACACGTTTTGCAACGAGTTGCTGCGAAAAAGCGTGCCGTCATTCACTTTGTCGTCAACGTGATATTTCCAACAATCATTCGAAAAAGCAAAAATATCACAAATTGTTCTAAAAATTTCTATATAAATGAAAGTATTTCCACATTTTCACAACATTCCAATTAGACCGAATTCTGATGTGTTGTAACATACAAAGACCCTAAAAATACTATAGTACAAAAACGTCTTAATTCACTCCAAGCAAGTCGATTCGCCTGCAAAAAAACTTTCAATTATTTGATTTTCATCATATAACATTCAACTAAGTAATGCAAACAACACTCTTTGACTTTATAAGAGTAATCTTTTTGATAATGATATACTAAATGTTAAGCAAATATATATCAACTGTTACAGTTACCCATACAGCATGAAGCAAAGCGTTAATAATATAGTATACCAGTCACCCATGACCCACTAAAAGCCAACAAAAACAAACTAATCTAAACACACAGAATCTTAACTTGATCTGGTGTATGCAACCACACAATATCACAATGTAAGGTAATGTATCACTTAATACGTAAGTAAAATGTTAAATGGCTCTTAACATAACCGGTTTCGCTCTAACCAGTCAAGTCACTCTTTCTATCCATAATTACACACAGGAAGTATAGTTATACGAAATTTTAACTATAGAAAGGAAATATAAAAATCAACATAAATCAACATATAAATCAGTTTTCACATATAAATCCGTTGGAAAAAAGTAACATAATCGAAATGGTTTACACAAAATATCAAAACACAATGCAGCCATTCATCAGCTACAATACAGACATCGAATCGTTTACAGTGTATGTAAAAAGATTAAGTCCAATTCATTCAATCATTTCTAATATCGCACTAAGTTAAAGTCATTTGCCCAAAATCACAGCAGTACTATAAACAAGCTTTGTGCCTCCTTTGTTTGGATTTGTTGAAATAGTCCACAGACTTTGTATTTGTAAGATAATGTGTATTCCAAGCACATTTATTACATTTTTCCAGTTTGTTTCTGTTTGAGAAAGCTGTAGGCAGACACCCATGTATGTACACTGTGTTTATACAAAATGTTTTCAGGAAAGGCTACCAGGCATGCTTTATCCAGTGTTGGGGGTTCACAGCCGTCTACGTAGCCCTCTAACCAAGGTTTCAACCTGGATATAATTGAGAATATAAAGTGCAGACATTTGGTTTTTCTAAGAAAAGAATAACGTCAGGAGATCACTGATTCCTGTTACCCGTCAAAACTATAAGATCGTCTACCCCTGCATGTCTAATTATCTAAATGTGTGTTTCTTTATGAAAAAGGAAATATTTTAATACCTACACTGTACACAAATCAATATTCAGCCCAACTCGCAAATGGTGAAGCTATTGATAGCATCGTATTATACAGATACTTTTCATATTTTACCACGTCAAACACTAATTATCTTGATTATATAGCATAACTGGTACTTTCTCACTAATCTGGTTGTATTTATATTCCGAAATCACTGTATAGTAACAGTGTACGTCAAGCATCTTTAAGATGGCGGCATGTGAAAACGCGGAAATATAAACACATCTTTTTTGTTGTTTCTATCTCCGTCAATGGTAAGATTTAGATAGAACACTTAGTATTTTTAGAAAGAGATTGAATTTATCTTGCACTGAATGGACAGCACACAAAAACTAAAGCATAAATTAATTTCTAAGCAACAAAACAGAAACAAATTACTTTAAAAATGTTTTAATAAAAAAAATTATGACGTGACGTTGGTTTAATTTTTCTTTCATCGAGAGTACAGCATTATTTGGGCATTTTATAGTCATTTTTTCAGACATAGAGTAAATAAGTCTAGACTCACCATATATCACTTAGATTACTCAAAAGTTGTATGAAATCCGTGAAAATTGAAAAAGGGCCTGAGTGTACATAGATAACCCCATTATGAAACAGCGGGTGTTCGCAGAAAACCCTTCTTCGAAAAACTGTAGGTCTACTAGAGATCCCCAAGCTGCATACAGAAAAGAAGAACGCAAAGAATCGCAGACTTACGAATAAAGTTAAATGGCTCCTACGTGTAGTCCATGTCTTATGCTTTAATACCTGCATTACCCACTTCCACCAACAGATCCTTGGATCCTTTTTTACGTCGTTAGTCAGCCACATGTTTACATGTTAGTTGGTCACATTTGTTTTCTTATATACATACATACCATCGTTTGGGATAGATCAAAAGTGTACTGTAAATTGGTGTAAATATTGCGCTCAACCTGAGGCTAGGCCGTGTGAGCAGTAATATGCATTTCCTTTACTGCCCATGAACAGTCTGAATCAAACCGAGCCTGCAATATTGTCATATTTGTTGTGTTCGGTAGCTTTCAGTTCCCTTGTAATCTATTCGAGAAACTTGCAGCAAACTTCAATATATACCGGTCCTAAATCAGCCGTTTGTTGGTCCTAAATCGTACAAGTTTCAATCGACTTTCTTAATTTTCAATCGATTTCTTAACGTTAACGTCACGTTTTAAAATGATAACACATTTTTCCTTTAAGTAATGTGCTAATGTGTTGTTGCTTATAAATCAATCAATGAAAAGTTTTATGGGTGAAGTTGGTTATACGTTCGACATTCGAAATTCAAAATCAGATCGACGTTCGACATTCGAGTTGCAGTTCGATGTTCGACATGCGAGACCCTTTCGACATTGAAACTGCAGTTCGACGTTCGATATTCAAAACCAGTCTGACGTTCGTTATTTGGAACCAATTAGATATTCCATTTAGGACCAATAAAGGCCGATTTAGGCCCAGTAAAGGGGATGTTTCCTATTACTCGAAAATAAATGAGGCCAGTTTGATGCCAGTCCCTTCGAAGAAAACATAGTAATGACCAAAGAACGTGTAAAAATGAGACTGACAGATGACGAAGAAATGATCCATGGAACTTTGGTGAATTATCACGAAAACATGTGAATTACATGTAGCAGCGAGAGTCATTAAGCTTTATTTCTTAGTTTGGGGTTATTTGGGGCATTTATTATGTATGCAGTTGGGGTTCTCTACGCACACTGTATCGAAGGTTTCTCTGTGTTCACAATGGGTTAATAACGTTCACTCGGGCACTTTTTCAATATTTCTTTACACGGATTTCAGACAGCTTTTGAGGAATTCAAGTGATGTATGCTGAGTTTTGACTAAAAAACACACACTGTATGCCAACTTACCGAAGGATTTGTTTGTAACTATGCAATGACCAGACTAACGCTTTATGTGCGAGCTCTAGCGAGCTTTTACGGTTCAGGCGATTCAGGCTTCCAGACAGATCTTTTTGAATGCTTTAAGGTATATTTCATTATGTTTGTACATGTGTTTGTGAAATATATGCGAAACGTCGACCCATTGTTTCTCACTTTCGGTTCTGCAGTGTATAAGCATTTTGTTTACACGAATAGGCGATTCGCCCCATAACGATTCGCCCCTTGCTGAAGTCCTTATCTCAAGTTTAATTTATTCGATAAAATAACAGACGTCCCGAAAGTTGCCAGACCGAACGGTCTGTTAAAAGTTGGGTCGGTCTGGCATGATTTCTAATGTAATCAGGAATGTAAGACAAAATTTTGAACTAATTATAATTGCTTATACCTTTTTAATATGTTTCGGGCTGACAGAATTTGTTTCGGTCAGACAGATTTTCACATCTTGTCTGACCAAATGTCTGACCCCTTTTTTCTACTTTCGAGAAGTCTAAAATAAGTAATTAATTCTAATTTTCTTGGTCACTGACAATCAAAAATATGCATTTTGTCATTTTTAATAACAATAAATTCATTTTCCTCAGACTGACAGACTTCCCAAAAGTTGCCAGACCGAAGGACCTGTCTGGTAAAAAATTTCAGCCGGACAGACATTTTTTCTAATGTTATCTGACCGAATGTCAGACACAAATTTGAACTCCTAATACTTTGTTATACCTTTTTAACATGTTTCGGTCTGACAGAATTTGTTTCGGTCAGTCAGTTTTTCATATCTTGTCTGACCAAATGTCTGACACTTTTTTTTCAACTTTCGGGAAGTCTGGACTGAGGTGGCCAAAAAAGGCAAAATACAAAATGGAAAAGTGTTGGCAAAAACAACTGAACAAAAGATTTTTGCACATAAACAATGAGAATTTTGCTCTTCATGATATTTCAGAAGATGGTGACATTTTTTATATAGATTTCTACAGCTCAATAGTATTCAACACCATACTGAGTAATGTCAAAATATTATTATAGATTGAACCAGTTAATTTGTGACAACCTAAAAGAGGCGATTTTTTTAACGAAATCTTAAAACTAATACCTGTTTTGTGAAATTAAAAAAAGTCCTGTGCTGCAAATTCCTGGATTTATAAACTTAATAAGATAAAAGGCGATATTAATTTCTCCCGGTTATTCGTAAAAACCATCTGTAAATTTAAAAAGAAAGGTTACCAACATGATATTTTACAGCGCTCTGCAGGCCTGGTGATTAACCCATCTACAGTTGATCATTATGCTTACCTCTTTGGTTGCACGACGGTGGCAGGGGTGTAAGAGTTTATGAAGGTTTATGGGGAAATCTTTTCTTAAAAGAACCTAGAAGCTCGATTTGTTTCTTTTATCCCTGTCATCGTGTTCTTGCTGATTTTACTCCAGGTGCTCTGGTTTCGGTAAGATCATTGAGTACCCGCCCTTTGGCTTTGCAATGCTATTAAATTCTTATGTTTGTATGTTTGTATGCTTTTGCATGCAACATTATTGAGCTGATGGGTGGGTTGGAGTTATTTCACCAAGACAATTTGTACTATTTTTGTGATACGAGAACCTGTTGGGGCAAGTGTGAGGTTGGTGCACCCTAGAACCTGGTTTAAACCCCCAGTGGCAATTTGTTTTGCCACTGACCGTTCCAAGGCGGTATCCCCTAGGGTTCTTTTCTTCGTTAATTGTTTGTGGCGTCCTATTTTAATTGACATACGTATATAAAACATGCGCTCTCTCTCTCTTCCTCTCTTCTTTTTCGCTGCGTGGGGAGGCTGTGTTTTGTTAGTGTGGCGATTCCTGATATGCATATATTGCTTTTTTTTCAAACCGATATTCAGCTTACAATCGCAAAATTTAAATTTCCTATGGCATGCTGCAATTGTTTACAGTTACTGTATTGATCTCCATTTTGTGAGGCAATGCGTGACGTCATCGCAATTGAAACATAGCAGGGAAGTTCTCAATCGTTATTTTGACTGTCAATACTCATTCTCTCACCAGAGGGCGTGCTACACAAGTTTCGCTTACACCTCTGTCAACGCCGGTAAAAGTAGTTCTCATACACGTGATATTCTATCATTACCTCCGCAAAATAGTTAGTTCCCCGAAAATTTGGGTTAAAATATATCTTAAACATTGTTCTAAAAAAAATAGAAATACCCATTTTCATTTTGAGTAAAATATGCAGAGATCAAAATAATCTCACGAGCATTTTATTCATTATTTATATTTTGTACAAGAATCTTGTACATCGGGCGTTGACAGAGGTGTAAGCGAAACTTGTGTAGCACGCCCTCTGGTGAAAGAATGTGTCAATACTAACAGCGCTGTGACGTATTTCGTACCTAAGCCGATTCGCGCGTGAAATATTTCGCCCAAGTCAATATTTGATTTAGACTCCGCCTACGAGTCAATTTCGAAATTTATCGCATATCATGTGATCACGTTTAATCCAATGAGAAACGTCAAACCAATATGATTTAATAATAAAATGTGATATCGACTAACGAACAAGGCAAAATGCCTAATTTGTTAAAAATTCAAAACTGATTAGTGATATTTTGATTTAATTTCTCAATCGACTAACATGTTCATTTGTTGTTAGAAAACATAAATAGTCTCTAAAGTACAAATTAAATAGTTTATAAGATTTTTTCATAATTAACAAACAAGTTTCTGGAAAAAGATCACATATTAAATTGATTCTAATTGGAATTAGCTTTAAGGTATGTAATATTTTAAAGATATATAAGGTTTAAAACTATTTGAAGCGTCAAAAGTTGCGACAAGGATTCTTATTGCTGGCATATAGACATAGAAGGAAAATTTTCTGCCTTGATTTGAATGCTAACTGGGTTGTGCGCGAACGGCGGACATCGTATATTTAGAAAAGCCCTTGTTGCGCACATTTCGTTGGGCTATAAGCTAAGCTACCATGGAGGCCAGAAGGACATCTACAAAATTTTAATTTTTGAAGTGTTATAATCAGAGTAAAGAGAGTAAAATGCATTGCTTGTTGCTAAAGTGTAACAACCTAAATAAAAGTAGCTATAGGAACAGCTTTTTGAAAAATTAAGAATTCCATATATCTGATGATCTAATTGTGTATCTATGAATAACAGAACTCAACAAAGAAAACATGAACAAATTCCGTCTACAAATGACAAAGTTATAGTATATTTACTAAGGGAGGGGTCACATTTAATGTTTATCTTTCTTTTAAAAAATTGGAAAAAGTTGGTTCCTATCACTTCAACTGTTCAAAGAACTTTAGATCAGCTTTTTTTGGCTTAAAACAATACAAGATAGTAAATGAAGTTTAAATCTTGCAAATTTAAGGGAAGGAACTAAAGTTTAATTAAACTACATACATGTACATCGGAATTAGATGAGTTCTCTCCAAAAAGGCAGAAAATGTTGATCAATTAATTTAATAATCAATAAATAGTCAAGAAAAAGATTATATTTACAATGTTTCTGTTGATTTTAGTGGAAATCTTATAAATTATCTTAAGTTTCTTATTTGCTGTTAAGAAGCTTAACTATATATTTTATTCTTATATTTGTTTTGCAGGAAATAAGGGGGAGTAGAGGAAGAAAGGAGTGAGAGGAGGTGGGTCTTGAAGGTTTTGATAATAAAGATAGTAATTAATTTTAATAAAAACAACAAAACAACAAGAAAATTAAAAATACAGCTTTAAGTAAATGATATGTATCATAAAATCAAAAATATAAAAACATTTTAATTTATAAATAAGCTAAAAACTGTGTTTTTTTATATTATAGGATCATTCTCACGGGACAAAACATACATGGACACCTGTGAAAAATAATAATCTATTGCACCTTTAATTTAAGTTGTTTCCATCCTCACTACTTTAAAGATCATTCAGAAGTTTAATCCACAATTATATTTGATACAAGCCACTCTTTAAAAGTGCAATTTGATAAAACAGAGCATTTATGGATGCAGGGACTTTCTATCCTGGTGCAAAGTTATGTCTGCACCGATAGGGCAAAACAGTATAGAGTGGGGTTGAATTTAATTGGCATACGGTATGGATGTTATAAAAATTTTGAAAAGTACAGCTGATATTGGTTATATAGGCTTTTAATTATAAGAATCTGACCGGGTTTTTTTTGGTGAAAATCTACATTAAAACAAGAATAATTTATATCAACAAAAATCACTTTTATTGCACAAAAAAGCTGATCTGAAAGAACTTTGAACAGTTGAAGTGATAGTGATAACCAACTTTTCCGATTTTTTAAAAGAAAGATAAAAATTAAATGTGACCCCTCCCTTAGTTAAAACATTATAACTTTGTCATTTGTAGACGGACTTTGTTCATGTTTTCTTTGTTGAGTTTCGCATATTCATGGCTACACAATTAGATCATCAGATATATGGAATTCTGATTTTTTTCAAAAAGCTGTTCCTATAGCTACCTAAAAAGAAGCCAATCAACCTGATAAATCATGATCATGTACATAGAACCTTTCTTAAACAGGTTCAGTATTGTTTTCTGTTCAAAAATACCGTTTTCCTAGTATAAAATAGCGTAATCCGAACACCCTATTTTGGAACCAGTTTTTTTGTAGTGACAGTGGGAAGAGTTAACTCCCCTGTAATTCCTATAGCTAATAAAAGCGTTTTTGTTACACTTTTGGTTTATTAAATTGTAGTTCAAGATGTTTCAAGTCATTCAGAAGCAGCAAGTTAAAAAGTTTTCTTGAATAAAAGAGTTTTGCACTTGAACTCGCATTGCCTTAGTTCATATTACTCGATGAAAGACAAAGTTTAACCCTGCTTTTCAATACCATGTGTGCTATCTAACTCTTACTATTGACGAAGATATCAGTGAAAGAAGAAGTGTTTTTAACTTTCCGCACCGTTATATAACGCCATCATGGAATGGTTCTCTGATTTTTGACGTACGTGGTTACCATACAGTGAAAACGTTTATCCTAATTTTTCTAGAGGAAAGAAGAATATAAGGAGATGTTGTATTGTGCAAATACATACTTGTTGTCTGTTGTATTTGTATAATCCTCGTCATCCGGATTCTGTCTTACTGCAACAACTACTAGTATATATTCATGCAAAACTTCTACCAGTTGATTAAGTTTCTCAACGGAAAGTTTCTTCAATGCGTATTCTTTAAATAGTACAAACACTTGTTTAGGTAGATCCTCATGGAACTCAACTGATACGCTCTCAAAGGTCGACTGAAAAAAAATTTAAAAAAACAAGCAACGATTATAAATAAGCATACCCTTTAATTAGTTCTTCAAATAAAGAAGAACAACAGCATACGTCTGTTGGTTCACCAGTAACTCAGTCAAATTGTTAACGAATTAACTGATTATTGGGTGTTCTGGGATTATCGTGTCGTTTGTCTAGCTTTAAGGATATTGGTTATGCCAGCGATCGCGATAATTTTGTAAGCATTACAGACCCGTTTTGATTTAGCGTGTTCATGGACCAAAATGGAAATGCATATTACTGTCCACGCTACAAAGCAAGTTGAGTGTAAACAACTATATTTAACATGTAAACATCATCTCAAATGATGGTAGCATAATAATCGTTATGTTCTTCGATACAGTATTTTCAGGTTAAAACAACAACCAGCAGTTGTTTGTAAGGTGGCGTATGGTCACCAGCTTAATTTAGTAACTGAAATAAAAACAAAACAAACAAAAAGCAAAACATGAACAGAATAGAATTTCGATTCTGCATATCATAAAGAATGCCAAGGACGAAACTACCCTTTTGTGTTCAAGAAACATGTCGCCTTCTTGCAAAAAGTTTAAACGTTGACCTGTGTTTTATAATGGAAATGATTTGTAATTAAAATAACCTTTCATTACTGGAATTACTGTTAAAATTATTAGCTTAAGTACAGTTGGAAAGAAAAAAAACATTAATTACTACTATACAGAGAAAACTAATTCAGGACTTCATGACAGAAAAAACGCTCTTGGACAGTTTCACACCACATTTATTTCATTTCATGATTTTTAAGTCCTTTGAAAATAATCTAAAAGAGGTAATACTATAAACACTGGTCAATAAGTATACGTAGTTATTATTCTTGTTGTCAGATTTAACTTTCTGAGTGCATAAAGCATATTCCAGTTTTTAATGTTGATAGCAAGAATACTTTTAAAGTTGAAATAAATAACATTATTGAGGTTAAACATCGAGAAATCGTCATAAATCACATTTTGTCGAAAGTCATTTGTTGCATTTTTGACATTCATTTCCACTAAAATAAATGCATATGTGTAATAAATATTAGCACCATGTTCTTATTTTAAGTCACATTAACGTTCTAGTTGCAAAAATCGTATCAAGGCCGTCATTTTTATAGATGGAAAGTAGTCGTTACTTGATTTACATACAGTTTTTCATAATTTGAGTTTATCATTATTAAATTCAATAGGATATTTACGGAAACTGTCGTATCTTAGATTATGTACTTATTTCACGAACAACTGATGATGTCATAATTGTGATGTCATGAAACCTGGTACTGTTCAACCAATACAGAGTTCTTCAAACATTTCATTCGGAGGCCTGAAAATGAGAAGTTTACAAGACTGTCTGTGAGAGACACTTAACGAATTTTTTTAACTACATGAACACCGCTCTCCTAATTTTGAATTTTCCACAAGGATTTGGAGTATACTCGAAATGCATCATATCCTTTTATGCAACTGCCATTAAAATCTTGCTCGATCATAAACCTTTGACATTAAATCAAAAAATGTGTAAAACCAAAGGTTTTAAAATCTTCAGTATCTTTTGTGAGAAGAATAAACCGAAACCGGTCGGAATTGCTGCAAAATCTTTTATCTAAGTACTAAATCGTCGCATCATTGCAGAATCAAACGAAATTTTCTAAGATAAGTAAAGAGTTTGTATTTAAATAAGGATGCAGGGATTCGCATCAAAGAAAAATATATCGGCTACTGGCGAGTTTGTGGCAGTTAAATTGCTTTTGTGATTTGACTCTGATCCCTCATCTTTTGTTTATTTGACTGATTAATCTAACACCATTTTACCGAATATATGATAAAACAAATGGAATAGGGAATTCAATGTTGCCAAACTTAATGGCCGTATTGTTTTCGAGTTCGATTACTCCAAAGAAAGGCCGTTATCACATGAGCACACATTGCTGATCCAGATTTACACTGATTGTTTTTGCCAGAAGAAATTGATCTTAAAGCGATTAGTGTGCCGGTAGATTATAATGAGACAGCACAGATGTGTAGATTGATCTGGAGCTACACTGTTTGCTCATGTATGAAAGTTCTGGAGTGAGCGCTAATTGCTTTCAGCTGAATACCCATTGATTTTGCTAAAATGGGTTAGTTTTCCCATAAAAGACAAAAATTCTGTTCAATACCCCGACCTGATAACATAATCCATTAAATTCAGAAATGAAAGATTTTTTTCGAATAAAATGAAAAATAAAACAAACCAAAATAGCGGTTATTTTCGTTCAGTCAAACGACTCTTTTTGTTCAAGTCTAATAAGGCTTTGTTATGATACTTCTCATCAAAATTTCTTTTCTTTGTTGAAAATAATACATTGCTTGTAAGTTGAAAGCTTTTTGCATTTCTTTCCAAAACTTTACTGAGACTAGTGTTATAGTATACTACTTGTTTTAACAATAATCAGATAGTATCTGCATACATCATAACAAGAATAAATTGTCTCAGTGATTACTGAGTTTTTAAACAAGAAAATCGAGAAACACATGTTGTGTACATGTAAATGGTAGCCTTTTTCATTTTACTATAGTAAAATAGATAGCTCGGTTTGATTGAGCCTGTTCGTGAGCAGTAATGGAAACGCCAAGCCCAGGGTTAAGCGCAACAAAGTGAACACTTCAAGGAAGCATGATTGAATTCCAGTTTAATTTTACATTTATATTCGAAAAGTAACCTAATATCTAAAAAGTTTGTAAGGAGTTATCATTTTTGTTGTCAGAAAACACTTTTCAATGAAAATGATATATATTCGAGTATTTTGTCAATAGGACAAGACTTAGTCTAGTACGTTATATCATATAAGCTGAAAGTAATTTGACAGTGGAATAACGCAAAACGATTGCCAAGGCTTTGTTCATAGAGATGATAATTTTCAAGTGGGAACAGCAATTACCTAGTTACATGTAACTTCCAGGTTAAAGCCATTTGAAAGGGGGATAACTAAAAACAGTCTAGTCCATAGAATACACGATTCATATCAATGCTAGCTTTGTTCATTCAGATGATATATCTGAAGTATTAGAAGTATTAAGTTTACAGGACAAGG
Organism: Corbicula japonica; assembly: GCA_038501625.1. Lineage (NCBI taxonomy): Eukaryota > Metazoa > Mollusca > Bivalvia > Venerida > Cyrenidae > Corbicula > Corbicula japonica. Next base: position 444,746 of record JAZAYU010000222.1, read on the forward strand.
TTTCAATGTTATAGCCAATATAAGATTTCATTTTAATGGTCGACTTGCAGAAGAAGCAGCCAGAGGATAGAAACGCTTTTATTCTAACACAAGCAGCAAAAAAGCAGTTATATGTATATCTAGGGGTTATCAAACAATATCCAAAAAGCTTTATCGCTGGTTATTGAACCCCCCCCCCCAATAAAAAAACAAAAAAAAAACAAACAGGGCGAACAATTAAATCATTTCCAGGGGTACTACAAACAAAAGTATCTTTTTCAACCAATTAAAAGTATTTTTTGAAAATCACACTAAATGAATATATGAAAAGCCACATTAGTACTTAATTCTTTTCTTTTATGTTGCAGCTTCGTTATTATCTGGTAATACACTGTTCCCTTTCGTGATTCAAATTGTTCTTACTTTTGACATTAATCTATATTTTACTAACTTTAGATGGCTGATTACTATCCGTCATCTTCTTAGACTTTTGAAGCGATAAAAGTAGCCATAGTGCCCGTGCATGTCGTAACTCACACACCTGCTGCGCCTGTTAAGAAAAAAAATATCTGCAGTAAAATTTTTATACTTTAATATTGAAACAATTACCACAAACCTTAACTAGAACAAGAGTTTATTTTAAATATCAAAATCACCTCAATACAGTAAGTTTAAAAAAAATTAATATATGCATATCAGGAATCGCCACACTCACAAAACATAGCCTCCCCACGCAGCGAAAACGAAGAGCGGAATAGAGAGAGAGCATGTTTGTTATAAGTATGTCAATTCAAATAGGACGCCAAAAACAACTAACGAAAATGAGAACCTTTGGGGATACCGGCTTGAAACGGTCAGTGGCAAATTGCCAAGCTCTCTCTATCTCTCTTTCTCTATCAATAAAAACACGTATGTCGCACAATATTTATTGTTTCTTTTTATTGCTTCATTTACAATTAATTTATCTCTTTGTTATACCGTGCGATATCAGGCATTATTAGGAGGTTTTGCAACATACAACCGAGTGAAATAACTCTAAGAGTATATGATTTGCTACATACTGTAAGACTGTGTATTGGTGATTTCATCTGAAGGGTTTTCACCATAAAGTCGTTTAGCCTTCTGTCTTGAGGACCACCTGTTGACTTCAAGAAGCCGATGGTAATGTTTAGGTTATCCAAAGACCTGCAGATATCTGGCAGGGATCTAAATTCTCCGATAATCTGTGTCTTTACAACAGTGCCAAGTGTTTCCTGGTTTAAGATTAGATAGATTAAAAGATGAAAAAGAAATTCGAAAGCCACTGATCACGAAACAAATCAAAGTATTGCATGCTCGGTTTGATTGAGCATGTTTATGAGGAGATATAAAAGTGCATATCATTATTCACGCTTCCAAGTCAATATGAACACAAAATATAAATGTGGCACTTAACGGCCTTCCGTGTGCTGTAAAATTAATAAAAACATTTCACTTTTTAGACTGTTATCATTGAATATGATAACTGCAGATTTTAATAATCTGAATTTTTTTCTGTAGGTAAGTTAACAAGTTCAAACGAAAAATTTAACTTTTCTTATTGTTCTCCTTGTGAAAATATTGTCGTTGTTAATGATTTTTGGTTCCATTGTATATTTCGAAATTGACGATTTTTTTAAATGTAGTAATCTAAAGTGTCCCTTAATCATATGATGAAAGGCACATCCACCTGTGGAATTTTATCTGCAAGTTTCTTGAAAACTTCAGCATTTGTCAACTCTGTTCTGTACACCATAAGGTCAATCTGGAACGGGAAAAAAGTTTATCATCTCACATTCGTATGTGGATATTTACAGAAAAGTTGCCGTTTTAGAAACTGTTAAACGTCACTACGTAACCCAATCGTACAGTGGAAGTATGTAATTAATTCTTTCTTAAAATTTAATTGAATTTAGAACCAAGTAAGTCAAGTCTTAAAACCTCACTTAAAACTAGGCAGATATTTTGAATTTGTGCAGATACATAACTGGCAATAAAAGTATAATAAATGGCTTAAGCACTATCCTATTTTATATCCATTGTTTAACCATCAACGTCTAAAATAATAATCGTTAAAAACAGATACACTGCATTACAAAATGGTTATTATGCACAAAAGAAACAGCATTCATTGTTTTCGTAGATGTTTATTAACTTGTTGTTGGTTTTTTTGCTTTGATCTGGTTTAAGATATACGTGTTATGATGAAACCGTGCCATTTACATTTACCTGTAAAACTTTTCCAACATCAATCATTGATTTTGAAAACAGTAATCGGTCTATCAACTGTCTTTCCAGACCAGCAAAATCATACTCAATTTTTGTTCCCTTGCCCATTTCAAATAAATAATGGCAATTTGCGTAAATGAGAGGCATGATGTCGTGTTGAGGATCGTAACTTATCAAGTGAGCAGATGTAACATCTCTAGGCTGAACTGCAGAAATACTTGTCCTGAAAAATCGATGTCGGCTTTTGAACGATTTGCTATGTTTAAACAATTAAAGTTGACTAAACAATAAAAATATGTTAATGCTAATATTAAACGACTATTAGATTTGTTGCAATATTCTATACCTATACTAATTTAGATAATTAGCAAAATTATTATTTCTGATTTGATGAAAAAATAACAAGCTTACCTTTGGGCCACCCTCAGGTACTTGTCTAAAAATTCATTCTGTTTTCTCAGAAGTAAGTCTACGAGTGCGTACGAGCACAAACCAGCTTCTTTTGTGGTTGGCAGAAGCATTTCGACTGTTGTGTGATCAGAAATACGTCCAATACAATATTCTTTTGAAACTGCTTCCCTGCCTTTCTCCGTCGCACATACTTGGAAAATATGAACCATAAAATAATTGCCTTTTAATAGGTGACAAACAATCAATAAAGTAGTGTGTTTCTTATGTTACTCTTGGTCCAAATTGGCGATCAAAGTGCGATTAAATACTTAACCTGAATTACAAAAGTAAGGGTTTGAGCTGCGAGATTCTTTCTAAATATCACCAATTATTAATGTTTAATAATTATTTCTGTACCAATCAGAGTTAGATGCTTCTGTCTGGATTAGTTTAACTGTATTTCCAATCTTCTTATGTTTAATGTAACCTGTGGCTTCCTTTTGGTACCTGCTTCAGGAATAGTACATTTTGAGTCAGCTTTTTTAGAAAGCTCATAAATAGTTCTCCTTAACTAGAACAAGTAACCACAGACGGAAACTTGCTCTGTCAACGCTGCTTAATTTTAAAAGTTTTCCTGTCTTATCTTAGTGTGAAATGACACAATATCTTTTACTATTATCCCCCAAGGATATACTTCCTGTTTTTTAAAATTTTGCTTAGGCGTTGTCCGTGATATGCAGGATTTATATTCTAAGATCCACTATCAAAATTCTATTTTGTTTAGTTCCGCCCATTGTTTTCTCGTTTAGGGCAAACCCATTTTTATCTGGAGACCATAAGCCGCTGAACATGTAATGGTATTAACCTGAAAATACCGCATTGAAGGTTCCACCGCCATATGCAAACCATCGTTTGGTATGGTCAAAATTGTACTTTATTGAGTTGCGCTCTACCCGGGGCTAGACCGCGTGGGAAGTAATATGCATTTCCATTACTGTACATGAACAGGCACAATAAAACCAAGCCTGCAATATTACGTATTTCTCAAGAGGTCTGGAGATCCGGCAGTCAATTGTTTCTGCAACAGACCTTCATTCTTTCAATTTATTTTCAATATAACTTCTTGCAAAATTTACACATTTCGTATTCCAAATGTTAATGCAAACGCAGTAAACATTTAATGGCTCAAACTATACCTACAGTAAACTTTAAGTGGGCCTCTAACAAGTTCCCATGCCTCGCTAAAGTCATGCAGCAACAGCTGTGTTTCCTCACCAGCGAACTTTTCTAAAAATGAAAATGTTCATAGAAGATAATATAACTAACAATGAAGTAAGATAACTAAAAATAAATAAAATCACTTCTTAGTTACCTTTATGATTTACGAAGAGATGATTAAAATTTTAGTATAAAAGTAAATATTCCATTTTAGACGGTGATGTTCCTTGTGCAAAGTGTTATGGGGTTTATATCTCAGAGCTTCTTCCATTTTCTTGAGCTTGAAATGATGTTAAAAAAGTTACATATGAATATCAGGAATCGCCACACTCAGACCCCCCACCCACGCAGCGAAACAGAAGAGAGGAAGAGAGAGAGCATGTTTGTTATAAGTATGTCAATCCACAGGACGCCACAAACAATTAATGAAAAAGAGAACATTTGGGGATACCGTCTTGGAACAGTCTGTGGCAAAACAAATTGCCACTGGGGATTTAAACCAGGTTCTAGGGGTCAACAACCACACACATGCCCCAAAAAGTTCTCGTATCACAAAACAATTTGTCTTGGTCAAAAAACTCCAACCCACCCATCGGCTCAACAATGCAAAAGCACACATACATATAAATCATAAAAAACTAATAGCAGTGCAAAGACAATGGCGGGTACTCAATGATGTTACCGAGACCAGAGATTTAAATGAACTTAGTCTTTGCATAACAGAAAGCCTTATAAATCAAGATTATCGGTATCACAAATTAAGGTAAAAGTTTGCTGGTTCAATCGTTTACACCAAGATGAAGTGTCTTGTTTGAAATTGATATTCTAATAATCACACGCTCTATTTTCCTCTTTACTCTTTTGCTGCATAGAGGCTATTTTTCTGAGTGTGGCGATATCTGATATGCATATTTCACTTTTTCAATCACATATTATTACATCTACTGCTCGACCATAAAAATAACACATGTTTGAGTATGATTTTAATCAATATGAACAAACATGAATATCAATACTTTTATTAATTAATAACATTTTTAATGAATAACCTTTACGCAGTCTTGCGACGGTGATTTGTGACGCCTCTGTCTTGTCCAATTTCCTCTGATACTTTTTGAACAATGCACGATGTAACCGTAGAATACTAGGAATGTACCGAATGGCACGCAAGTTTGGTTCCTGTGGGAAAAGCAAAGTGATATTAAGAAACATTACCTTAGTGATAGGGAGCTTTATAATAAAAAGGCAATCTACAAGCAATTCCGGCTGAATAATTAAACGTTGACTCTAATTTTAGTGCCGTTAGTACTGTCATACACTACTTTAAGTTTGTAGTAGAGGCCTTTTATTGATTAAAATGTCGAATGCATAGCATCGACATATGAGCAGCTGAAAAACTCAATTGTGAAACGCATACCTCCTGAAGGAAAAGTTTCAGAACATCATGCTGATTAGGTTTAGCTTGTAATTCTTGGCAAAGGTGTTGAAGAGATATAGGAATATGGTATCTCCATACACGTGGAACCATCTCAATCATTGCCGCACTTTCAACATATGCGTTTGTGTCCGTCTCGTATAGAAGACACAAAAGTGGGTCAGTACCTGCAATATAGTATTGTCTACGTTTAAACATGGTTTGATTTTTTGTAATAAGTTAAATGTCCGACCGGACAGTTATTCGATCGTGTTTTCTGGGTTTCATATTAATACTTGTTTTGCCAACAAACGCGGCGAAATGAACTCGCTAACTATGCAGAAATTTCGTCAGATGAATATAACATTGTAATTTATTCTTAGAATTCCTAGACTAGTTGAATTTTAACTAACAGTAAAACGTACATAACTGATGCATCTTGTTGCAACATACGAGATGATGTAAAGGAAAGAAAGACTGCGGTGAAATCCTCACTGTAAATATTCCTATGAAATGTGTAAATGAAACGTTATATTAAAATTCCTGCCAACAGAATATATTATTAAAATGTGTCAAATCGTGGTCGACGTTATGAATGACAATATAGACCTATTTCGGTAACCAGATCAAGCTACCACCGATAACGCTGATAAAAAAATTAAATGCTGTAAAATAACACACTAAACAGAAAAATATTTGTTTTGGTCGTAGCGGGATGAAGAGGGTAGGGAATGTCAGCTTATAAAGCAAAAATGAAATTTCTCAATGATATTATTGGCTACAGTGCACCGGAAGTTAAACCAGCAATAACACGATGGCTGACGAACATCGAATAGCTGTTTCAAGAGTTCCCTAGAAATCTTCATTAACTCTTAAATCAAACTATATCGTGCAAACAAAGAGGTACATGTAAGCAAATCGGGAAATTGTAGATGGGTTAATCACTGCTCATGAAGAGCGCTGTTTCTATTCTTGTTATTGTGTTTTTGCTGATTTGACTCTGATCACGGTGAATGTTTTTATTGTGTATCCATCGTTTTGTTTTTGCTTGAAAAAGCTATTAGTTTTTTTTTCGTTTTATATGCATTTGTGCGTTATCATGTGGCACTGTCGAGTTGATAGATGGGTTGAAGATAATTCAGCAATTCATCAAGACAACATTTACTTGTTTGTTTTTATATGAGAAAATGTTTGGGCCAAGTGTGAGGTTGTGCACACTAGAACCGGGTTTCAACCATTAGCGGAATTGATGTGTCAATTACCTTTCCAATAGATTATAGGTAACTTTGAAAGCCACCGAACACGACAAATATGAACAATATTGCAGGCTCGGTTTGATTGAGCTTGTTCATGACCAGTAATTGAAATGCTTTAATAGAAATGCAAGGCGGAAACCCTTCAACTTCTCTTTTTCTTAACTTGTGCTGTCGTTTTAAAATCAATTTCCGACGGATTAATCAATAAGATACATTAAGGAATTTAATTACGGACTCTTTTGTTTTTGATAATGTTGAGATCACCGGTAACAATATGACCGAGATGTTTGAAGCCATATTTTGATTTTGAAATTCAAACATTGTTGGTTTATTTTCAATTTTCAAATCTTTAAATGATTAGGTATGATCTTATCTTCCAGACTGTTATAATTTGAAGGTCAACAAAGTTTGAAAGTACAACAAAGAACATGTGATATTACAATTGGACCGGCTGCCATGCGACCTTCATATTTTAATAACGTGTCTTAAGCAATTTAAAAAGGTCACAGTATTGTTGTCAATTAAACCATGTGCTTAAATCTTGTTAATTTTTTTATCCTTTTCTTAAAAAAGCTTTGCCCTGATTTCATATAACATGCAGATTTTTCTACAGGCTAAATAGAAACATCTTGTAAAGGTTGTCCTGAATTGAAGAATTGTTGACATAAAACGTGTTCTTGCTATTATCTCGCATTTAAGTACAGTGCTGTTCAAAATGTGTTTTTGTTTTATGGATGTTCTATTTGTCAAACAATCATTTTGCTTACCAAAACAACGATTCTGCACAACTCTGAAATTCTGCAACAAATCACTTCCATTGGGCAGTTTTGTCAGTTGCTCAAATATGAGGAAAATAATCTCAGCCACATTACGACCGTATTTCGTAATGTTTTAGTGGGTTTAATTTATTAAATTACATCACAGAGTTCTTATCTGAACATTTTTTTAAAAATTGATTTATTATGAGGAAGAAGATTTTTCCTAGTTTTCTTTTTTAAATACAGATAATATAAACTATTTAGAAAACAATAGAAAGGCAACTTCAGAATAACATTGAAATTATCTTAATTCGGAGTAAATGTTGTAAGAGAAATTTGCCAAAATGTTAACTTTGCATGTTTGATGTTTTTTAACCATTCAGTTATTGTAATTTTTTGTTGTTGATGGTAACCAAATTAACATTTCTGAGGAATGATTTTGAAATCGGGATAGTCATTTCCTGGAAGAGATTTTTTTAAGTTTCTACATGATAGGACGGTCCATATTGGTATTGTTTGTCAAATAAATACGTTTCAAAATATTATTATGAATGTTAAACGGTCACTGTCAAGAAAATGATTTAAAACGATTTCTGAAAATTATGAGAAATGCAGCAGATCACATATTTTTGGATAAAATTAGTTTTGCTAATTTAAAAAAGGGTCGTCAAGAAGAAATTCCTGAAGAATAATTTTACATTTATTAAAAAAACTAATATGGGTTTGCTTTGGATATCTCGTTTGGAGAAATATGATTTTACTAACATGAAAAAAATGTCTGCTTCATGGCGAATAGGTTGTCAATTTAATTTATTTAGCTGTTTTGTAGAGTGTCATCAAACACCAATCTTTAGACAATAATTCGGAAAACACCTTATTCCTTTAAAGATGATGTAGAATGGTCTTCGCTGGTGCCGCGGTAGTTGACTTATCAGGGTCAGGATTCCATAGTGTGCGGCAGGTACTTGCAAGGGAGTCCAGACTCTGGTGCCGCGGTAACTCTGTATGTGACTGACATTTTAAGAATGGCGTCCTTTATAGCTCAAATGTTTCAATAAATAAACACGAAAATGTATCAAATGTTCTGTTAACAAAATATTCTTGTTAATTAATTGTTTTATTCTTTTTTACTACTTACTACTTATTCAACAGACCCTATAACTTGCTGGTTTTAGTCAATATTTAAACAGTGTGGACCATTAATATACTACCCCCCACCTCAATATTATTCATGTAGCATGCGAACTGTAACAATTTTTTAGGAAAAAGATAAGATTTTTCTAATCCCCGGTAAATCAACTGGAAATACTTATCCGATATGCCAGAAGTGCCCTGTCATATTATTTTATTTTTGTCTTATAACTTAAAAATATAAATTAATGCTTTGTTTAAAAATCAGACTCAATAGCATTAAAGTTTTAATTAAAATGGCACGAATCTGCTTCTGAAGTTTTTAGGCGGGCTGTGACCTCAAAGCGCATTTCTGCGGAAGACTTAGACATGTCAAAATGGAAATAAACAGTTTAAAGTGTCATATTATGATAGGAAGTTTACAATAAATGAAACATGGCCAGAATCAGTGAGTTTTAATATAATTTCTATAAATTATAAATTAGTAATTATTAACCACTATCAAATACATTCTTCACTTATTTTTCAAAAAGTATCGTCCCGATGCAAAAAATCACACTTTCGCTTTTGCGTTTCAAATATAAAGAGTCGGCAGATGGCACTGCTTATGCAAATAAGGGAATTTTTGGATTATCACGATACAAGCTAAACTTTTTCAGTATGCTAATAATTAATTAAGAGTTGGGGGAAAGGATGATCAAATGAAAAATCGCAATGTTTAATTATCGACAACCTCAATTTGAATACAGTCTTAAATTCTACCAAAATATCTTATAAATAAGAAGTATCGGCAGAAACTCCCCCATCGAATAGGAAAAGAAGTTTGTTAGAGAGAACTCGTATCAACAAAAAAGAAAATTAAATAAAGCCTTAACAGATATTTAAAACGTTTCCACAGATAAATTTTATGTTTCATGAAATATGAAAATTACCAAGTCTCTGATCGTTGGCGAGCTGTTGGTTACGTTTTGTCAAAATTTGATTCTTGTTCTACAAAACAAAATAAATAATAAAATAATAATTTTATAGTCACAATTACCTAATTACTGTAAATGAAGAAAACACGTTTTAAAATGTATTCATAGTAAAATGGATAAAAATGGAAATTTGAAAGCTTGTGATGTTTAAAACAATGGTTGATATAAGTTTGATACAATGACTGCGCTTCCTTTTTAAGGCTGTACATATAATGTTATTTACTTGTCAAGTTTTTTTAAATTACCAAATATCAAGCGCGGGGTTACATAGACTCATTTCTATAAATATATTCTATTATTATTAAATCATATTGGTTTGACGTTGCTCATTGGATAAAACGTGATCACATGATATGCGATAAATTTCGATATTGACTCGTAGGCGGAGTCAAATATTGACCTGAGCGAAGAATTTCACGCGCGAATCGGCTAAGGTACGAAATACGTCACAGCGCTGTTACGTCACAATGAATACAACCGTTGTAAAAAAAAGCAATATATGCATATCAGGAATCGCCACACTCAAAAAACACAGCCTCCCCACGCAGCGAAAAAGAAGAGAGGAAGAGGGAGAGAGCGCACATGTTTTATATAAGTAAACAAATGGCGTCGACTGTTGGAGACAGAAAAGTAAAACTGCTGCTAAAGCACTGGTGGAAGACATAACTGGCTTAATTTATGATATCTGGGTGTTGCAATGTGTAATTATATCAGAAAATGCTTCATGGTAAAGTAATGTCGCCAGTTGCAGCAACGAAACGGACAAAACATACTGTATCGGGTACAAAGTTATGTGACAATTTTGGAAATTATTTTAAAATTAAGATTTAATAATAAAGCAATTGTTGAATTTCAGTTTCGGTCAATATGGTGATTTATCGACCTGACGAAGCAATATCGACCTCGGGCTACGCCCTCGGTCAATATTGCTTCATCAGGTCGATAAATCACCATATCGACCTCAATGAAATGCAATAATTGTATATTAAAACGCAAACTCAACTTCGATTGTTAGTAAATGTTTCGTTGACATAAACTCAAAATGAACCAAAATGGGAGCAGCTAAGATTCTATGTAGGTCTGAAACGTTCCCAGTTTTACACACTCGAGTTTCAAATGAGTACAGCTTAATGACATTTAACATATGACTGCTTACGTTTATGAAAAATGACTTATATTAAAAAAACTTATGTAGAAACAGACTTGTCTGGTTAGATAACAATTTCTTAGTTTCTTTTAACCTTGACGACTTTATCTAAGAATTTTGATGAAAAATTGGTCTCCCAAGTACGTCTCCCGTCTTTGCTGTTCCATTGACACACATTGGTTGCGACACGGTCCCCTAAAAGAGTAACAAACATTTAATATGATGTGTTATTTGACGTCATTATTGTACTAATACATTTCATTACATCACTTGATTCTTTATTATATTGTCCTTTTTAACCGTTATCTTGCTAATATAAAGACATTACATGTTTCATCAATAAAAGAATTACACTAAGGTTTGTTCTTTGTGGCTAGACCGATGTTTCTAATAATAATCCAATAAAATAAAATAACTTAAACACAATCTTAAACGTTAATGTTTTAAATGAGAGTTTAGAAAATAATAAATTTAATAGCTTGCTGGATTCAAGTTTATGGGTGGGCTTGAGCTAATTCATCAAAACAACTCATAAGAGAACCTGAAAAGGCAAGTGATAGGTCGGTGATCTCTAGAATCTGGTTTAAACCCCCAGTCACGTGGCAAATATCAAATTGTGTTGCCACTAACCGTTCCTAGGCTGTAACCAATCAGGTTCTCTTTGTTGTTTGGGGTGTCTATTTAAAATTTATTTATAATTTTTTAACCCATGCTCTTGTTTTCCTCTATACTTTTTGGCTGCGTTGGGAGTCTGTGTTTTCTGGGTGTGGTCATTTCTGATATGCATATTTTTGGAAATATTACTTAAACATTGAAACTGAAACTAGAATTAAACGCCTAATTTTACGTTTACTATTAGCCTGGCACCAGCTAGATGGTTCATTAAAGAAAACACTGAAATGCTTATTATCTCCTTTTTCATTTATTTCATTTTCCTTTTCTTACTGATATGATGAACCACCTATGTTCTGTGAGATAAGGGAAGTAAATTGCATATCAGTAAGGTAACTTCAGGAGTTGCTTTTCTTGGAGGTATTGATGATTACTGTATAAGTGATATAAGAATACATAACAGAACATAGGGACGGGAGCCAGTCTAGTTTACTATATTCACTTGCGTTGTACATTAAATAACGAGCAATGAAAAAACTAGACTGTGTCCTCAGGACACTGATGCCCCCACTGCTGCAAGTACATTGGTAACAAAATTGTGTACTAGGTATTAACAATATGTGGCGAATGAGAACTAAGAGTCACACAATTTAATGACTAACATAAACAAAGGGCCATATCTTTGGTGAAAATTGTTGCAAGACAATGTCCTTTACAGCAATTAAGACATCATGTCTAATCATCTTTGCAAGTTTAGAAGAAATAAACCAAATAAAAAATATGGAGTTGATGCCACAAATGTTGTAAGTGAAATAAACAAAGGGCCATAACTCTGGTAAATATGGCCGCAGGAAAAAATCCTTTCTTTATGATCATCTGCATATCCACCTTGATCATGTGAGCAAGTTTGAAAGAAATCCATCCAAAAGTAAATGAGGAGTTGATGCCGCAAGATTTAATCACTGAAATTAACAAAGGGCCATAACTCTGGTAAAATGGCCATAAGAAAAACCCTTTCTTTACGATCATCTACACAACCTGCTTGATCATCTGTGCAAATTTGAAAGAAATCCCTTAGATAGTTAATGAGGAGTTGATGCCGCAAGATTTAATTACTGAAATTAACAAAGGGTCATAACTCTGGCAAAAATGGTCGCAGGAAAAAATCCTTTCTTTATGATCATCTACACATCCTGCTTGATCATCTATGCAAGTTTGAAAGAAATCCGCCTTATAGTTTAGGAGGAGTTGATGCCACAAGATTTGGGGACGTACGTACGGACGGACGGACGGACGTACGGACGGACGAGTGCAACTCTATATGCCTCCTACTTTGTGGGGGCATAAAACAAGCAAGGAAAGAATACAATAATAAATAAGGTAAAAACATTTAAAAACATGAATGGTTTTATATCATTCATATGTAACTTAAAAAGCTGTAAGTTTCAGTCATTTAAACAAGCTTAAACTTTTCTGACAAAACGATAAATTTTGCAAATTAATGTTTAATAATTACGAAGCAATACGTTGTTTGAAAAATCATTTGTTGTTTAAGGTTTGCACAATTAATCAGTTGATTCTGATACCATGCGACCTGTTTTCTACAATATTTTACGTACCTTCCTTATGCATTTTAAAAATAGTTTTCATCACTGTGTGCATAAGTAGTATAACGTCGTCCTTGCTGACGCCTAGTGATGTCTGCATATCATCTACATCTTTTAGTATGTGTTCCCATACGAAGTCTTCCACTTGATTTTCCATCACGTTGGGCTTTATCAATTGGTGTACACCCTTAAAACGAATGAATAAAAAGAAATGTGAACACGATGAAGTTTAGCTTTTTACTTTTAAATATCTCACACCTCATCTATTAAGTTGTAATACAACGATGAAAATTGCTTTGTTTGTAGCCTTTCTGAATATCTAATAAAATTAAAAAAAATTCTTTAAAAAGATGGAAAATGGAAGGTAAAAGCCATCGATGAAGCCACTAAAAGAAGTCAAATGTGAAAATAATTCTAGTTTGATGTAATTCAGCCTGTTCATGGGTACTAACTATGAAGCTTTCAGCAATGATCCCAAACGACTGCGAGTATTTAACGGTGACCAACGTAAATGTACTTTTCATCGGTTTACATGGTTGCATGAAATCACACAAGGAATATGAAAAGCTTTTTTGATAACTATAAATATATCAATATGGAGTGTTTCAGTAGCAAATGAATTTTTTATAGACCAAAATAAATTTTTGCCAGAAGTTTCAAAAACTTTTTACCTAATTACATGTTCTTTTATAGCTGTAAGAAAAGATGTTAAGAGCAACGATAATTTTGAAATAGATGAAAATGGAACTTTGAAAGCCACCGAGCACCACAAATATGAAAATACTGCAGGCTCGGTTTGATTGAGCCTGTTCATGGGCAGTAATGGGAATGCCTAGACCCGGATTGAGCGCAACTCGGTAATTACACCAATGAAGAAATTTGTCGGTGTTTGCTGTGTTAAAAGGTCAGCTAGGTCTTTTAATAAGGTCAGTGACAAAACAATTGTAAAGCAAAACTGTGTGTCCAATTTCTTCTTTAATCCTTCATAAACTCTAAAAATCCTGCCGCCGTGCAAATTAGGAGGTAAGAATAACGATATACAGAGATGGATTTATTATCAAGCCTGCAGAGCGACTCAGAAGATGATGCAGGACGTCTTCCTGTTTGATTTAAAGGATGTTGTATTACGAATAACGTGGTGAAAGTAATATTTTCTTTTATTTTGTTTCATTAATGAGTTTTTATTAACAATATTCTAACCACCAGTTCTAAGACCGTAATGTGCTTATGAAACTAACCTAATTCTAAAGGAACATCAATAAATAAATTTTACCGTGCGATTTGTTCCAGCTCCAAGATACATAGCTATGTGTAGCAACATTCTGACTGCCGAGCAATAAGCTGGAGTAAGCTCTCGTTCTGGCTGTACATCACGACTCCTCGCTTGCGCACTTCCAAGAATATGTCCTGTTTCTGGGCCAACCAATCTAATATTGGAACAAGAATGATAAAATTTCTTTTGAAGCTTGAGAAAACAAACGATAATAAATAATTCTTAATTCACATTGCAATGTTCATTAGTTTTAATTAAAATCTCCGTGGAAATTTTCAAGGAGGTTGATGCGATAAATATTGCAAAGTAGCAAATGAGAAATTCTTGACCATCAAATTCATAACTGATCGATGCATGAACAAACCTGCCTAGAGAAGTTATCTCTATTGCACCAGTTACAAATGAATGAAGCAGTTTCATAACACGAGAGAGGTATGATAACTAACAGAAACGGATTTAAATTATTCTTAAGTACATTATAAAACAAAATTGAATAAATCACAATTAATCTTGGCGGATTTAGCTGTGAAAAAGATCAATGGAGGAACAGTATTGATATTTCAAAACCATATCTGAGTGAAAACAACAGCTAATGAAGAAATTCTTAGTCCGTAATAACTTCTATATTATACTACCAAAATAGTTTAATATTTTTACAATCATCCAGTTCAGTAATGCATCGTTTAGATTTTCCATTACAACTAACCTGTCATCTCTGGTATTTCCTGAACTGAGTGTGTGGTTTAGTCCCCCAATCGGTTCCTTACAGACAGGGCACATGCCAACACTATTAGGATTGCCACACTTAGAAGTATAGAAATAATGTTAGTAACAATATGTAAATCTTTATGTTCTATCTAACAAAAACATGATCGCAACAATAGCACTGAAGATAATATTGCTAGAAGAAGTCTTTCTTGTTTTAAAAAGAAAAAAAAAGACAAATCCGCGCCCTGATCATGTTACGTTTAGGTAAGATTGTTGTTGTTTTTTTTCGATACATATTGAGATAATAATAATATTTTTACTGGAGTTCCATTTAAAGCGGGTGTTAAATTACTTGTATAATTTCTATCTAATATTATTCCTCGAAACGGCTTCGGACAGAATTTAAACAATGTAACGAAATTATGAAGTGAATCGTCAATATCTTCGTCAGACATTGCGAATATAATGTTATTTATATTGCAGTCATTATATTAAATTATTCCATTTTGACAATGTTTTCTGATTGGTTATGTGGCAAGTCTATATGAGGTATACAGCTAGTATATGTATATTTTCAAGCTTTATGATTTTCCCGCCTTTCCTTGACGTTTAGCATGTAGATTTCGTGCTAAGGCATTTTATATTCGGAATTTACCATAATTTAAATCACTCGAGGCTAGTATTTGACAGCGTGAACATTTGTGGATGATTCCCACCCACATGCCCAGCTGTTTTGTATGTGCATGAGTTGGCTTCATTCAACATTTCTTGATATTTCCTATTTGCAGAGGTACATACTGGACAAAAGATGACTTTTATGACTATTTCTGGATAAAAATCTTTTGTCTGTATTCTCAATTATAATAAGTATTTTTTAGGTTTTGCACTTGGGTACCTAGAACAGATTGTTTTTCTACCCCGGGTTTGCTCACTGGCTCGCAGAATGGCGCTTATCCGATGGCACGTGTACAGCTCACTTCTCCACTTGGAAGTGCAATTGCAATATACAAACGTTATAGAAAGAATTTTTGTGTTGGACATACACGATGACAAAAACTGAGAAAGATTTTCATAGTAACAAAGACTGACACTGATACTTTGTTTCAAGAAAGATTTTGTTCACAATACACGATATATCAACTAATACATTTGTCGATTGAAAAGCTGTCAAATACTAAAGCCTATTTCCTATTTCGTGTTTGTGATTTATTGTTTTAGTGTAGATACAATGGAATTAGTGAATAATTGTTTTACTCACGAAAATAGGTGAGTAACACAATATTTGATATCGGTATAAAATGAAAATTGTTTCAGTCAATGCTCTGATTGTATATTTGATTCAGATACGTCTTTAGTCTTAAATCGGTCAATCTTAAATTTATCGATAAGACAATATTAATCAATTTAACTAGGTTCGTTTGGATTTATAAAATAAAAATGCCCGATATCACCTGCGACTCTTTCATTAGCTATTCTTAATTCTACTTGTGTTAGATAATCGATCAACAATTGACCATAAGTATTAATTAATAAATGGTCTTGTGTTTTACATGGCATAATATCAGTGGCTTCACAGTCTTCAGGTGGTATACAAGGATGGTTATGTAACAAAAGATCAATCACGAATACAATAATCAGCATAATTACTTACACGTGAGTTTATGTCACCTACAATTATATACTAGTAACATGCGTTATCACAGTACATTTTAATCCCGAGCTTAATCTGAAAATTGAGGCAGCGTGTTACTTTTTAGATGAGAAAATCTGCATTATGTATGCTACTTGGGTGTGAAATGCTTGAAGGTGAAGGCTAACTTTTGCACAACATATGACAGAGGTCGCACAATATTAAAATACTTTGTTACCTATTATAGGCCAAGACAAATTTAAATTTTTATTCGACAAACCGAGATCGATGATATATAGACAACAGGCTAATGTCTTCTTTCTTTGAATATACGAAGACATGGAGATAAGTACATTGGGCTGTGCATTTTTTTCGAAATTTTAAATAAATAAAAATATAATACACTTCACCAATAATCTGAACTACACCGATCAAAATTTTTTAATTTCTCCGCATAGAAATGGAGTACAGTAACTTTGCAAGTCTGAAACATAATAAGATGCACTTTTTACTTCATTTTTCTGAAATTTCCTTTTAAATCACTCCGTGCGTTCTTCAACCAAGGACGTTTAATCGAGGTGAGGGCAAAACCAAACGTCCAAAATTGACCGTAGCTTTTGTATAGAGGATATACTGAAACCGGCAAAAACTGCAAAACAGCTATCTGTGTAACATCAAAATATCTTAAAAATTCATATTTAACAGCCGGGACATGAATTTTCGTTTACGGACAATATAACAACTACAGACAATTTCGTGACTTTTGGTTTTACCCCTACCTAGATTAAATGCCAGTGGTTTCTAAACGCGTGAAGAAAATTTAATAATTGTTTATAAAAAGTGCAAATGATGTATCTTATTTTATTTCACGTTTGAAGTGTATATCCCGAATCCTTGCTGAGAAATAAAAAAAATATGATCGGTGTAGTTATAACATTAGTTAAGTGTACATGTTCACATCGAGCTTAGCAAGATGTCAGTTTCTTCCTATTTATCGCTATTAAAAACTGTTTTATTCATCTCACGGAAGAAATATTAAGTTAACATGGACCAATTGTTTTCCCGATGGGATAAGAGTCTTAATCAAACAGACTCAATCAAACCGAGCCTGCAGCATCTTCATATTTGTCGTGTTCGGTAGCTTTCAAAGTTCCCTATGTATATAGAGCGCTATTTCAATATCACAGAAGCGTTGTTTGTGCCGTGTGGCGGCTGTAAAAAATCTCCTCGTTCATTTAATCAGAGCTATTATCACTTATGTCCTTTGAAGGTCGTTGAGCACGATACTTATGTACTATATCAATAGTACTAATAAAATTGCATTAAATTTTGTTTAAATATTTCGGCCAGTGTTAAGATGTGTGGTTTCAAAATCCTAGCCAATATAGATTCGGATATTATTCAATCACCACAATGATAAAGTTCCTGCTTTTTAAATTTTGCCTTTGGCGTTGTCTGTGATATGCAGGATTTATATTCTGAGATCCCCTGTCAATATTCTACTTTGTTTAGTACCACCCATTGTTTTCTCGTTTAGGGCAAACCCATTCTTTTAACTGGGGACCATACACCACTAAACATTGAATAACCATACCATTTAACCTGAAAATACCGCGTTGAGGTTTCCATGTTTATCGCCATATGCATACCATTGTTTGGTATGGAACAAACTTGTACTGTTTATTAGTGTTAATATTGAGTTGCGCTCAACCCGGGGCTGGGCATTTCCGTTAATCCCCATGAACAGGCCCATTCAAACCGAACCTGCAATATTTTCATATTTATCGTGTTCGGTGGCTTTCAAAGTTCCCTATTCATCTATTTTATTACAATTATGTTAAATAAACCTTGGGTGACGATTCAACCTGACGGTTAAAACTCAATATTTTATGCTAAATTACTAGTTATGTCAGTAGAACTGTTAAGATACTTACATTTCCTATCATATACAAGTGATTGTTTGGACATTCTGAAACGTAATAAGTTGTGTTTTTATCTTAGTCATGTTAATATTCATGAAAATCAACAATACATGTAAATATAATCATGGTGAAACGTATAATCTCAATAATGCGTGTACGAGTATTGAATTTCATAAAATGTTGATGAACACCGATAGATATTATAATTGTACACAGGACGTTTATAGAATTTTGCGACTGGTTCAATCAGCTCGATAGGTTTTCTCATGCATTGTTAATATTAAGGACAAAAATTAATTGAGAAAATTAGCTAATCACGATCAATTTCGATACTACCGATATCTATTGGTTACATGTAACTCTGTCTTCAAATTCGTAAGCGCGTTCTCTGTAGTGGACTGTTACATTTCATGCCATGATCTGATAGCCTTGCTTAACATTGGTCAGCTTTTGCCACACTAACATTATATAGTTTTCAGTAACTTAAAGGTGAAACCGATAGGGGACTTAACAATGGAAGCAAAGGTGACCGATGATTTATAACGTCGGTATATTTGAAGCAATAATTTCACTCTTCATTGAGAATAGCATCTTATACTTAAAGAACAAGGTATGAAAACATGCAATTCATCGAGACAAAAACTTACTATAGAACACTGCATTTTCGCCGCTCTTTGTGAGAACTGCTTTAAATGTGGCCTTTAGTTCATCTAAGTCGTTTTGAGGCATTGTCGGTAAATATGCATTCTAGAAAAAAAATTACAAATAAGCTGAATTATACTATTGTGTTTTTAATAACTGATAAAAATGCAATGAAAATCGTTTACAAAAGATACATTAAAAACTAAGAAAAATAATGAACTATATTGTGAACCAACGAAAATAAAACAACTACTGTACCATTACTTATGACGGAATACAAGTGATAAGCAAAGTGACAATAACGAAATTTGCCATTTGTAATAAAAGTATCTAATCCACCTTGAAAAACGCCAATAGGCATTGAGATGTTTGATCAAATCTTTCGCTTACTATAAATCACACTCAAACTAGTCTTAAGACTTCAATTCTTGCAGAGCAAACAATTTGAAAAATGAAGACTTACATGTTTTTTTCAGATGCAATGAAAGGGGTATACGGAAATTTAACTAAAAATCACCATCACGCCAAGGAAAAATATTGGAAATGCACATCAAGTCAACGGTGAAAATGCATAAACAACAAAGAGTACTGTTCCATCATGGTGTTCCATCAACAATATGCTTTTACATCCTGATAAAACTAAATTTATGGTTATTGGTACAAGACAAAAACTGAAAAAGTCAGTCCCACTTCATCTCACAGTATCGGGAAAATATATTGATAATGTTAAAAACCAAAAAGTATTGGGTGTTTACATAGAAAATAATATGTCTTGGAAAACTCAGACATACAAAATGTCTTTGAAACTTAACTCTAAGATTGCTCTTTTGAGAAGAATTTCATATTATCTCACACAAGACACAAAAATTATGTATTATAATGCTTACATTATGTCTACTTTTGATTATTGTTGTACTGTCTGGGGCAAAGGAAACCAGTCTGGGATTAGTAAAATAGTAAATATACAGAAAAGAGCTGCTCGTACATGTATCATTTTATGCAAATCTTACCGAACACCGTCATCCTCTCTTTTCAAAGAAATGAAATGGCTTCCTTTTCAATACAGATGTAAATACCACGCGGCGCTTCTAGTTTTCAAATCCAGAAACAATCAAACACCTAGCTATATATCAGATTTATTGAAATTCTCTAGAAATGATAAATACAATCTTCGCTCTTTGACTTGGAAACATTTCTCACAATTGACACCTCGAACAAATTACTTAAAAGACACGTTCAGTTACTATAGCAGAGAAGTGTGGAATAATATACCAATAACAATACGTTTAGTTCAGTCACTCAATTCCATTAAGCATCTTTTGAAACAATATCTATTTAATCTGTCGCAATCTTGATGTAATTAATTAATATACTATTTCTCATATTTTTAATGAGTGTCTGTCTGTTGTGAATGTAAAATGTTTTGTTTTAATTAACATTTAATGTTGTTGTTTTAATAGAATTGTTTTGTAATTGTTATTTTTATTAAGAAGGCCATATTGTAAATAAGATTGACATTCTTTTGTTCAAACTTAATATGTAACCTTCTAAAAAATAAAGAATTTATTATTATTATTATTATTATTATTATTATTATTATTACTGAAAATACCAGTTACACTGTACATATAATTTAACTAAGTTAAATTATATAAATCAGATGACAAATTTACTATTGTTTTATGTTATGAATTGTAGAGGCTTAATAAAGGTAAATTATTGTTTGAATATATCCCCATAGTATTTAAATTATTTTAATAAACTTAAAGGTACACATAGCTCTTCTTTATAATGGTATATAAATAATAATATCCGAACACCTTATAAAATGGATCACAAATCGATATGATTAACTGAGGGAAACCTTGAACAAACTTTAAATCGAACACGGTACTGCCGAAAATTATCGAGACAAAGACAATTTTCTTGTTTAATATGTGAGTTATGCAATTACTTACACCTGTGTAATCATCTTGAATAAGTTAATCAATTGTTACGCAAAGCTATAAGTGACCTACATAATTAATGAAATTGTGGGTACATTAAATGCCGTCCACTTTTCCAAAACACCAGCTCATACAAGAAAGTCCTTATCTTATGTGTAAGTCCATTATTAGTATGTTGACCATGTGAATAGGCTTTTAAAGCAAAGTCTTTACCTTAAATAATACCACATAAAGTAAAAGGTGATAATCAGTTATGTGACGGCACACTTACATTCTTTTAATTCATCGGAATAAGAGATCAAGTGTAGACCTATTGATTTTGAATAAATGGTATCGCCTATCCAAATCTGGTAACTTCAAAAATGTTATTATAAATAAAGGAAAAATACCTTCAAAACGGTCGAATTATTAATACATCAAGGAATTAACGTAACATGCATTTAACGTTATTAAATGCATATCTGCATATCGAACAAGTGATGCCTCAGACGTTAAGTATAGGGTTGATATTACATTTTCCATTAATTTCTTATAGAACAGCAAAGATCAGAAAAAAATTAACAATGGCAAATTAACAATGGCAACGCGACGGAGACATTTCAATTATAACAAAGCTATAGCATTCGTAAACAAATATGGCTTGAATTAAATGAAACCTTATTTAAATTGAATTACAAAATTTGAAGGACAAAATAGAAATATTTAATTCTGCTTTAAATTCTTAAAGATATCTGATTTCAAGTTCACAAAGTTTTAAAAGTGATATAGATTCTCTGATAAGGAGAGATCAGGCAAAGACTTTTAAAATAATAAGTTTTGTTTTGTCTTGTTTTGGGCATTAACTGTGAGAAATTGGCAAATGAAGCAGCCTCTCCATATAATAAAATATAACACGAACTATGCACATTAGGAATAGCAACCTATCGACAATGTTAAAAAAATCGAGAGGAAAAGATAGCACGGTTTATAACATGACAACTAAAAAGGCACCATAAACAAGTAACGAAAATGAGAACCCGAGAAAATACTGACATGGAACGGTCAGTTGCATAGAAATTCTCACGACTGTGGGGTTGAAACAAGTTTCTAGGGTGCACCAACTTCACTCATATTTTTATAAAACAAAAAGTCTCAATGTATAGACGGATGCATAGACACGCGCACGGACTTTCAAACAATTGTATCTCTTCACGAGGCAAGATATCTAAATGTTATGTAAATTGTGTTTAAATCTAACCGACATCGATTGTGGCACATTGATGAGTGTGACGAGAGGCTGTAGTAAAGTTCCTTCTCCTTGTAAATGTGTCATCACTGTCCGGAAGTGGAAAATAAGACATTGTATCCCCTGTAGATGTAAGTGTTCACCTTGTTTTAACACGAGGTTTCTAGGAACGAGCTGATTGCGTATCACCTCACAAAGTGATTGCTGAAAATAAAATATAATATCACTCACTTTATAATACATGGTAGGTGTATGTGCATTTTCACGATTTTTGACATTTATTTTATATAAACGTCAATCACAACGTTAAACGCTGTATCCCTTAATTGTATTTTTATATTTTGTTGTTATTTTTTTCTCGTTTAACTCGACCCCAGACCTAGTGTATCGAAACACATAGAACTTTGTGAATATGGTACGTACATGTATGAGGATTGAGGAACAATAAGCTAGGTCGCAATGTTTAAAACTGATATAGCTTTACATTACTTGAAGCTTAA
Source organism: Corbicula japonica (assembly GCA_038501625.1). NCBI lineage: Eukaryota > Metazoa > Mollusca > Bivalvia > Venerida > Cyrenidae > Corbicula > Corbicula japonica. The sequence goes on from JAZAYU010000222.1 coordinate 467,328, forward strand.
CTTGATTTGAAAATTGAAAAAGAAACACCTCATTTTAATGTTAAATTTAAACAAAACAAACTCCAATGGTTTTCATCTACACTCGTAACGTTGCTTACATTTTGTAAATGAAGTTACATGAAGAAGGTGACGATGCTCTCTTGTGGGTTTTTTTTTTTTGCATTTTGACGTAAACAAGTAAATCTGTGAGCTAATGCTCACTAGTGATACCCCCGCTGTTAGAAATATGACTTGCAAAATGTAATTTGCATTTTTCAATGAAGATTCCCTTTGGTTTATGTAATGAACCTTTATAGTGATAAAGATACCCTTTGGATTGTGTAGCGCACCTATATAGCAGCAAAATCTAAAAGTAGTTCGTAAACAGGAAGTAGATGAACAAGGAGCACAAAATCACTTTACACCATATGGGACTATAAGAAAAAGCAATATGCAAAACATCAGGCTGCTGCATGTTCTATTGCTTAGAAAAATGCGATGGAAATTGTGCAAGTATGTCATCTATGTGTAAAATTGTAAGTATTCAGTAAACAGGAAGTAGATGAGCAAGGAGCATAAAATTGCTATACACCATATGGGACTATAGGATAAAGCAATATGCAAAACATCAGGCTGCTGCATGTTATAGTTGCTTAGAAAACTGAATCGGAAATTGTGCATGTTTGTCATCTATGTGTAAAAAAACTAAGTATTATGTAAACAGGAAGTAGATAAGCAAGGAGCAAAAAATCACTATATACCATATGGGACTATAAGATAAAGCAATATGCAAAACATCAGGCTGCTGCATGTTATAGTTTCTTAGAAAACTGCAACGGAAATTGTGCATGTTTGTCATCTATGTGTAAAAATCAAAGTATTCTGTAAACAGGAAGTAAATGAGCAAGGAGCATAAAATCGCTTTACACCATATGGGACTATAGGATAAAGCAATATGCAAAACATCAGGCTGCTGCATGTTATAGTTGCTTAGAAAACTGCAACGGAAATTGTGCATGTCTGTCATCTATGTGTAAAAAACTAAGTATTCTGTAAACAGGAAGTAGATGAGCAAGGAGCATAAAATCGCTATACACCATATGGGACTATAAGATAAAGCAATTGCAAAACACCAGGCTGCTGCATGTTATAGTTGCTTAGAAAACTGCAACGGAAATTGTGCATGTTTGTCATCTATGTGTAAAAATCAAAGTATTCGTAAACAGGAAGTAGATGAGCAAGGAGCATAAAATCGCTATACACCATATGGGACTATAGGATAAAGCAATATGCAAAACATCAGGCTGCTTCATGTTATAGTTGCTTAGAAAACTGCAACGGAATTTGTGCATGTTTGTCATCTATGTGTAAAAATCAAAGTATTCGTTAACAGGAAGTAGATGAGCAAGGAGCATAATATCGCTTTACACCATATGGGACTACAGGATAAAGCAATTTGCAAAATATCAGGCTGCTTAATGTTGTAGTTGCTTAGAAAACTGCGACGGAAAATAAAAATGCCCTTTGGTTGATGAAATTCACCTATATAGTGACAAAATCTTAAAATATCCGACAAACAGGAAGTAGATGAGCAAGGAGCATAAAATCGCTATACACCACATGGGACTACAGGATGAAGCAATATGCAAAGTATTAGGCTGCTGCATGTTATAGTTGCTGAGAAAACTGCGACGGAAATTTTGTTACGGACGGACGGACGGACACACGCACGGACAAGGGTAAAACAGTATACCCCCTCTTCTTCGAAGCGGGGGTATAATAAACAAGAAAATGGTTATAACAGAATACTGACATCGTTGTTTATAAACGTCAATTTAGCGGTTTACAAGTAAACGAAACCAACATCTAGTTATTTAAGTTTTATCAAAATATCAATTATTGCTAGTCAGAAGTGCGCGAAACATCCGCAATAAAGAAATGCAAGCCGATTTTTATAGCTCTGGGAAAGTTTGACTCATCATTTAGGTTTAGTAGTGCAAGGGTTCGCATGCTATTTTTTGTAATGTTATCTAGGAGAAGTGGCAACACTTAAAATATATATACGCTTAAAGTTCTTTGTTTCCGATATTCCGAGAGCAGAATAAAGAAATTTATAAACAAATATTACTGACCTTAAAAAGACTAAGCTGGAAATTTGTAACTTTTAATGTTCGGTACCGTTTCTAAATATACTGAGCCAGAATTAAAACTTGACCTAATAGCATGGTAGAAATTTTTGTTCAGTCACTGTGATTCGACATTTACCCTAATTTACGTTGCGGTATTTGCTCATGTCTGGACATTTAATAAAGCGGGAAGATGTTGATATTTTTACAAAGGTCAAAGTTATCTCCGCTTTCTTTAATAACATAAGATCGGTATTTGTGTATTTGTTGCATAAGGGATTATTTGATGTCAAATTAAGAAGTTTATAGCATCTACACTACACAATATTTGAAGTACACTGATGCAAAGGAATAAGCAAATATATTTACAATGTACTTAAATATCCTGTTTTGCAAATAACCTTCCTTTAAATTAAACAAAAAACAAAATCCAGCTGTTATTTTGCAACAAACAAAAGTTTGCTTCCTCTTTTTAAAACCGGTAGATACTAAACAGATACGTTCCAAGAACAACATAATGGTTATCATATTCCTCCAGATATTTGCATTTGTCATAGGTCATGTAAAAGAAGTTACGTATTTTTTCAAGTTTTCATTTTTTTCACAGAATATAATGTTATGTCATTTGCTCTCGTTCATGACATGGGAAATGTAAAGCAGTGACTTGCACACGATCAGGAATTCTATACACGGCTAACTTCAACGAAAGTCAATATGAGATTTCATGAAGGCACTACGGGTCTGTCAACACGTTTAAGAGCTCCATGGTAGATATATCAGGTTAAATTAACAAGACTTAAAAAACTATTCATTATTTTTATATATTTTTCAAAATAAACCAAGCACAAAGTAAGAAATACCTTGTTTTTGATCATTTGACAACTGTTAATGAGCTTTTCAATGTTCTGATATACCAGAAGTGTGACCTTCCTCTCCCGCTCTTCCTTCGGGTAGAGGTTCGAACACGTTACCTCTCTGTACAGTGCCAAATGTAATATAGGTTCCACTTTAACGCCTTTAGCCTCTAGCTCCTAGACGTAATAGAACAGTATTTTATATAATATGTAGCCATTACCAAATACATGTATAAAATAATAAGAAAGGTTTTTAACCTGCACGCATCCTAACATTAAACACATGGTATTAAAAATCCCAGAGATTAGCGAATATTTATCCCCAGATGTTTAAACCCCACAATGACATTACACTAATAAAGTGATTTACCATGTTTAGGCGATTGAGGTTTTATCATGAAAACATATGCACAATCCCCAAAACAAAGGTCAGACAAAGTGGGCTGCTGTTTACTTAAAATATGAGACAAGAAATCAGTTGAATGGAACAAGATCTTCCGTTGTATTTAAACTAACTTTAATTTCGTTTAGAAACTAAATATTTATAATTATATTATTTGTATTTTGGAAAACCAACTATCAAATGATGAATTTATTTTTGATATTTTGAGGTTAAAAGTGAATTACATGTAAATGATGAGTAACAGAACTGTACTTGATAACTAGTGTGAAGAAGAATCATGTAATAATACACGAAACAAGAGGGCCAAATGGCCAAATCGCTAACCTGACAGTGTAGATTCAGATCAGCCGGCACATCCCTACTACCTGAACAGGATCTACACTGTTTGCTTTTGTATTCGTTAGGTTGTATCGGACCAAAATGCGACCAGCGCAAATCCTGATCAGACGGCACTAATGTGCCAGCTTGATCTGGATCTACACTGTTTGCATTGTGCAAAAATTGTGTATATATGGCGGAAAGGGTTAAAGACTGATTTAGCCAAATTCATGACCAAAGACAATAAAACAATAATACGTGACAAAGTTATGTAAATCGAAACGAACAGAAATTCTTAAAATAATCTAGGCAAAACCAGGAAAGAGCAATGCAGGGGAAGACACTGTTTTTATAGGGAAACGGACAATTTAAAAAAACAAATGTGTAAAGAGTATTTATAAAAATCATTTAAGATAAATTTTGATAAATAGAATGAAGATTGACGAATAATTTCATCGTTTAAACTATTCATAAAAAGGTTTACCCGGTGTAGAACTGTGTCGCAATGGTTCGGGCGACAAACGTGAATGTAGTAAAAAAGTGAAATCGTTCGATTGTTATATCCAGAATTACTAATGAGGTGTACTTTTATTTATTCCACTAGAATTGTACAGTCATTTCCAAAACGAACATTTTAATTAAGATAAAGACAAAAAATAAAGATATTGACACATAAATAGTTCTGAAAAAGTGTATTTCAAAGCCCCAAAACATACCTGAAGTTTGTTAATTAAGTGTGTTATATCTTCACCGAGAACAGTCTTTGTCACCGACTCTCTGACAGTTAAGTAATTCTTATCCGCAACTATAAATCTATCAGGTCCTTCAACAACCTGAAAAGAAAACAAATTCAATTAATAAATAATTTGTCTATTTTAATGGTAGTTTTGTTATCTCTCGAACCTCAGCATAAATCTTTGTTTTCGTACAAACCTTAAGATGATCGCTCATATTTTAAAATGTTTTCCGGGACACCTGCAGTCTACCTGTACGTCAAATTTGTTGTTTTCGCCCCATAACCCTGCCAGCATTTAAATCATTTATTCATTGAACAGTTAGTTCATAATATAGTGGTGAATGGGGGCTGCTGCCCCCACACCCCCGCTTGCATTAAATTATTAGTACATAATTATTACGCGAGCTCTTTGTAAACATTTGCACCGGTAAACTGCATTCTAGCCTCTTTTCCACTAAATTCAGTTTTCAAATTATTTTATTTAACTACATAACTACAAGTGTCAAAATGAATACAAAGTTAAATATGCATCCAGGGATAGTCGCATTCAGAAAATACTCCCGCGCACAGAATAGCTTACTTGCTCTCTTATTGGAAGTTATGCAAGTTATACAAGTTAAGAGTTAAGACCATTAGCGTACATACTCACAAAATGATGGCAAATAAGTGCCTGCATAATTTTTTAAAGCTATAGTATAAGTTGTATTACAGTATTCACAATATGAGTAAAAATACGATTTTGGTACACATACTCAGAATAAGAATATGATGGAAATCAAGTATAAAAAGCGTCAAAGCTTTAGTATAAGTAGTATGAAAGACACGTGTTTGTAAACAGCTCGCACGCAAGCTATAAATGGCAGGTTAATTTTCTAGAGCTGTTCGCTTTTTTTAAATTTGATTTCTGTTTGATACTGGCTTGCCTTGCCTAAATACTCTTTGGTTCAAGCGTAACTTTAGTCAGTGATTTGTCTTAAACTAGAGCCTAAGCGGAACCCGAAACAGCCAAATCAAGAGATTATCGAAGACTGGCGATGCTCCCCCGAATGAGTATTTGTCACATAACGGTTAGTTGTATAACTATGAAAGTGAATAATGTGAATTCTGTAAATGAATTTTGTAAAGTACTACTATAAAACGTGTATCTATGAAGGTCATGGCTATTTAAACTACTGAGTTAACTTGGGGAAGAATAGAACTGGCCAAACTTATAATGGCAAATAATTCGAAAAGCATAAAACAGCCATGAATTTACAGGAACAGTAGTAATCCGACTAACAAAATTATGGGCTTGACATGATTTTGCTACAACGTCCTGTGACCTTTACCTTAAAGGTAGAGGCCCATTATTTTTGCGAGACTCGTCTTGATATGGCGATAATTAATATCAAATAATTTCAAAATTCAACTTTAAGTTAAAAAATATTGGCCGGACATGTTTTCGATTCAAGGTTATACTGTGACCTTGATCGTTAAGGAAGCAACCCTAATTTTGCTCACGATCCTTTTTTTTTATCTGGTTATCATATTCTGTGAAACAATTTAAAAATCCAACTATAAAAAATAAATAAGTTATAGACTGACACGATTTTCATGTAAGGTCATGCTGTGTCCTTGACCTTCACGCTAGCGCCCTAAATTTGCACGCGACACGTATCTCGATATGGCGATAATTTCCGTGAAGTGATTTAAAATTCCAACTATAAATAACAAAGTCGGTTGTTATAAAATATTGTCTCTAACATAAAGGTTACGTGATGTTTTGGCAATAGCCCTAACATTGAAGAATCGAGAAATCGTGGATCTGAACGCAATTCGAAAAAGCTTACCTGTTTCTGATTTAAGTCCTTGTCACGGATGCACCTTAAGAATGGCGCTTCTTTACGACAAATAGCTCGGTACAAATCTATTCCATAACGACGGCACAAATATTTTACAAGATAGACTCTGAAAATTACAGAAAAGTCTTGTTGTTTAATAAACATTTTTAACATTAAATGAAACTAACTGAATATAAGTTTTGATAAATAAAGTTCGCTTTGTCACAGCCATGCATATCATAGGTCAATACCTTGAATTGATTTTTTACCGTTTCCCTTATCATTTATATATTAATTTCAATTTCTCTGAATTCACTTTGAAGGTTCTTTCGTTTATGTTATAAATACTGAGCGAAAATGAAAACCTGACCAAATAACATAGGAAACTCTTTAACATTAATTATGCCAGTGAAGGAAATATATGTTTCCTAATTTGGTCACCAATATCGTTATCTTGGATATTGTCAGTTCAATATCTATCGAATTAAAAAATTAAACAAAAATCGTTTAATTGCAGATAATTAACAATTGCATTTTATTCTGAAATTTATCTTGAACATCAAAAGATGCATGAAGCTGTGGTAACTATTGAAAGAATCACCTAATTCTTCTCTGTTGTTTGCAATGAAATGTACAATATCTATGTCTTAAATTAAAAAACCAACATGAACATTGTTTGAAAGACAAATATACACTTATAAATCATCCGGAAGTTAAATAAGGTACTTATCATCATATATTAAGTCATACTCCGCTAAGTACTTTATCATTACATATGCGTCTTTTTGATTCAAGAAATTTGAGGACATATCTGAATTGCAGGCAGATATTAATAAATCAGAATAGCACTAGGTCACACTTCTTATATTTTTTAGATTTAACATTGATAATACCTGTACTTGAGAAAATTTGAGACATTTAAGTATTAATATTCTTGTTAAATAATCAGATCAATCAAGTGAGAACAATTGGTGCAGGGCTTTAAAATTATTGTAAACATGTACTTAGTATCGAACATTACAATCTTCTAAGTGAAAAATAAAATGTGATAAGGAGTCTGCAATTTAGAATAATAAAATTCAATTTACTAACAATTAATCCAATATCATTTGGTGTTCTAAGGAACACGTGTCGCCCAAAATTGCATTTGAAAGGGGCTAAACTAAAAAGTGAAACAGGAATTATCATTTGTGTTGTCATGTTAAAGTTTTGGGACTACCGGACGCCGCTGCCGAATAATAGATTCCTATATCATGTATATGCGAACCTGCTATCGCAGGCGAGGCCTTGTTCACGTAGATGATATATTCCAAGTATTTAGTGAAAAGGACAAGTACTTCTAAAGTAATAGGCATCATTAAGTGTCATGTAAACGTTCCATTTGAAAGCGGAATAACTCTAAAATAGTGGTACTGGAATTATCAATCTTCATGTCACCGATAGTTATGCAGATGATTATTCCAAGTAAAAAGTCAATAGGACAAATACTTTCAAAGTTATATGCAACATTAGGTTTCATGTTTATGTTGCATTTGAAAGGGCATAACACAAAAGCAGTAATACAGGAGTTATCATTCTTATTGTCATCGTTTGCTTTGTTCGATATGAAGGCTTCATAATTTACCTGTACCACTTAATTGATGCATTATCACAAAGAACGGAAGCCATCTCGATCATGTTTTTCACACGATAGTCTGTCTGCTTTGGATCTGAATCATTCATGGCAATATCAGCAATGTACTTAGCTACTATAGCAAGACCGATCCTTGCATTAGCTATTACATATAATTTCTCCACTGAAATCTTAGATCCAACATTGTCCCGCTGTTTAGCATTTTTAAGTGCTTTCATCGCATACTCAACCTCATCAGTGTTGACCATGCAAACTTCTTGAGCGAACATATTCTGAAAAGAAATTGAAAGTTTTCATTTGTATTTATCATTAAATGATAAGTCGCTGAAAGAACGATTCAAACTACTTTTCTTCTAAAAGTAACATAAATGTTTTGTGTAATATAAAATATTTGTCAAATTGATATTTAGATTTTGAGCTACGATATAAACGTTGTTTTAGCATTTACAATCATACACTCAACAGTTTTATGAAAGGACACAATAAACTCACCTCTAGACATTGAATCACCAAAAGACTGAGCTCCACATAATGTTGGTCCCCAACCCCCTTCTCCGTTCTTATTAATCCATCTGCCTGTTCAAAGTACCTACTCAAGTTTTCCATTACACTGTTCTTACTAAAATATACGAGATGAAAAGGGAACTTTGAAAGCCACTAAAATATAAGAATTCGTTTATATTTTAACAACGCGTCTTTAAATAATTCTTCAATCGGATTAATTGCGAAAAACATAATCAAATTGAAGCAGATATTTTTATTTATAAGCAAATTATATTTAAAGTTCTGACACACATTTTATTAAAAGCTTAAATAATCATATCTCAATATACAGAAAAATTAAATGTAAGAAACACATTAACCTTGTTCTCATCAGGAGTTGGAGAAGGAACGATCTGAATACTGGGTTAGGATCTATTCCTGTGTCAAAAATTGTCAATTCCTTTGTGCGTTGAAGTTTTGTTCTCGTCGTGAAAAATATATACGAAAGCAACTTGTCTAAAACTTCCATAGATGGCGCTGTGCTATCAGCGAAACACAACTGTGAGACAACTTCCATGAAAAAGGTGTTGCATCTTTTCTGAAAGTCTTTCAGTCCCTCTGTTGCAGCTCTAAACAAAGAATTAATACCAATATGTTCAGATGTCGAATTCGCCTTTTTATCTATATTATATGATATTATGTTCCTTATAATTTTAAATTAGCAATATCAACTTTAAGTCTATTTTAGCGCCTTCATGTCGCATTTAAAGTGGTTGTCATAACTCGTTTGTCAAGTAAGGTTTGAATTTATTCTGAGAGTTTTAGCAAAGTGATAGAATGCGCTGTCTTACATTTTCTTATAAAGCTGATCCAACAGCCCTATTAGAATCTATATACACTGATACATTTTATACATATTTTTTTTTCAAAGAAAAAGGTATATCATCCGGAGTGTTTACGACACGATTACCTTTTCGCTCATTTAAAGTTATTGTTAAAACTTTACTTTGAAAAATAAATTGATAGACAGCTATCTTATTATGTAATAAGGCAATAAGGCCCATAAACATATAACAGAAAACACAATCAATAAATAGTATGACATGGTAAACAAACATAAATAGTAACCCACATTTACAAATATCATTAACAAATTAAATGCAACCACTATTTTTATATTGCCTTTATGATTATTTCAAGCATAAGAAATTTACTTGTTAGCAGCTTGTTTTGCAGGTTCCCATTTCTCATGAATTGTTTTATGGCATTTCCCACATGTTGTTTCACCCAAACTTCGCATGTCATCATAACACTGATCGCACAATACATCTTTGCATGGTAAAGTTATCGGCGGACCTTCTAGAAAAGACTCGCAGCGACAACATTTCTCCTCCGGTCTATAAAATAGTTTATTAACAGGCTAAGCATTTAAAGAAAGTAAATTGCATATCACAAATTTGAATATCACAAAGAAACATTATCAAAGCGCAAAATACATGAACTGAGATTTAGAATTTCAGCGATAAGAACATATTGTGGTGCACATATAGCTACATAAATTCAACTTTAAATATGATAGATTGATATAGGTGAAATTAATATATATTTTATTGACAGACAAATGCAAGTTGCTACACAAAGTCATTTACAAGTGTATACTTTAGGAGGTTTTAGCTCTTAAAAAAGCAAATATTCCTGTTTAAACAATATACTGCTGTTAGAGCCGAAAATAGGAAAATATAAACTTGTCAAAAGTTCTAAGTGCACACTTGATAAATGTTGATTTTTCAAATGATTTGATTGAATCTTTCCAAATAGTGTAAATTACGATGAAGAAGAATCACTATTCTATTAAAGCACACCAAAAATTTAAGTCTGCTCAACCAGATTAAAAACTAATAACATTTTAGCTCACTTGTACTTAGAAAGCAAATCTCAAGTTAATTATTATTGCTATCATTTGTGATCGTTTCTCATCTCTGTATAATTTAAATGTCATGCAAATTTAAAGGAAATACAGTAGTTTGCCATTCCATTGCACCGAAATAGCTTCTGTAGCTTTGTAATGGTCTGCTGGGCACGATGAGCCAACGCACTCTTCTCTATTTTATCCACAACGTTTATACATGATTTCAAGGAGAAAATTCCATTTTTTCACAATGTTTTCTGCCAAAAGTTTTTGAATTGTCTAGCAGTCTGTGATGATGCAATTCTCTATGATAGATGTGTAACGGCCTTTCCAAACGAAAAACATATATTCATTTTGATAAAATTGACCAGTTTTCGGACACGCATTTTGACCAAATAAACGTCATTTTCGATTATTGGTTTTTAAAGTTTATTGAATTTCTATAAATTTAAGTTTTAAATTTTTTTTAGTTGTTTTACGTAAATATTTACGTAATTGAGTTAAGTCAACGTTCAACGTATGCAACGTAATTAATCTAGAAAATATTATCGTTTGATTTTCTTCTTAAATTAATAAAATATGTAAAAATAAGGTATTTCTTTTGCATTTACGAAAACCGTCAAGATTTTTTACAACAAATTTGAAGTTGTGCCAGTGAAAAGAATTTTAACGGCAATGTCGTTGCCTTCTGAAGTCAACCGGTCCATGGTTACAATTTGTTGGTGTGTTTTTCGTGTTTGTCTGGAGTCGGTGAACATGTGAAAAACAAAAACGATTGTAAAAAAAATAAATTTCGATTGCTGCACGGGGATTACGCATAAATAGCGTATGCCGACGTGGATGACGTAATACGTTAAACATATGCACGGTTTTCAAAAAAATATTATTGTTTGATCATAATTAACATTATGTCCAGCTTTCATTCAATAAGAATAAGTTTACTTTGAGATATTCAAAATTGAAAAGTGTGTACTTAGAACTTTTGACAAGTGTATTGTTGCGACTAGGTACTTTTCTGCGTTTTATTTACTTTTTTGAAAGAAGTCAGTATTCTATGAGCAGTTACATCAGTGCGGATATAATCTAGCTTTTTTCTGATAAATTTGACTTTGCGTTATTTTATTCTGCTAGTAATCCCAATTTTATTTAACCATCAAAGTAAGGCATTTCTCTAACAAGTAATTGCTTATTATCATGAACAGTTACCCAAGATAATCCCTCCTGGCTTGTTTGTTACACATTTTGAGAACATTTTCTACACCCGTGAGGGACCTCATGTCTTTCAGATCGGTTTCTTCGCCAAGAATCTAAATGTCAATTAAAAAAAAACTGCATGGTGTAATCGTCTCTAAATAGAAGCAAAGAGAACAGTCAAGTTGTTTAGTGCTGCAATTTAAACCAAATTTACAAACTCGACCGAAGTTTTCTGTTAAAACGATATACCAAAATCGGCTTAAACCAACGAAACGACATTTGCGTAACAGCTAATTATTCGCAATATTTCAAAATCGCTTAGAATTGTTTAAATTAATATAAAATATTTTAATAAAAAGACGAAAATCTTTCTTTACGGATGATTAAACCGCTACCGACGATTTTATCACTTTCGTGTTTACACTAACCTTGGTTAAATGCAATTGGTTCTCGAATGCATGCGGGGATTTGAATAGTTATATACTGTTAAAACTGTACAGTTTACTCTGATTCTATGTTGAAAAATTAAAACGATCAGTGCAGTTAGATGAAAAAAAACACAGTTACAGTTCTTTTAATCTGTAACAACATTTACATTTTTCAGTCTAAATATTCTATGACTATAATTATTTGTACATTCGCTATGATGGTCAGGATCGTACCTAATGTGGTAACCCATTGTTAAAATTATCTTAGTGACATTAAACAGAGGGCGAACTGATGCGAAACCAGGATTGCACATATTCTTCCATTTATAAAACTCAAAAATAAAACTCCATTTTAGGAAAAGAATATTCAAAATTCGTTTGTTGAACAATAAGTATTTATGTAATCATTGCAAAAAAATGTTCTTAAAATCTGTTGTTACAACTAAGTTAACAAGTTATCTTTCTCTGTGTTATAATAAAGTTTTCAGGAAGAAAATTGTAATAAAATATTCACATTAGAACTTAGGCAATTACTGCTATTCTTGTGTTCAGTAAAATCAAAACATTCATTATTAAAACACCTAGTCCTTGATAAATAACGTTAGAAACCTCAACCTTTTGAAATTGTCTATCTTTAAATTGAAAGTGTAGCGGTTTTGAAATTCATAATTATTAATTGTTTGTCGATGTGCAATTGTTTGTGCTTATCGGCAAAACATTTAAACAACCGAATTTAACTAAATTCAAAGCGTTCTTTATTAAATGAAATACCTTAACGAGAATAAAAGAAAAAACAAGTGGATATATTTTTTTATTTTATTCGGAATATATATACGTGTGTACATTATATACTCAACAAAAATAAAAAGTTTCAACTTTCCTATTTTAAATTTTGAATAATTTGAAAATGAAAACTCGTAATTATAGATGCGAACAAATTTGCTTTTCTGTAATGAATACAAAGGGATAAAGTGTTCTTGAAAATCTGCAGTAACAACTTAGTTATCTTTCCCTTTGTTATAATTGGGGTTTCAGTAAAATGTCAGTGATTCTTATAATTATTCACATTTATTTGAATTGAATCAATATCTCTACCTCTTGTGATCAATAAAATCACAAAACATTTATCAATAAAACAACTTGTCCTCGATAAACAACGCTAGCAATTCCAACCATTTCCAATACCTCCCTTCAAATTGAATATGTAGCGTTTTTTGATCCATGATTAATTGTATTTCGACTGGCAGTTCCTCAGGTCTTGGTGTGAAAGATTTTATTCATGAACAATAATTAAACTTAAAAACAACTGAGATTAATTTACAAAACACAATTCAAAGCGTTCCTGATTAAATGAAAATACGTTAATGAGAATATAAGCATAAAGAGTGGATACTTTTTATTTTTGTTCAGTATATTAAGTAAATTGTTTTTTTTGTTGTTGTTTTTTTTTGGTTTTCGGTTTTTTTCAATACTGAACGTGCAACAATAATATTATCAACGCTAAGCATTCTATGACTTACTTGCCAGAGAACCATACATTGTTTTATTGTTATATTGTCTTCCTTGTCTACGGTACAAATATTTTCGAGGAACAATTTAACCACCATCACACGACTCCATAGACACCTGCAAACACAAATTGTGTTTATTAAAGAGAAAGCCAGAGAATATTTGTAATCTGAATCTTTTCATTAAATCTATAAAGATAATGTGTACTTTCAATGAATCTTATTTTATAACAAATGTTCATGCTCTTTTTTCCTCTACATTTTGGCTGTTGGGTAGGCTATGTCTTCTGGATGTGTAAAGTCTCTCAAAGGACGTTACATATAATAACTGCACTGGTTAAATGTAAGGGTAAAATGATTACAGCCCGCATAAGGCACAAAAACGGCGATTACTGCCTGCTCCAATAAGCCCCATAGCAACTCATTTAATCAGTTAGAGCACATGGCGTCGAATCAGCAAGAACATGAAAAAAGAACAGATCAAGCATCTACGTTTTTTACAGGATGTTCCTAGAAATATTCATCAACTCATCAAACTCTGCAACCATAGTGCAAACAATGAGCTTAGCAAAGCGGCGAGGAAATCACAAAGCAAACAGAGCGCTGTAAATTAACATGTTGGTAGTTTGCTTTTATATTAAATACTCATGAGTTATTTTTGAATAGTGCAGCGTTAATCCGCAAAATTGATACAACTCGTCAGATTAGAAATTCCGTATTTGACAATGTCGCTTTCAAATTATTTATTTAGCAGCTTCCCGAGTACTATGTGACGTCATATACTAAGTCGCACTATGTTGTCGTAATTTTCCGGCACATAACGAACTGCAAAACAGGAAATTTCCGTCGCAGTTCTACAACCGTTTCTTTTTCGCCATTCATAAATTTTCTACGCCATTCATAAATTTTCTATCGCGTTACTTTTTTTCTACTATTGTGTAAACCACGTTGTTGACTAAAATTTTATTGTTTAGTTTATTTGTTTTATATAGTTTGTTTGGGGGAGAAGAGTATACAATAAAATGAACATTATGACTGTATGCAGTTTGTAGGTTCATATTATTTCTCATGAATATATGAAACTACATAACTGCCTTTTATTTTCTTAAATTAATAAATAAAATCTTCATAAACAGTGGTTAAGAAGGACCTTGTTCATGTAAAGATTTTAAACTAAGGCAGTATATTTGAATTTAATTTGGGTACCTGCGATAATATTTGCACAAAGTTTTAAGGTGGTACGATTATACTGTTTTCTGTCATACACATATTACGTAGATTTTAATCTTAAACATTGTTAAATTGAACCTAGATTAGTTTCTTTTATCCCTGTTATCGTGTTCTTGCTAATTTGACTCCAGGAGCTCTGTCTTCGGTAAGATCATTGAGTACCCCCGGCCTTTTGACTGCAATGCTCTTAGCTTCATATGATTTATATGTTTGTGTGCTTTTGCCTGCAAAATTGTTTAGCGAATGGGTGGGTTGGAGTAATTTCACCAAGACAACTTGTACTTGTGTGTTGATATGAGAGCCTGTTGGGGCAAGTGTGAGGTTGGTGCACCCTAGAACCTGGTTAAAACCCCCAGTGGCAAATTGTTTTGCCACTGACCGTTCCAAGTCGGTAACCATAAGGGTTCTCATTTTCGTTAATTGTTTGTGGTGTTTTATTTGTTTTTGAAATACTTATAACCATATGCTTTCTTTTCCTCTCTTCTTTTTCGCTGCGTGGATAGGCTACTTATAACCATATGCTTTCTTTTCCTCTCTTCTTTTTCGCTGGGTGGATAGGCTGTGTTTTGTGAGTGTGGAGATTCCTGATAGGCACATTTCACTTTTTTCACACAAGCGAGAAATATTTACCCCAACAAAATGCACATGGGATCATCGTCTTGTAAAAAGATAAATAGAAAAAAGAGAAGGGTAGTTTGCTTGCTTTTCTAAATCGATTTTGTTATTGAGTTTGAGTTCACCGCGGCTTATTTTGTTGACCCAAAATTGAAAGTGGTTATAACAGTTCTTAACAAATTGTCGAGATGCCTCAAGATGTTGTTCAAGGCTGTAATAATGTCATCTTGAAGTTCAGAAAAAAAGATAACAAAGGTTTCTTTTAAAGCAGTATTTAAAAGATCACAAATTAATTATAAATATTGTCCGGTAAGAAAAGAGAGCGGCTCGATCAGTCTTGTCAAGTCTATTAAGTTCACTTATTGTAACAACCATCCGTAAAAAGCTCCATGTTCATTACAAAAAAGTAAGTTATGCAGATTAAGAATGGCCAGTGTTACTAAGCGATTAAAATTTTATTTTCTCTTGCAAACTTTTCTTTTTTCAATGAGACTGGCGAGCTTGTCACGTATCAAATTACGAGGAAGAGAAGTGTACAATATTGAAAGTCATAAGTGATAGAAAGAACGCCTGAAAATTATTTGATTCGTTTTCTAAAACACTTTACCCGAGTTTTTAATAGAACGAAATAGATTTTTGCCAATAGTTTCAAAACCTTTTCACAATACCAAATTGCAACCCAGTTTTAACTTTCTTTCTAACTTGTTTTATTGGAAAGATTTATAATTGTGTTTTTTTTCTATAAAAAAATTAACTGGGCTTTTTAAACATGCACAATTTCTAGATTGTGAAATCCTCTACGCGTAAAGAATTTGGTTGGAAAAGTATCAACAACTGCAAGTGTTGCACTTGGCAACTTTCTGTCACTTACTTAATATATCAAAAACAAAACTTAATATTACTTTGCCCGGCGAGCAGACACTAAACTATGTTTTCCATACAGGTGGATATCATCAAGGTCAAGCCCTAAAATTTTTTCGACAATAGGTCTATACTGATGGACTCTACTCAACCAGTTGGACCTCCCTTGTTGTTTGTTAAGGTCTGCTTCTTTTGGAGTCAAATTCTCTATGAGCAGACAGAGAGCTGAAAATATCTGAAAAAGAAGCGTATCAAAAATGTAGAAAATATGTCAAAAACGTTCCTGATTTACGTATCTCCTCTTTTCAAAAACATTTCCAAGTATATATATATTTAAAAGATCAGTTCAGTGTATCGAAAGATCCAGCTGACTTTCATTGTGTGTGTCTCTGTCTATAGTACTAGTGTGCATAAAAACTCCAAAAATAAAAAGGGAGGAAGCACGAAGCTAATAGATGTGTATATGTAATTGTCCTACATGTTTGTATATGTATAAAAATAAGTGTATGTAAATGTCTAGGCAGTCAGAGGGTCGTTTGTGGATAGTTATGGCTTATAGGCGTTGCCGGAAAATTTCTCTATTGAGAACTTGGATAGCACGTCTATAACCATGTACAGCACTCTTGGCTAGGCGATGTCGCCGTGTCTGGTGCTTAGATCTGTTCCTTTATGTCTGAAGGTTTGTTCGTTGGTTACTTATCTCACCCATATAAAAATATAAATATATATATTCTCAACAGAGAGATAAAAATCGTTTATAAAAGTAAAATATGCATTACATGAAAAAATAATCACACAATAGTGTACTTTGCCAGTTAGGATCGAATATTTTTAAAGTTTGAACAATTATGTGCATTAATTTCAGGTATTTTGTTGTTGTTTTGTACTCTTAGACAAATAAGGTTCTTCATAAATTCTATGTCATTGAACCAGTTACAGTATAAACTAAACCTTTTTATGCTGACAATCTGTAAAACACTGACTTACAATATCCTGGTCCTTAAACATGAAGTGATCTGGCTTTTTTGTCCTTAGATCTACGATGACGGAACTACACTCAGGCCAAATACTGTTTATAGCTCTGAAATATGTCAGCCTTTGACCCAACGTCTCATAAGCGATGTGCACATGAACCAGACCATGAAGAAGACTGGTATGCTCACCCATTTGTGAAGCAACAACGTATAATAACTGAACCACAAGCTGAAATAAACCTTTTTAATTTAATGCTTTTGCTATCTTGAGACATATTTAGATTTTTAAGCAACGGGTTTTAAAATCTGATAAAAAGTTCAGGTTGGAACAAACCGGTACACTAGCATTTTCGGAATATCGAAAGTTATAGTTGTATAAATGTATTATTTCTGTTACCAATAGTTTCAAGTGTTTTCGTACGTACTTCTTTACAACTGTATCAAATATTATTTATTAACAACTTGTTGCAGCTCCCATATTTAGCGAAAACGATTTTTCAAAGATTTTAACTTCTGTTATTTTTCACATAATTTTTGTTATAAGTGAATGGTATACAAAATTGTTTCTTGTTCTTTTAGATGGCCAATGTATTTTAATTTTACACTGAACTGACTTCAAATGATTGTTAATGAATCAAACGCATCATACAAATATTCTACTTCCCAGGTAAAACAATTAATATACAATAAATTATTTTAATATAAGTGTAAGCCAGAATAAGTTGAAATGATATTGCCTCCACTGGGGATCGAACCCTTATCGTACGGCAACCATGCAATACCGACTGAGCTAGCCGTGACAACTCCAAACAAGGTTGATGGGATAACCCTGAATAGAGCAATCATCACTGTGATACATCGGTAACCTATATTTACTGATAACAGTACTGACAATATGTACTGGGAGAGATTACGGCCGCCACACTGCACAAATAGCGCTACAGTGAATATTAAATGATATTGCCTCCACTGGGGTGGAATCACTAATTTTTTATGACGTGTTATTATCCCCTAATCTGTTCTTACATCAAACTTCCTATTTCTAGTGCTTGTTGGCTTTCATTGTTCCTTTTTCATCATTCTTTTAACAAACACAAAATATCTCGGTAACAGATACCCATTTTATATCGCCGTTCCATAGATTTTACATCCCCATTAACACATTTAAATGCGGCATAACTATAAAGCAATTAGTAGAGGCATGGGGCATGCTAAGGAAATATGTGTGACGAGGATCATGTAGTGAAGTTAACACTCGATCAGTTTAAAGTTATTTAGATAGTTATGTTTGAATTTTTAAAAAAGTGTTAACAGAATGGACAGATAATCTTTACACAAGTACAAACTTTGTGTTCTTGATCAGAGCCAGCATTGTAGATGGTGTGTACAAAGTCTTCAACATATTCTTTCACGGCCTCTATCACAGACTGGTCATCACTGTTACTTGAAAGCAGACGTCCAGTTGGTGATTCACCCAATATCCGCACTGATGAGTCAATTCGACGTCCGATTTCAGTTCTTTCTTCTAATTAATGAGAAAGAAATATGCATATGAGAAATGACATAATCCAGAAGACATGGCCTACCCTTACAGCCAAAATGTAGAGAGGAAAACAGAGCATGTGTAATAAATGATTATAAACCCATACAGGGAATCTGACCCATACGGCTACAGCGCATACCCACATAACATCGAAAGCCGGTATATGTTGCTCGGAGAACTCTAATACAGTAATTTTCATTATGTGACACCGGTAACCGTTTAATACTAATAACAGTACTGGCACTGGGGGTTCAAATCAGGTTCTAGGGTCCACCAAACTCACATCCGCCTCGGCATGTCGTCATATTAAGAAACAATTACAAATTGTCTTGGAGTATAAGCTCAAACCCACACATCAACTCGACAATGTTGCATGCGAAATTTCACAAACATATAAATAAATAAAAAGATAATAACATTGTATAGCAGAAGGTGGGTGCTTTTTCATACATATCACTAACGAAGGAAAATAATAATTTTATTTAAATCACTTTAACTGTTACCTTCATAGCTGCGTAGTCCACCAGACGGTTTTGTTAATGTTAAGATGTCATTAATCTGGTTCATCAGTAACCAGGAAAATGGCATTTTTGCCCTAAACATATGGTTCTCACAACCGGTGGTCACAACAAATACTTCATGAAGGTCGCTTTGTTTTGCCGGGGATAGCAGGTCTGACAACTGTTAATACACAAATCAATGCAAAATTGCATTGTCAAGTCAGGATAACGATGTTATAAAAATGTTAGTTAAGTATTAAACAATGATTTGAACTGATTTGTTACTCAAAAGACACATTTCTACATCGACTAAAATGACTGAAGCTTGCTGCAAAAATGACTGATTAAATATTTTTTAATTATTAAAAATTAAATAGAAGTCGAAAGTTATCACTAACTGCATTTGTATAAGACAAAATAGTTTTTTAATATAGCTTTCTTTCAAAGTATTTCATAATGGTACGATACATCAAGATACTGATGAAACACATATAGAGGAGATATCAATTTTACGATAGCAGGTAAACAATATTCAGAAATAAAAATTAAAATCACTGAATCAGAGTTAAGAAGTGAAAACATTTCGAAAAATAAAGGCAAGTAGAGAGACATGATTACTTTGGGGAAATATTCCTCCGTATTGTTATTACCGGATATTTTTTGTGTAGATGAACATAATTAAACAAAAGCAAACAAAAGGGCAATTAACTTTATGATAAACCAGAGCCAGGCACGAGATTAAGTCATCAAAATGTAAAGCAAATCTGAAAAATAGTTGAAAAACACATTCATAAGTTGCATTAGAGTTATAGCTGTATACCTATGTGTGGTTGATATCTATGTTTTGATTATTTTTACAATAAAGACGTGTTTAATTTAGTCATGAGAGAGTCAATTACTTCTAGCTTGAGGGCATCACTGCAGTTGAGAACTCTCAGCCAAAATTCCCGTTTCCATGTCGACTGCTCTTCTTCAAGAATACTAAGGTTCTCATTGGTGTCCAGGTAAGCGATAATGCCCGCTAATATGGGGGAAACCTTTCCTTCCAGAACCTGAAGACAGGACCCTCTGTAAAATAACATATTATGTTTTAAGTTTTGCTACATGTTCGGGCTGTATATACTTTCCGATAATAAGTACTCGTTATACTTAACTCTGACACATGAGATGTAACTATAAATTGACTTATGCCGCCAGAAAAGTAGCCCTGAAGTCAAATTGTTAGACTTATGCCATCAAAATTTAATATGCCTGTGGAAAAGTGACGAAGCTTACCGCATATAATGCGGAAAATAATGATGAATTAAAGTTGGTGATAATAAGGAACACATACACAAGTTTGGTGTAAATACCTCAAACAATATATATGTAATAGTAAAAATGTCTAAGAGTCCATAACTCGGCAAAAAGTAATCCAATCAGAACTTCCTGACGACAACCACAACTATGCCGGGTGACAAACATTCCTGTGAAATATTCCCCGGAGCGATTTTGGAGATGACATGTGGACAAGATTTTAACATAGAAATTATGGAAAAAATGAATAAGGGCCCATAACATGGCTGAAACCGCAACAAGTCTTGGTGAATAAAATTCCGTTTAAGTTTTATTGAAATCCACCAAGCTGTAGAGGAGATGAAGCGAGGACATGATATAACCGGACAGACAGACGTTAAGTGAGACTACTATATGCCTCTCCTCGGGGGTCATTCAGACGATAGTACATTTCTCCACATGTAATGAGAAGTTTTATTTTGTTTTATACAATAAAAACTAATACCGGTAACTTTGAGCAACAACCTCCTATAAAGGGTATAAAAGTTTTGTCAATTTTCGTCTTGCATGTGGTTTTTTATTCGTTAATAACGAATGAAATAAAAAGAGCATGGTCAAACCTGAAAGTTGCTGCCTTTGTAATATTTTCATCAGATGCTGCCTCATTAATCATCCAATATTCAGCCATCGCTCCTAAAAGTGTCTTTGATTCTTTCTCCTTTAGAAGTTTAGCAATAATATTGCAAACCCCATTGATGAATGAAAATTGACCTAAAACAAATGAAAAATACACAGCAACAATTAAGAGGCATTACATCTGAAAACAAGTATTTACTTTTTATTGCAAATATGACGCTCAGCTTTAAAAAAGTTGTTATTAATTTATTAATTGTACAGATTCAAAAGAAATCACACCTGAATCTGTTTCTTCGTTTATTAGCCTAAAAACTAGCGACACTCTAGAAATCTCCCTCTCCAAGTTCTGTGATCTGTCTTTAACCATAGACAGTGCTGCTTGAACGCAATTTAAAATAAGGCTCTTCACGCCGTCACCATCAGTTTCATGCTGAGCAGAGGAACTGAAAAAAAAAATTAACCAATATTTTAAACAGATTGGCGCAAAAATGACACAGACGTTTCAAAATCTAATACATGTATTTAACAAATCGACAAATTCTCGAGATGACCATGTCGTTGACACAATACGAAATTAAACTTTATAAGGTTCAAACATTTTTATGAAACACTTCCGATTGAAACACTGTTCAAGCATCAATGTCCGACTTACGTAAAACGTAAATTCAATGTAATTCCACTCATTTAATGTGTGTTTTGTCCAATTTTAATTTGATTTTGCTAATTAGAAAATTATTTCTATGATGCTGGTTTCAACACCCAGAAGAATCACTCGAGAATACCCTGCGTAAGTGCAAAACACAATGTAAAACATACTTATTTATTTCAATATCATGAGCAGTCTCCATATCATCAGCTTTGGTGACAGCATCACTGAATATTCCGGCAACAGATCTGCCAAGCATATCGCGTAGAGCAAGCGTGGTCCTTTCCTCTGTGTACAACTCATCTATGTGAACAGAGTGCCACACTCCACACTACAATGAAGTTACATATACATCACAAGCTTAAGTATCGCACCGTTTATTCATGGTCCAAAATAATAATAAATCTTCAAAGCCATATAGTTAGGTATATCTGTGCTCCTATCAGATATAATTGGAAAACTCAGCTGTTTTTCAAAAATATGACTAATATACAACGTATTTTGTTTAGAATTGATTTAAGCTCTATGAATAGTCTAAAATTTTGAGACACCTTCATTCAATCAAAAAACAAAACCATACATTTTTTACAGTCTTTTTATAGGTCTTTAGGTATTAATCAATGCAACCTCATTACATCAGAACGGTAAGAAAGTACTGATGGCTGCTATTCGATCAGGCTATTGAATCAGGCTATCAAATAAAAAGAAACTCATTAAAGGTGGAATCAACCTTTATGCTTATTTACTACTCTTTGTTATCTATAAATAACATAAAACATACCTCTTTGCACAAATGGTAGCTAACGATATGCTTGCTAATGGTCAAGGAAATCGGATATTCATATTCCCGGTTGAGGTGAATAAAGAAGCAGCCATGATAGGTAAGGAGAGCGGTCGCTTGTTACGAGAGAGGCCCCATGTTCGAGATCAGTTCCTGCTGTACATTTTTATCAATTTATGCAAACAGGGTATTTATTTTAACACACTATACGTTTTAACATTCATTTTTTTACCTGGAACCCAGTAAAGTTTGCCCCTCTTGGTAACTGGACAATAAAAACTACATTCACTAGCGAACGTAACTCCTCTTCCGTTTTCTGGAACTCATCTCTTACACAGAATCGCGCACAGGCAATCAGGTTTGCATTTATGTCTCCGGAATCACATTGAATAACCATCAGACTCGGGTATATGCCACTTCTTTGCACGTGTATTCTTAAATGAAAATACGAAAAGCTTTTACCCTAAGAAATATTAAAGATATAGAATATATAAACTTAAAAACAACAAATAATAGAAAATAAGCTATTTTACATTCGTAACTTCCTTAAACTAGTAATTCTATATTAAACATTGTTTCAGTTATTTCCGCATAATAAAAAGCATGTAGACTTATATGTTCACATGACTGTGCTTTGTGACTAATTTGGTTGGTTTTAGAAATTACGTGTTGTTAGATGTTAATGAGCCAAAGATTTTTATTTCATAATTTATTGTACAACACATACTTACCTCACTCTATTCGTAAACTGTTGTTCGGTATCAAATGCTGGCAATGTTTCAAGCAGCAGTATTTTGTCCATATCTATTCCTGTTGCCTGGCTTATGTCAGATTTGTGAATGCCTGCTAACAGCTTTGAATGAGTAGTCACCTTCAAAAGGTTAACGTGCAATGGTTATAAGTAGACAAAAAACAATCTGTTTTACTTTGACGTTAGGATACGCAAAACAGCTATACTGTACAGCAAAACAAAATGTTTTGCCCACGCCCCCTAGCCCCGGATTGAGCGTAAGTCAATATTTATACCAAACGATGGTATGCATACGGCGGCGAAGATGGAACCTTCACTGCGTTATTTGCAGATTAATACCATTTAATGTTCTGCGGCGTATGGTCCCTAGTTAAACGAATGGGTTTGCCCTTAACGAGAAAACAGTGGACTGAAAACAATAATTTTGACAGGACATCTAGGAATGTAAATCCTGGATATCGCAGAGAACGTCAGAGGCAAAAATTAAAAACCGGGAAGTATATCTAAGGTCGACTGAACAATATCCAAATCTATAGTGGACAGTATATCGAAACCACTAATCTGAAAACAATATTAAAATTAAAGTAATTTCGAGGTACTAAAATGTACATAAGTGTCGTGCTCAAAGACCTACAAAGGACGTAACTGATAACAGCAGGGATTGAATTAGGGAGGGACAATGTTACAGTCGCCACACGGCAAAAATAACACTACAGTAAATGTGATATTAAAATAGATTAAAAGCAAATGCCACCGAACAAGGCAATATGAAAATATTACAGGCTCGTTTTGATTGAGCTCGTTTTAATCAAGCAATGAAAAGCTTGCAAAATTAATTTTAAATGAGACTGGTGCGCCTGCCTCTTACTAAGTTATCAAAAAAGTGAGATTTGCATTTAAGGAATTGTCACATTCAGAAGACAAATAAAGAGTAGAAAGTGTTGTCATGCTCAATCTTAGATAACTTGAAAAGAAAGACAACTTCTGAATCTAATGCAAATTTCAAAGTTGATAAAGACACAATTTGCAACACGTATGCATAATTACAAAGAAAAATATCGCTTAATGTGGAAATATCATCATTTGCCTTTTTATATATTAAACGTAACTTACTATATCAAATATGGAAAGTGTTTTAGGGGAGTCGGTTTTGGGGGCAAGAGAAATATTTGTAAATTAGAAATCAAAAAATAGAATGTCACTGTCGTGGATGGCGAGAAATAAAATCAAAGAAATGCAATTTTAAAATATTTGGTTGCTTTTGAATATCAAGAGTATCGCTAGTTACTCGCCTGGGTAAACAACTGCTGCTTTTCTTGTCCTATATAATGTTGCAGATATTGAAGTATACTGTCATGCTGCTGTCTATCAAAGTACTGTTGTTTTAATAACATTTTCTCCTCATTAGGCAAACTACTGTTCTTTAGCCTGACAATAGATTCTGGGGTTGCACACCATAGTAGGGCAAACTTTGACGCTTGCAAAACCTGCAATTTAGTCGATATTCAAATCAAGCATAGTAATTAGCGAAGATCTGCGTAACCGTTTAAAGTACAAAAATAAAATATTTAATAAAATATTTAACGTATTAATGATTTTATAAATAAAATAAACATAAAGCGATAGGAAATGCATTTTGAATAGTAGTTATACGACAAACACGTAGTTGGTAACATATAATGATCATATAGTAGGGGTACAGACTGCTAGTAAATGTGGAATATTATACCAGTTTACATACGCAACGAGAAGTAATACAAACCTACAGTTTGTATACTGTTATATGTTTCTTTATCATATACCCTTATTTTACTCCATATTTAATGAGCACTTAATCAATTATGAAGTGAAATTTGATGTAAGCATTTTCGTCGCAATGAAGCATAAATCTCTACGTACGTCATATTTATAAGTTGTGACGTAATCGAACAAATGTTTACATTTTCAAGCGCCATGATCGAATTTGTCAGATAAAGGTATATTTAAGTTTTTATTCTTTGAAGGACGAAAACCAATCACAACAACATTTCAACGACCAGAAGATGCTGGTAGTGTTTACCGGATATTCGATATGTAATCACTACGATTTGAAAGCGTTTCATTCTTATTCCGCATATCAATGTGCTTCATTAACGTCAAATGTATCTATAAAGGGTAAGGGTTAAAAGAAAATGCGAAGGATTGTTGCATATGGATTTTAAATGGGGATAGATTAACGGTATGTATATTTTTCGATCCTAATCTGCTGCTTGTTCTGTTTATGTCCGCGGCAATGACTATCTATTAGATTAACTTTCTTTCACACTTTTTACGATTTCATATTTTGTATTTGCAGGACCTAAGCTTAGTTGGAATCAATGATTTATTTAATAAAGATTGCCATTGTTGTCAATAAATCAAAACTTGTAAAAGTATAGTGACAGTGGTTTGAAATCGGCCATTTTGAAAGGTAGAAACTAAAGAATCGGAGAACGACACTGTCCACTATGGAATTATTAATCTGACGAGTTGAATCAATCTGGCGAATAACGCTGCATTATGCTAAAATCACACAATGGGTATATAATGAAGATTATTTCCAACTAAGTTAAATGTAAGAGACCACTACGACCACGAAAAATATACTGAAATTTAATTTTACCTGATCTTCTCTGTCTTGAACACTGGCCATGTTTTCAGTTTTCTCCCATTCATCTAGAACTATTGCAGAACATGTATCGTCATGGTAACCAATAAATACATCTCCAACTTTCGTCGTATCTTTTTCTTGTCTAAATGACAAAGAAATATAAATTGAATATTTTATCATATCAACAAGTGCCAACTTTTGAAATAGTTGAATTCTCCCTTGTTTCGTGATTTCACGCAGTGGCCTTGTTTTAGGCCCTATATCATGTTTATCCATTTTTTAAACTAGCTAAGGATAACTTCTAGGCAAGTAGTAATGATACAACAAATAGAAATTTTCTATTCCCGTATTGCCTACATCAGAACTTGAATTTTAAAGGCATTTTGTAATGGGGTTTCGGTTTTCAGCGATAATAATTTAGCTTGATAAATTTAAAAAAGCATTTTTTTAGTGTTTTGTTTCTCATTGATATTAATTATTTTAACATAATGGAGAGCTTGTCCTTTTTATTGTTGATAACAGGAACAAACATTCACCCAGCAAAGATGGTTTTAAAATATATGACATGTAAGGATTAATTTGAGTCGAGAGGCGGATACAACTTCAAATACATGAAAAGGGAACTCTAAAAGCCACAAAACACGACAAATACAATAATATTGCAGGCTTTTAGAGGTACCAAATCTTACATAAATATTATTCAATAAGAAAAAAGATCAACTCGAACAGGATGACATAAATTTGTATCTAGGTTCACAAGTATTTTTAGAGGTGCTTAATAAACTTTACTAATATTACGCATAGGTTTTAAACAATCGAACAATTGTATTTGATTATACCTGAATTGGACGCCCAGTTTATTTTGCCTTACAAACTGTTTTGTCCATTCTTCAAGTTTCTTTACTACGTTTTGTTGTTCTGGCGTCAGCATTGTGTTGATGGTTATTAAGTGTTTCTCCAGACGATTGATAAGTGGTATTGGGAACTTCTTATATACTGTCTGCTTCTCTGCAACAACTATCAGCCTAATGGAAACAATTTCATTTGATTCATTTTCCTTAAAAAAGCAAATTATGTCACTTTTTTAAAACTTAAATTGATGTAGTAGCGAAGAGCATTTTGTTTTAAGCTGCTTCTTTTAGTCCTTTTGGAATTAACCAGGGAACATAGCTTTTGCAGTACATTATTTAATCATTTAACACATCTAATTCAAAAACAAATAGAAATGAAATACTAATTAAGACCTGATATTTTTCTTGCTAACTGCCTTCTTACTTGACTTTATTTTGCAAAAAGAGTCGATAATGGTAATAAGTCATGTGTTGACAAATGAAACGTTTAAGCAAAACAATTGAAAGAGCATCAGTGGTGCCATATAATAATTTAATATCCAAGATGTGATACAATTTCTTAATTTTGTAAATCTTAATACTCAAATTATTATACCTGAAGTTTTTGTGCACCGGACACTTGACTCTGTGTGTTCCAAGTCCCAGATCCACGTATCTCTCTCCTCCAAAGTAGACGTAGTACTGGTTGAGAGCGTCGTACAGACTCTCGTATAAGTTCTCAAGATTTAGCAACACCACCGTGTTTCCGGTCTCCATACACACCTTGACCTTGTTGATGTTACGACATACCTGATAATGAAATCTTATTTATTGTTTTATTTTGATAATTCAAATGTAATTACAATCAGTTTCAGATAAATGAGGCAACCATAGAAGAAAAAAATTGCCGTCTCATTATTTTTATTTTCAAAGGATTCTTTCTAAAAAGATGAAAATATATACGGTAGATTTTTAATACTTTACAATCGTTAACAAGCCAATTGTTGCAATGCAGTAAATAGATTTACTAGGGTTGTAGGAATAGAAACAATAATCCAAATTTAACCTGAGTGTACTCTTGGTCACTTCTGAAGTTACTTCCAAAAATAATGATGGGATGAATATCTTTCCCACGTGACAGAATTTGCTGCTGGATGATTGACAATGCTCCGTAGTTTTCCGTCAGCAGTAGCAGGTAACGACTCTCACTGTTTAAATATACAACTTTATAAGTTTTGTCTTTAGTTTTTTTAAGACTTATACATGCTTAAGCTGTAGTTACCCTAAATCATTATCATTGAAAATGAAATTCAAGTTATTTTAAAGTTTTATGCGGATTGTTCAATTGTTGTGATGTACTTCGTCTAAACTAATAGCTTTTAATGATTTGTGTAGGTCGCTTCAACAATACTCTCTTGTTTTAATTTCAGGTCTCTTTTCTACGTTAAGCAAACAAATTAAATTTTATTTTGCAGAATATAGTTATATTGAAAAAAGAAATTACGCTCATTAAATATTACGAAAGTGTTTACACGAGAATTTTCAAACAAACATCTGAGACAATATTTATTTATGCAAAGTTTATGTGGAACATGCTGTTTATTGCCATTGATTTACAAAAAAGGTTTATACATATTTCTGTCGAAGAGGCAGGCTTGAATTAGACCCGACGGAGTGCAATCAGGATCTCCAGGAAGCGGCTGTAAAACAAACTTGGCTATTTGATAGTATTCAAATATTCTGATTTCTATTTAAAGAAAGCATACAAGCTTACTTTCAAATAAATTGTTGCATCCTAAAAATAATTGCATTAAATACATGAACAAGTTTATATTTTTAAAATGAACATGATTGAGAGTAGACAAATACACAAATATAGACATTTCCTCTTAGACTATTAAGAATGTAGAGCAACTTTAAACGTTAAAAACTTATGATAAAAGTAACCGACAAAAATGACAATACAAAGGATACATCCGCAAAACGAATAAAAATAGAGTAGGTTAGTGTCAATTTACATGTAAGTATGACCATAACTGGTGTTAAGACGTTCATGCGTTCTCGAGGGTTTGAACTACACTTAATCAATGTTCTAAATACCCAGATCATAAAATTTTAATTTCTCCGCATGGACATGGAAGACACTCTTCAAATTTAAAACATATTAAGATGTATCATTTTACTTCTTTTTATTAAATTACAATTATAATCTCCCCATGAGTTCATTAACCAAGGAAATTTATATAAGGGTAAACCCAAAAGTCTCAAAATCGGCCGAAGATTTTGGAAAGAGGATATACTGATACAAGTCAAAACAGCAGAAAAATCTTCTGTGAAACAGCTCAGTAATCGCATGTTTGTAGAATTGCAAGGATTGTGTAACATTAGTGAAGAAGCCATATTTACACTGTAAATAAGGAAAGATGTATTTTGTTTACGGAGAATATACCCGCTACTGACGATTAGGTTACTTTTGTTTAAACCCTATCTTAATTAAGTGGTTTCCAAACGCATGTAGGGAATGCTAAAATTTTTTTTCATAAAAGAAGTGAAAATGATTGATCTAATTAAGATTCAAGCTTAAAGAGGATACCCAGAATCCACCTTGAGAAAAAAATATGATCGGGGTAGTTAGAACATAATTGGTTAGGTATACGTATTAGCCACGAAAATGATGCAACTAAGTTGTTTGAGCGATAACGCCTTGTTCTTACTCTTGTGTCTAATGGTATAAGTGTTGAAAGGTGTTCTCGGAAGTAAACCACTGGATCCACCTGATCGATACCTCCAAAATTTCTCTTTATGGCATGTAACATTTCATAACAAGTCGGCTTTTGTTTCGACTTTTCTACAAAACCATACACCATTTTCACCAAACTGCAATAATAAAAGTTTTATTCTTACAAGAAAACATAGCATTCAAACAAAGGAAATAAAGAGAAAGATTTATATTACTTTACAAACGTTTTACATTTAAGTTCAAAGTGGGCACTTGAATATAGGACTAGCAGTCTAAGCGTTCTAGCTTAAATGTACAATGCTACAAAAGCTAATGCTTGGAAGACATTTTAATTTTAATCACCAATATAGAGGGACTTTAATTATAGTTAGTTCCTTTTTATTTTCAGTCGCGCAATGAGATAAAAAGTTATCGTTCGAAAATATTCAATTTAGGTTATAATAACTGACCTGTAAAAGTCTCGAAGTCCAAAGAATTCTCTCATCTTCTCTGCAGCTATCTCAAATATTTTCAGGTAGGACTTTACCATTGGTTCAATCAATGGTTTTATCAAGTTTCCGAGCTCATCATCATCCGTTTGACATATGCCACTGTAATTTTAGAGAGGTTCCATTCAACTCTTCAAACAATTTACATGAAAAGCTTTTCAGTCAACTTTTAGAGATAAAAAGGAACATTTCGTGCTGGTATCAATTATTAAGCCCTTTGAAGATTTTATGCACAATAATTTATTTTTGTAAATATTGCGTTCAACCGGGGCTAGGCGGCCGAACAGTAACATGCACTTCCATTACTGTTCATGAAAAGGCTCAATTAAACCCCTGCGATATTTTGACATCTGTCGTGTTCAATGGATTTCAAAGTTCCTATTTCATTTCTTTGAAAGACTTAATAAGAGGACGTTAAGCTAATGAAATGTTTTAAAAAAGAACCGATTTCGAAATGTATGTTCAGTCTCAAGAATATAAACATAACCAATGTTCTTTCTACACCTTTCTTTTTTTTAATCTCTCAGATTGGATTCGGAATATACTCTTCAAACTTGGAACATGATAAGATACATCGTTTTCACTTCCTTTTATGAAAAAAATCATAAATTTCCCTACATCCGTTTAGATACCACAGACAGTAAGTAAAGGTAGGGTAAAAAACAAGTCACAAAATTTTCAGTCACGGGTAGATCGTCTCTGTTGACGAAAATTCATGTCTCCTTCTTAAAATATGAATTCTTACGCACTTTTGAACAATTCTATGCAATTCTGCAATTCTGCAATGGTGTGATTGCTTAGCTGTTAGCCAGCCAGAAGATGCATCAGCATTTTAAGTCGGTTTCATTACATACTTTTAAGAAAGTTAAGGTCGATTTAATTTGTGACTCTTGGTTTTACAGTCACCTCGATAAAATGTCCATGGTTTATGAACACACAAAGAGATTTTAATTGCAATTTAACTAGATGTAAACATTATGCATCTATAATTGTTATAATTTTGAACAGTGTATGCAATTTCATGCGGAGAAATTCAAATTTTATGAAAGGGTATAGTTAGATCAGTGGTTAAGTGTGTATACAC